>BQMZ01000316.1:0-257594 GCA_036984285.1 Chlamydomonas sp. KOR1 | reverse complement strand
GGAGGTGGCGCTGGAGGGGGTAGGTGCGTTTGGAGGAAGGGCGGCGTCGGAGGCGCGGTGCGCGCGGCCAGCAGCAGGGAGATTTGGGGCGCTTCCGGAAGGTACCGGCGGCTTGGAGGGCAGGGTTGAAGGCGGCTGGGGCGGTTGGGGCGGTTGGGACGGCGCCTCAGGGGCTCCGGAGCTGGTGATGCTGCTGCGCCGTTGTTTGGGAGCTGGTGTGCCCTGCGGGTGTTGGGCATGTGGGCGACAGAGGTGTTGAAGAGTGCTGGGGTGTGTCCGAAGGTGCGGCAGCAGCAAACTTCCGTCCATTGACAGCCTTGGCTCCAAGCCGAGCCCGCAAAGTGACTTGGCGGTCACACTCCTCCGCGATGTACTTGCGCAATGCAGGCAGGCACCACCGCAGCAGCACTCACGTGTGATGCGCCATCGGCCTGCTCGCCCGCCCCGTCACCATCGCCGCCGTCGCCGTCGGGCCCTGCCCCCAGCCCCATCACGGCTAGCCCCAGGAGGCCACCGGCACCCACTGTCAGCAGCGGGGCGAGGCCGGCCAGGGAGCGGGGTGCCTGCGGGAGGGGAACAGACATGTGTTGGTGACATTATGAGCCCTTATTACTTGCCGGAGGAAGAGAGTGGGCCAGAGATTGGTAACGCGGTGACAGGTGAGCCCTTGGTACTTGTTCAAAGGCACAAGTTAGTACCAGCAATGGGAGTGAGGTTGTGAGGGTGCTGCCTCCAGGGCACTGTGGCCTAACTGGCCAGGCAGCTGAGCGCCTCTGCAAAGGGCGCGGCGTCAACGCGCAACAACAGGACAGTGTCAGGGCGAGATGGCAGCGCACATGCGCAATCCTGAACCGCCCAACTTGTAAGCTACTGTTTGAGCTTTCCGCCCGGCCCTGGCTCAGGCGCCCAGCAAACTCCTCCCCGTGGCTCCCGTTAGCCCACCTCTCATCTCCCACCTGCACTGCCTGACCCGCTCCGCCCGCTGCAGCCATCGCCGCCACCGCCGCCATCGCCGCCGCCTCCACCGTACCGCCCCCGCCACCGCCGCCGCCGCCGGACCCGCCCCCGCCCTCCCCACTGCCGCCGCCCCCGCCCGCAGCCGGCGCCCTCAGCGGCCCCAGCTCGCTGCCAAGCACCGGGTCCGCCAGCGCCGCCGCTATCGCTGACGACGTCAACGCACCCGATTTGCTGACACCAGTGGTGTCCCCTGAGCATAGGTTCTGCTGCGGCTTGTGCTGGGCGCTTTGTTGCTGGTGGGACTGCTGTGCTGCTGCTGGGTGCTGCTGATGATGGAGTGCCTCGCTTTCTGGGTCGTCCACCAGTCGTATCTCGCCCTCCTGCATGAGGGCATGAGGCGAAACAGGTGGATGCAAGCTTATTGCGTCACCGTCTTTCCATCTGCAAAGCAGGTGAGCGGAGAATCGTAAGGAAGGCTACCAAAGTACGAGTCCAAGTGTGATTTGCATCTCGGAAGCTGAAGGCAATGCGTAGCCCTTCTTGCAATACGACATGGTGCGGGAGCCCGTACGGATGCCACTACCGGTATGCAAGCCAGCCTAGAGGAGCTCTCGCTTCCCCGCATCCATGCCCACGCAGTCATGACCATCCGCACCGATGCGCTGTGTCACATGCTTCAATGACTTACAAGTCTACACCATGTGCCTCGAGCCCCACTGCTCCTGCTGCACCCACCTGCACGAGGTACAGGGCGTCCACCGGCGCCCCCTGCCGCGCCAGCACCGACCCCGCCGCCAGCACCACCGGCTGCGCCGCCGCCGCCAGCGCGGAGACCTCCCCTGGCGCCAGCGCCCGCAGCAGCAGCGGCGCCAGGCCCTCGCAGCCGCGCAGCGTGGCGGTGCGGCGGGACACCAGCAGCGCCTGGGCGGAGGCGTAGCCACGGCGGAGGGCGGTCAGGGGGACCACCAGCACGAGTGTGGGGAGGGGGCCTGGGAGGAGGGAAGCAGAGAGCAGGAGCAGCGTCCAGGAAGCATTTGATGTGGTTGGCAAGTGGCGGTCGCCATAGTGGCAGGGACCAATGGGTAGTCCGGATGCTCTTGCCACCGTGCCCGACAGGACAGGACTGAACACTATCCAGGGCTAGCCCCATGTCACGCGGCTCCCTATCCGAACAGCGTGCGAGTGCCAAGCAACTCCTGCACAACCAATGCGTAGCGTCACGCCCATGCCACCCAAAGCACCCACACACCGCCCGCTGCCCACGCACCTGCCGTGACGGACATCCTCCTCGGCTTGCGGCCGCCCTTGGCCCCCGTTATGGCAGCCAGGCTCAGCTCCCCCGCCACCGCCCCCGACCCGTGGGTCGCTACCACGGGACCGTAGCGCGCCGCCAGCCGCCGCTCGGCCTCCTCCGCCTGCGTGCATGCACGTCAGTAGACCCAGTATGGAGTCACTATGATGCTTAAACACAGCCCTGCTCCCACATTGACAGGGTGCTTCCTGAGCTCCGGTATCAGGCGCTGTTTGCAGGTTCAGCCGCTTCGCTGTCACGCTGTGTGGCTGGGCGGGCCAGGGAGCTGAAGGTTATTGGAGCTGTGATAGCGCGTGCGCGGCAGAGGGCGTGGGGTAGGTCCTGGGTTACGTTGTGCCTTACCATCTGGAAGGCAGCTTCCAGCGTGACGACATCGTGAGCATGGGCAGCAGCCATGAGTTCATCAGCGCTTGCCGGCGCCCTGCAGACAGGCCAGGTGCCACAAGCAATTGTCACAGGAAGCACGGGCAGCCGCGGTCCACAAATCACCTGAACATCTGAACCACGTGCTCGGCATGCCCTGTTGTGGGAGCTGACGAGCCAAGAATGCCTCACGCTCATATAACAACAGCACAATTTCCTTTGCGCCCCTGAGACCCCTGATCACCGTATCCCTGCACCTACCCGCCAGCGTCTTCCTCTTCATGGCCATCGCCCAGCGCCGCCTCCGCCGCGCCATCCTCTGCCTCCTCGTCACTATCTTCAGCGCCCTCCTCACCCTCACCGCCCGCTGCCCCTGCCCCCGGACCGCCACCGTTGCTAGCGCTGCCGCTGCCGCTAGCCCTGGCGGGTTGTGGCGCGCCCCCAGCGTCCGTTTCCAATATGTGCTCCCGCCCTGCAGGCCAACGTAAGGTAACAATATACGGCTTTCTCGGTATTGCGGCTTGACAAGGACACAGGGATGCACCCCGACGCGACGTACCTGTAAACCGACGTACCGAATTACGGCTTGCGCCAGGCCCGTACAGCTGTAATTCGTTAACCAGGGATACCTTGACAGGCCCAGCGAAGCGCGACAAGAGAACCAAGAGGGCCATAAGGACAGCATAGGGTGTGATACTTTCATCACACTCTGGCAGGACCTATCACAACCCTGTACGGTTCCTCCAGATGTTGCCGAATCAGCCGGCCAGTGGGCTGAAGCAGTCCTGTTACGCTTCCTCGTACACACCTTTAAAGGCCCCATGGGCTGCGCCCTGGTCTTGGACCTGGCTGCCCGACTGGAGTGCTCCCAGCGCGGCGATGATCGGCGAACCCTTGACACGGAACGTTCGCTCCTGCCGGAAAAGAGGGGCCAATTGAATCATCACGTCATGCCTGGTGCATATGTGGCGGGACTGACGCACTCACGGGGACACACGGGGAGACACACAACGCACCTGCAGCTGCCCAAAGAGCACCACCGCCTGAAAGCGCGGCTGCGAACCCGCGGCGAACAGCGGCGTGTGCGGCCGCAGCACGCGCAGCACGCAGCTGCGCGCCGCCTCGCACAGCATGGGGTGCGGCATGGCGGACAGAAGGCCCTGCGCGGGGTGCGGCGCAATGCGTTGGTCACATGCGCCCACCAAGTTACACGGCCTTAGGGGCAGCAAAGGACACGGTAGCTAGCGGCGCACAGCGCAGGTTGGGCGAATCCACTGAATTCGCTCGTGTCTGTCACAGGAACGGACCTCCCAACCGCACTGTGTGTGTGTGTGTCCATTCCGGCCCGAGCTACTGGCCCCAGCCGATCCACCAGCGCTGCGTTTGCGGAACCAGCCCTGCCTGCATGCGGGCCAGCGCCAGAGCCAGCATCTCCTCCCTCAGCTTGTCCCACGCGCCTGCTGCACATGTGAGCACCTCCCCCTCCCCCTCCGCAACTGTGTCCGCTCCGGGCTCCGTGCCGCACCGCGTCTCCGCCCCCTCTCCTGCTGCCGCCCCGGCCCCTGCCGCACACCCGCTTTCCGTCCCGCCGCCCCCGGCCTTGGCGGCCAGCTGCGCAACGGCTGTGCTGAGCACCAGGCCCCGCACCGCTGCCCATTGCGCTGACCCTGCCGCAGCCCGTGCCCCGATGTCCGCCCAAGCGCCTGAGCTCAGCGTGGCGCAGCGCACGCCTGTGGGACACCGCGTCAAGCGAGCATACTGGTGATTGAATGTCCAGAAAATGCACAGCAGGCTCAATCTCCTTTGCGACAAACGCTTGTGGAGCAGGGGGCAAGTAAGTTTGGGGAGGAGGGGTGCAATAGCTTCGGGAACCGGTACGGCGGTAGCCGCAGAGGCACCCGGCGACCATGCTCGTTCGTCAACGTTGCCAGACTCCCAGCCTACCACCCCGCCACCCACCCATGTGGGGGCTAACAGTCCATTGCCCGGCCCCGCTGGCTGGTCCCAACCCAGTCCCCTTTCCGCCCTGTCACCTCCGTATAACACATGTTCTCAGGCCCGCCTGCGGGTCCCGCTGCCAGTCCCACCCTCGCCCCCATCCCGCACTGCCCGGCGGCCTTACCCTTTACATGACATTCGCTCTCACAGGCCTGACTGTCTCTCCTGCCCCAGCTGCCGGCACCAGCTGCAGTTTCATACCCCGGCCCGCACGACACTCGCACTCGTGTAAAGTTGTTCTGCACCCCACCTGCCGGACACCCTGCCATGCTACCACGCCCCACGTCTGCCGATCCACGCTCCCTGCTACACTGAAACATGCCCGCTCCTGTCCCACCCCCGTGCCCTGCTCCCTTTTGGTCTCCTCTTCGCATTGCCCTCAACCTCCGCCCCATTGGCCAGTCCCCGCTGCGAGTCTGCCTCCGCCCCCACCGCCGTCTCGCCTCCACCCGCGTCGATTGGCCCTTACTCACCAAGCAGCACCCGCCTGCGCCCACCCTCTTCCGCCACACCCGCCTGCGCCTACCCTCTTCCGCCACACCCGCCTGCGCCCACCCTCTTCCGCCACACCCGCCTGCGCCCACCCTCGTCCGCCACACCCGCCTGCGCCTACCCTCTTCCGCCACACCCGCCTGCGCCTACCCTCTTCCGCCACACCCGCCTGCGCCCACCCTCTTCCGCCACACCCGCCTGCGCCTACCCTCTTCCGCCACACCCGCCTGCGCCTACCCTCTTCCGCCACACCCGCCTGCGCCTACCCTCTTCCGCCACACCCACCTGCGCCCACCCTCTTCCGCCACACCCGCCTGCGCCTACCCTCTTCCGCCACACCCGCCTGCGCCTACCCTCTTCCGCCACACCCGCCTGCGCCCACCCTCGTCCGCCACACCCGCCTGCGCCCACCCTCTTCCGCCACACCCGCCTGCGCCTACCCTCTTCCGCCACACCCGCCTGCGCCTACCCTCTTCCGCCACACCCGCCTGCGCCTACCCTCTTCCGCCACACCCGCCTGCGCCTACCCTCTTCCGCCACACCCGCCTGCGCCCACCCTCTTCCGCCACACCCGCCTGCGCCCACCCTCGTCCGCCACACCCGCCTGCGCCCACCCTCTTCCGCCACACCCGCCTGCGCCCACCCTCTTCCGCCACACCCGCCTGCGCCCACCCTCTTCCGCCACACCCGCCTGCGCCTACCCTCTTCCGCCACACCCGCCTGCGCCTACCCTCTTCCGCCACACCCGCCTGCGCCCACCCTCTTCCGCCACACCCGCCTGCGCCCACCCTCTTCCGCCACACCCGCCTGCGCCTACCCTCTTCCGCCACACCCGCCTGCGCCCATCCTCGTCCGCCACACCCGCCTGCGCCTACCCTCTTCCGCCACACCTGCCGGCCCCGCTGCCATGCTTGCATAGCTGACACCCGCTGACCGCCCAACGGCCCTGCTCCGCTTACTGCTTTCGTCCTCACCCCACCCGCCACCCCCTGCCCTACCTGCTTCACAGTCCCCCTCCCGCACCCCATCTGTCAACCCCGACCGCCAGCCTCACCAAGGGGCCCCACCCAGCTCCCGCCCTCGGCCCTGCAACAACGACGAATCCTTGCCCACCGACCAACCCCTGCCCAACAACCAATTCTTGGTTCCCTTGCCCACCAACCCACCCCTCTTATGCCCCACCTGCGGGCCCCGCAGCCATGCTGGCCCTGGCCCTGTGGTCGTCCCGCAGCAGCGCCTCCCACCCCAGCGTGGCGCCAGGGCCCAGGGAGCGGTACTCCGGATGGCCCGCGACCCGCGGGTCACTGGGCTGACCCACATGGAGCTGGGGCTGAGGTTGGGGCTGAGGCTGGGGCTGGGCCAGCGGAAGCTCCACATCCACCGTTCCGGACAGCACCAGGCACCTGGGGGGTGCAGAAAGCGGCGTGAGGGCGTGCTGGTGCTGGGTTCGGCGGAAACGATAGGCGTCCTCCAATCAATGGGCAGGCGGCCGCAGCTTGGTTGCTGCTGCATGAGAGTGTGTGTTGCTCAAGCATACCGTATCTGGCGATCTCAGCGTTGCATACATGGCCCCACGCCCCACGTTGTGCAAGACTCACATGCAGCTGACGCTCTGGCCTCGCCTGGCAACGGACTCGCCCCCTTGGACATGCTGAAAACCTGTAGTTACAGGTTCGAGCCGTGGGTCAGGTGTGAAGCTGCCGTGCCACAGGATGGGTTGGCTGGCAGGACCAAAGCGTGTGCACTGTGCAGCGTGGCGCGGGGGGTTGGGGGCGTTGGAGCGCACACCGCCGCAGCCGTCGTGCCGCTTGAGTGCACTTTCAACAGCGTGGGCACTCGCAGTGCAAGACGCGTCAGCTGCAGACAACCCTGTTTGGCAGTAAATCAGTTTTGTCCTCTCTTACCCAGTAGGCCGCAGAGCTTGTGGACTGCGTCTCTGTCACCCCAGCGCTGGAAGAAGGCCTGCAAGGCAGCCCAGCCACATGCGTGGGGGAACCCGGCATAACATGTCTGCCTTCACCAGGACGGCTTGATTACACACAATATTTGTCAAGGCTACGTCTACACCCCGCAGTTCATTTGCCCCGCAGCGGAGCCCTGGAGGAAGAGTGCAAGCAGGGAACGGAGGCTCCCCTGCTTACGTGGGCTTGGAGGACCTGCGTAATGGACTTGAGCTCTTCCGTTGTTCGCAGGGCAGGCCTGTTGCAGTTCATAACGACGTATGCTTTAGTCGCCGGCGATGAGGGCGTCGGTGTCAGCAAGTGAGCACCAGCCATGGTCTGAATTGCAACGTGCGCAGTAGTTCGTAATCAAATGGCATAACCCAAACGCCTAGCTTGAAACCATGTACCTGACACGAAGGCACGCCTCCAGACGTTCGCTGCTATCCGTCATAGCTTCCTTATGCTAGTCGCGCGCTCTCTCCATGTCAACTGAGCCCGGAGAAGGAACTCCCGCCAAGCTACTCCTTCTTACAGCACGGGAGCAATTAGGTATCATGTGGGCACACAAGTGCTTGCAACGGCGTCCGCTCAGGAACCTTGAAGGGTGAACATGTTTTCTGCTTTCGGCATGCCCTATAAGGGCCCAGCACGTAGTGTGGTGGCATCTATTGCTATCTCGTGTCACACTATGTGCTGGCCTTTGGATGTGTCGTATACCAACCACTCGATGATACCACGCCCGTACATAGCTGAAACAGCTCAGATGAGCCCGTGCTGTCGTTCTTATGGATCAAAGCAGTTGTGCTCTCCCTCCTGCTCAGTTCCCAACCAAGGAGCATGCGCAGTCCATCGAAGGTCAAAGAAGCCTCCGGGTTTACCCACGTGCGCATGGGCTGGCAAGGGAGACCTCTTGCTGTACGTGGCCCAACCTGGCCCAACGAATCTGGGCCATGGTGCCAAGGTGCCCCATGCTAGTGTATGACAGGTGGTACCTCTCCGCCACCAGCATCTCGCAGCAGCCGAAGGGATCATCGGGGAGGCAGACGTGGGAGCAGGGTGGGAGCCAGGGGAGCCACTGAACTCCTGACACGTGACACCCCGCGGGACGCAACGCAAGGATGCCATGGTTTACCATGGCCCCTTCCTCATCTAAAAATATTGGGCCCCGAGTCGGGGGTTGTGACGCGTCCACGTCAGCTTGATCGGTGAAGTACGGTCGCTCCCGAGCTACTGACTTTTACACTGTGATTTTTGCCAGTATCGCAGCATAAACACGGAATAGGCACAGATCATACTGGACATCAGCAAACACTATTTTCCGACAGCTGTGCTCACGCAGGTGCCCAGGTTCACCTTGCGCCATCCCTATTTGCCAGCTGAAATATGATGGTGCAACTTGCACGCATATCACGCTTATCAAAACCAATCAATCGACAGTCGCGGCTTGGGAACGAAGAGGAGGTTCCAGACCTCAGACCTTGGCCTCTCCTCCCTACCGAGTTGTTGCTGAGCATTGCCGCGTTGCTGCCATCAAATGAAGTGGTGCGGTTGCGCCTTGTCCATCGCGGATGGGCATCCAGCCTAACTGGGCCAGAGTTCTGCACCATTTCACTTTCGGCCCCCGTCCCGACTGAGGTGCGCGCGTGCAATATGCTTAATTTAAGATATCATGACTGGTAATGATTCCACCTTACAATCTCTGTTCACCATGGTCCTGCCGGCTCGGACTGGCCGACCAGCGAAGAAGCTAACACTTGCGATGACGCCGATTAGGCCAAACATTACAGAGGCACCTACAATAATTGAAAAATGTAGCCTGCTCTGCTTCTTCACAAAAAACTTTGGGCAGAAGGCGTACCTGACTGCGCGTGTATCCCGTTGATCGGTTGGCTTTAGTCATACCACCCCATACCCGAATTCCCGCCAAGACGAGCCACACCCGCGCCACAATGACGCTCAACCACGACACCCCTTACCATCCATATGCAGATCTTCGCGCACCGCTGGAGCTGCCCTGAGGCTGTGCGCGGGCTGAGCCACGCGCGCCGCAGCCAGCTGGTACGGCTCACCGCTTCCAGCGGCAGCCTCGCCAACCTGCGCGTGCTTCTGTCCCGCGCGGGGGTCGCCCTGGGGGAGGAGGCAATGACAGCCGCGGCAGCAGCGGGGCATCTGCAGGTACGTCCGTGGGGCTGACCTGTGCATATGCGCGTTGGCGTTGTGTGCTGCCAGTCCTAGCACGTTAGTACATGGCCAACCCGCGTCTACCTGAACATACACAAACGGTCGCTCTTACTTTTCGTCGTTGCATTCCACTTTGTGAATCCTCAGGCGTGCCAGTGGCTCCAGATGGAGGCGGACTGCGACCTGGGCCCTGGGGTGCTGGTGGCTGCCGCGGAGGGCGGGCACAGGCGCGTGTGCGAATGGCTGCTGGCCAACGGCTGCGAGTGGACGCGCGAGGCGGCGTGCGCGGCGGCGCGCAGCGGCCACGACGGCGTGTTCCAGTGGCTGGCCAACATGCGGCGGGGAGGTGGGTTAAGTCCCGGCTCCCGGGGTTGGGGGGTGGGTGTTTGCTGGTGACAACATGAGTGAGGCAGGTTCTGATGGTTAGGTGGGAGTTAGCGGTGTAGTTTGTAGCGTGCGTGGGGCATGGTGGGCGCGGGGTTTCTTTGGCGAGTAGTGCGTGGCAGCTTGGGAGTACTGGGGCGGGGTAGGCAGCTGGGCATGCAAGCGGCCAGAGGATGTGAGGCTGATGAACATGCGGCGGGGTGGTGGGTCGGGTGGTCCCTAGGATGCCCTGGCCCTTGGTGCAAGGCTGCGTGAGGTACATACCTTTGTTTCGGCATCCGCCTTCTTCCCACAGACCACTTCTATGTGGCCGGCTACTACCTGCTGGACGTTGCGCACGGATGCACCCTGGCGGCCCTGCAGCAGCTGATCCAGGTGCGCGGGAGCCAACGGCCGGGCATGCGGTGTCGTGGGAAGGGGGGTGCAGCACATTGCAAGTTTGTGACATGCGCGTTCGTAAGGTGCGCTGCCGCGATCCATGCCTTTTGACGTAGCGAGAGGGGATGCTCATGGGGCCCTGGCTTCGCGGCAGCGCCGTACTGGTACCGCACCGGCCATGATGCTACTGCACTGCCACGTGTAGCTCTCGGCTCTGCAGCTGAGAAGCACTTAGCTTCTCGCAAGCATCACACGAGTTGCCTCCTCGTCAGGCTCAATGACGCACATCAAGCTGGTCACGGACCGCTCCCAGCCCGCATTTATTACACCTAGGCCGTACCGGAAGAATTGTATGTCTGCGTGCCCGTCGGTTGCAGACCAGGAAGGTACGAAAAACCTGCCGCGCTCGCCACCCAAACAACGTCCTAGCATCGGCCCGCCTTGGCCTCGACCAGCCCACGCAACCTCCGGTCGACTAGCCTCTACTGCTGCTGCTGCTGCTGCTACCGCTGCTGCTGCAAATCCACGCCTGCACGTGCGTTTCCCTACGCAGGCCCGCCTGGACCGCGGCTGGCCCATGTACCCCAGCGTCGCCTCCGCCGTCCTGGCCGCCTCCGCCGCCAGCCCCACACCTGACTGGCAGGACAAGGTGATATGGCTGGAGGGCCGCGGCTGCCGTAAGACACACGAGGCCGCATGCCGCGTCGCAGAGGCCCTCGACGCCCCGGCGCGCTTCGATTGGCTGCGGCCGCGCCACTACCCCATCAACGGCGACGCAGCGGCCGCAGCTGCGCGTGCTGGCAACCTGGACGCGCTAAGGTACCTACTGGGCATGGGAATTGCGGCTACGGCGGCGGCGGCAAGGAAAGCGGCGGAGGGCGGGCACGTGGAGGCCCTGCGCGTGCTGGACGCGGCGGGCTGTCCGGTGGAGCTGCCGGCGTTGGAGGCGGCGGCGAGGGCCGGGCACCTGCCGGCGGTGCAGTGGCTCGTGCGGCGGCTGGGGGGCAGCAGAGTGCTGCACGGCGGGGTGTTTGCCGCGGCGCTCAAGTCGGGGCACGTGGGGCTGCTGTCGTGGCTGCTGGCGCAAGGGTGTCCGTGGGACGCGGACGCGGTGGCGGCGTCGCTCAAGGGCAGCTCGGAGGAGCAGCTGGAGTGGCTGATGCAGCACGGGGCGCCGCTGGGGTCGATGCGGTTCAAGCCGGCGGTGCTGCGGGTGATGCTGCGCCGTACTGCGGCGCGCATGCTATGCCTGGATGTGCCGCCGGCGCCGGTGCCCACGGACTGCGTCATGCAGGCGTAGGGTATGTTAAGGGTGTCGGAGGGGCGGCGGGGGATTGTGGTTGTCGCGCCGCGTTGGCGGGCAGTGCAGCGGTGCACTCACGGACAGGGCAGTGAAAGGAGCTCCGCTGGGGCCACGCGTAGGGTTGTAAAGCTCTTGAGCTCAGCCTGTGAAGGAGGGTAGGCGGCTGGGCGGGTCTGCCGCCGGGCAGGCAGTGGAGCGGTGCACTAATTGACCGGGTGGTGAACGGGATACACCAAGCATATGGAGGAGCTGCAGGCAGCGGGTGGAGCGTGGTGGGAGTCGTAAGGCGCAGAGAACACTGGTGGGATGGGACGCGGGTATTGCATGATTTCCAACGTTCCAAGTATATCATTGTAGCAGCGGGGGGCTCGTTTTTGGCAGCAATTGCTTGTAGGGTATTAGCAAATGTATAGCAGTATGTCTGCCTCCCGCGCACGGCTGTGCGGTAGGGTTGTAGAGGTAGGAGAGGTGCGGGTAGGGGCGTTGGGCGCGTTCAGTCTAGTACGTCTTTTGCTAGCAGCTGGCATGGGCATGCGCAGAACACTGAATGCGGTGCTGCAGTCTACTTTGGGTCCCGCCCGGTATGTAGGAAGCGTGCGTAATTACAGCACGCGGATCGTCATGTTTGAGCCATGCCTTTCAACATGCAGTTGGGTTTGTGTTGTTGTGAGGATGGGTTTTGGCGGCTGAGGATTGCGGTCTTCAAGATGAGCAGTTGCATGGGCCAAGTGGTCTTATACTCTTCAACGCATTGTGTGTAGAAGGGGAAGCAGCTGTCTGGCCAGTGTGCATGGTTGGAAAGGGTTGAGCTGGAGTTAAACGACTGCATTAGTACTCGCTGCTGTTCAGTGTCGCTGTGGTACTAGTATGCTGACTCCCGGGGTACAATGGGGTGCACTACTTTTGTCATAACAGGCAGTTCATTGCAGCAGGCAGTTAGTTGAACTTCGCGCAAGAGGCGTGTTGCTGTCTCGTGGCGGGATGGTTGCTAGCTGGGTAGCTGCGAGGGGTGGGCAGGCCGGTTGCATAGCCCCTACAACCGTAGCGACTAGGGGGGAGTGAATGAATGTCCTGGGGTATGTCCTGTTGCCCACCAGGTTTTGTGGTAGGAACGCAGATCGGTTGTTGCAGATGAACGTACAACCAGCCACATTCTACGGACAGTATGGACCAGTATGGACCGTGTGGCCACGCCGTCTGTAATGCAACACAAAATACCTTTCGGTTGCGGACTTGGCCACCAGCCATGCACAGTGCGAGCTGAACAGCAGGACGATTGTACAGGCAGTACAGCCACAGGGCCTGCTTGAATCTGTTGGTGTGTGTGCTTGCCATACAGGTAAATTGTTCTCATTTCCAATCCTGGTCCTAATTACAGCCCTCTGCGGCCCAAACATGGGGTCGCACGCAGCACGGTGCATGCAGGAGGCTAGAGGCTGCAGTGGGCTGCAGGGACGACTGCGTGAATGCACGGCGTACATGCTGTTGGGTGCCGTACATTGTGTTGCCTTGAACAAAGCTGCGTGGGAACAGCGCGGTTGTGTCGTAGCCCGTTACAAGTTGTAGCTCTCCGGGGCTCACCGGGATCCATGGAAGTGCTGTCACGCCATGGCACACGTCGTGTCAACATGTGATTGCGGTGCTGGTGAGTCAGTGGTGACACGACTGGATCACGATTCTCAATGAAAGGGCGAAGGGGGACTCCTGAGGGGAGATCCCCATGTGTACTCCAATGCCGTGCATGCCAGCCAGGACGCTAGCCAGGCACGTTACCCCGCCACATGTGCACATGCAGGCCACCGGCGCGACGTCCGAGGCACGGAAGCACGCAAGGGTATTCCGTAGTTGGTGGTGTTGAGAAACACCGGGTTTTGTTGGTCCGAAGGCCAGGCAGCTGCTGCTTTACGCGCGCTCGCCACGGATGCGGCGGGCCAGCTGGATGTCCTTGGGCATGATGGTCACACGCTTGGCGTGGATGGCGCACAGGTTGGTGTCCTCGAACAGGCCCACCAGGTACGCCTCGGCAGCCTCCTGCAGCGCCAGCACGGCCTGGCTCTGGAAGCGCAGGTCGGTCTTGAAGTCCTGGGCGATCTCACGCACCAGGCGCTGGAACGGCAGCTTGCGGATGAGCAGCTCAGTGGACTTCTGGTACTTGCGGATCTCACGCAGCGCCACGGTACCGGGACGGTAGCGGTGGGGCTTCTTCACACCGCCGGTGGCGGGTCTTGCGAGCGGCCTTGGTGGCCAGCTGCTTGCGGGGCGCCTTGCCGCCGGTGGACTTGCGGGCAGTCTGCTTCGTGCGGGCCATTTTTGTTTTAGATTGAACAAAGATATAGGGTTGTGTGGGTTTCGTGTATGGAGCATGGACGGTCGCCGGCGACCATTTATAGGCTCGCGGCGGTACGGCGCTGGGTGAGCGCGGCGATGACGCCCCGGCGACACCGGCTCACCGGGGCGTCATCACCAAGGTTTGCGGAACATAAAGCACACCCATCCAGCAGTCTTTCAGCAACTGCAACTTTACCCCTCTACCGTAGTACTTCTTCTTCAACTCCTGATAAATCATGTCTGGACGTGGCAAGGGCGGCAAGGGCCTGGGCAAGGGCGGTGCCAAGCGCCACCGCAAGGTGCTCCGCGACAACATCCAGGGCATCACCAAGCCCGCTATCCGCCGTCTGGCGCGTCGTGGTGGTGTCAAGCGTATCAGCGGTCTTATCTACGAAGAGACCCGCACGGTGCTCAAGACCTTCCTGGAGAATGTCATCCGCGACTCGGTCACCTACACGGAGCACGCTCGCCGCAAGACGGTGACTGCCATGGACGTGGTGTACGCGCTCAAGCGCCAGGGCCGCACCCTGTACGGCTTCGGCGGTTAAGCGCCTGGCGCTTACCTGTCAGCTCAACACAGCCATACAACTCGGTGTTTCTCAACACCACCATCAAGGATTGACGCTGTGCTCTTAGTATGCCACATGTGACGGCGCAGATCTGGGGTCAGACAAGGTGCAAGCTGTGATCGTGACGGCCCGCCATGAGGTTCTCCGTTTCAGATTACCGGTAGTCTCAGCATGCGCTGGGCGGCACCTGGCGGCACCCCACGCACTGTGTCAGGTGTCATGTTTCCCTGCACCACGTCTGGTTGACTTTCGACTGCACAGTGCGTCCGTTACCGGAACAGAAAGGATACGTGTGCTGCATGCATATGCTGCATGATTACGTTGTACGTTGAGGAGGCTCTGAAGGGTGCTCAGACTAAGTGCGTGGCGCAAAACCATGTAGACCAGGGCGCGGCTCAAGTGCAGGAGGGTCGTGTGGTGATATGTGGTCCGCCTTATGTTGACTTCCAACATGATTCGCCTGTTAGTTGACTTCTTGACCACTGCTTAACGCATGCCTGCCCATGCCAGGTCCGTCTAGTGAGGGGTTGCATTGCCGTGATCTAGGTCGGTGCGTTGGGTTGGGGCTCCCCCGCGAGTGATCTGCCCCAAACGCCCACAGGTATATAGCTGTGCATGAACTCTTCTTGCTTCACCCTGGCCCCTCTTGTAACACATCGCCACTTAAGGACACATGGATGAGAAGAGCTACGGTATGGACCCACGGGCTGCTTGAGCCTCTACTGCTGGCCGCTAGTTTTCCGCTGTCCTACGCAGCTGCCTCGTGTAAGGCGGCGTGGTATTCAGATGGGCCCACTGCAGTCTGCATGCACGTAACGTATATCAGTATCTAACAGCACTGGTACGGCGTGAATGCAGCTGCCTGCAGGGTGCGTTAGGCAGTGGATTAGGCAGTGGCATTTACTGTCAAGTAGTCTCAACCACACATGGTACTAGCATGTTCCTCTCAGAAGGTGCATACCCTTGAAATGCAGCTATGCAGGCCAGCGACGGTCAACTCCCGCCCACCAACAAGCCCACAGCACTCACAGCCATTCGCAGAACTTAGGGCTTATATATGGGACCACTTCTGAACGCAGTGTGCTGCCTGCAGCACAATTGGTATCCGGCGCGTATTGCACAATCACACATGCGTCTGCAAGACCACTGACATGTCTGGCTTCAACAGGCATGCAAAACTACCGGTTCCAACGAGCATGGACCAAAGCACTTAGCCACTGAGTGGCACACAGCACTCGCGTGAGTGCCAAAATCTCGACTACAGTCCTTTTGCCGCCTACCTACCTGCTTTACCTATACTGCTGCACGTCCTGACAGCCGCCCATGACTTTGCATTCCCGCTTCAAACACCTGTCATAAGGGGCGCTGCACCACTTTCGCACCTCATCCATGTACATCGGAACATAACGCCACGGGCCGTTTGCACTGTACGGCATCACCCCAGTACACTTCGTCCCCTCGTCGCATCACCGTTCACTCCGTCCCCAGTAGTGCCGCTGCTGCATCGTGCACGATCGCATCACCGTTCACTACCTTCCGCCCCTGATCCTTCTACAAAGAGTTCCTCCTGCGCAGCCGCCCCACCGTGGTGCCCGGAGGCAGGAAGCGCATTGCCTCCTTGTGCATGGCGTCGCACGGCAGCAGCGACACCACATACTTCCTGACCTCCACCCTCTTGGCGACCTGCAGCGCCTGCCGCACCTCCTCTGGCCCCGCCGGCACCCCCTGCTCCACCAGTCACTGCAGGGCGCTCAGGAAGTAGCCCTCGTCCACCGCATCCATCAGCGACGTGCGCATCCACATACACCATGCCCAGCCGGGTCAGGTAAGTGGCGGTGGCCAGGTCGCCCCTGGCTAGATAGCGCACTGAGGCAGCCGAACAACGCTATGCTGCCAGTGCGTGTGGGGTGGCGCCGCTGCACCGGTGGCTCCTCCGGCGGGCACAGCCACCGCATCATGTCCACACACCCGCTGTGTGCGGCGTCCCTCAGTTTGGTGTCACGCGAAGGTGCCAGCGGGTGCTCAAGGATAGTCCTGAGTAGCGATGTATCGCCACGGCGGCCGGCCATGCCCGCCATACGGTGGACGTGCTGCGCCACCCGCCTCGCCTGCACCGACGCGCGCTGCATTTGCCGCCTCTTGCACCATGGCAACTGCAGCGGCCAACGCGGCGTCGTCCGCTGACGTCTTCCACTCTCTGACGAACAGCTGCCGCAACAGTAGTGTCAGCGCGCACGATGCCGCAGCCGCTGGCAGCAGACAGCACCCACTCCAGCTTGGTGCTGCCCTCTGGCAGCTTGCAGGCCGCTGCTGCGTCCAGCACCCGCTCCCACATAGAGCCCCCGTGTCCCCCAGCAGCGTCCTCTCGGGTGGTGCGGCCCGCCTGCTGCCGTGAGCCCCCTGCCCCTGCAGCGACGAGCGCCGGGCGCACCAGACCCCACGCCTCCTGCAGTGCCGCTAGGTCGCAGTGCCCCGCCACCGCCTCCAGGGTCTGGGCTGGGTTCACCAGCCCCGGGCAGTGCGCCAGCAGCCAGGGGAGCAGGTGCGGGTGGCCCGCCCTTGCAGCCGCCACGCCCGGGTCAATGAAGTCCACATTATATACATGCTTCTGATTGCGGCTTGAGATGAGGAGCTCCGGGCACACGCGGGGCCGCAGCACGGCCCACACCAGCTCCAGGTTGGCTTGGCTGCCGCTGGCTGCAGCGGTGCTGAACAGGTTGAGCTGGCGCCGGAAGGACAGCGCCGACACGCCCTGCTGCGCCTTGGAGAGGGCCAGGTCAAAGGCCTCGGGGAGGGAGGCAGTGGCTCGCTGAGGAGCAGGGTACACCGCTGCGGCTGGGAGCACTGCTGTGCGGCGTCCTTGCATGCCAGGCGGCCCGGGTATGGGGCGGACGGGAGGACAACACCCGCAGCATCACCTCTGGAGGCAGGGCGCGCCAAAGGTCATCGCAGGGAACAACCTGGTCCATCTTTTCCAAGGAGATCAGGAGACCTGCGAAACAAAGTTGTGCGCGGGAGGGTACCGGAGGCCCGTAGGGAGTTGCGTTGGAAGCAGCATGCATGCTGCCCTACCATACCTTTGGCGATTGGTCTCAGATCCGCCAAAGCACGACAAACTACTGGAATGGAAGCAGTGCCTACATACAAACGTATAGTGATGCCATGCAGCCGGTAGTCCTTCATGCTACACCCCTTTGCTGCTGCACAGGGGAGCCCCCGTCCAGCCCCTTCCAACCTGCGTCCATTACCCCCGCACGGGGAGGAAGGCGCATTATTCATCTGAGCTTGTTTCTGTGGTCCATCTATCTAAGCCTTCGGGCTGTGACCTCTGGCCCAGGGACCTACGGGCTCATTGCATGCCTGTAATCAGACTCAGACTCAGGGGTGCGCAACTCCCGTCCGCGTGAGCCTGAGTGATTGTCAAACCGTGAAAAATGAACTGCATATGTCCTGTATCCTGTTTACGAGTCTATCAAAGATGATTATGCGAGTGACCTCCGGTTTCAGCTGGTTTTAAGGCAGGGCGATGTATGGCTGAGCTAGGCGAGCACTTAAGAGCTCACATTCCGGGGTCACTACGGTCCTTCTACACCGGGTTGCCCCTTCCATGCGCGCTCGTAGACAAGAATCCAACAAATCCAACCCCTGGAGGCAGGGAAATGGTGGATTAGGGGAGGCCAGGGGAGCACCCCTGCTCGGGGCACCTGTAAGCGGAGCACCGGAGCTGCATTTCCCATAGGTGAGGCGGACGAACCATACCGTGCTTACTATGGGCGAAGAACCCTATTAGATAGCACCGCTGACTGAGCAGGACTAAGCCACAATCATACCACAAGATTCCACCGCAATAAGCTGATTTGTTCACCGACCTTCTGTTCACCGACAGCCCTTCTGTTCACCGACCTGTTTACCGACCTTAAGTTCACCGACAGCCCGGATGTACCGTGCACAGGCCTGCACGCTTAAGGTTTGGTTAGGTGTTAGACAGTGTTAGGTATAGAGGGTGCCTCCCGGTTTCATCACCACTACCGGTACTGCCTCCACAAGATCCATTCGACCTCGTGAGGTTCGTTCAGGTTCCACCCGCCACCATACCACACATGGCACACGGGGACAGGTGCGCAAACCCCTACCTGACGCAATCAAAGTGCGCATATTCAGTACGAACAAACAAGACTAGCTTAAGCAACCTGAAGCTACCAGCTGCGGCACAGTACCGCACAGCAGGGGGCTGGCACCGATATACCGATGCCGTGTCGTCATTATTACGGCTTGCCAGAAATTAAAGATAATTTCACCGTATCTAGTTAGATAATCATGCTAGCAATTGACAATATCATACAGAGGTCGCACGCATTCTTCAAGGTGACCGCCCATGGCGCATGCAATGTCCTTGTCCCATTGCGTCTGCAACGAACAGCAGAGCGCTGCTCCCGCTCACGCCCCCGTCATCGCCTCCCCCCTATCCCCATCCCCTCTCCCTCCTCTCCCTCCGCCGGCCTCACCCTCCCCCCAGTGACGATCCACGCAGCCCTAGTTCCTGCCGCCGCCAGTGGTCGCCGCTGCTGTCCCTCCCCCCACCCCACCTTTTAGGGCTGCGAACGCAACCCAACGTGACCACCGCCTGCACGAGAGCCGTAAGGCTCCGGCCTGCTGAACGGCTCCGGGGTGGTCTGGCTAGAGCGACAGCTGAGGACCTCCCCTGCACCGCCCCCCACCACGCCTTCGTCCTGGTGCCCCTTCTTGGCCTCACTGTGCACAGCCGCGTTGTCGGTGCCTTCCGCAATCTGAAACGCATGCATCGGCGCATGGGGAGCCTCCTCGACGACGGGGGGCATGGAGGACGAAGCCGGGGCGCGGGCGGCGTTGGGCGGGGGCGGCAGGGGAGCGAGCGAGGTGGCGGGGCGGTTGGTGCCTGGGGGCAGGTGGTGCAGCTTGGGCGGGCGGCCTCGGGCGAGGCTGGTGCTGGCCCTGGGAGGCAGCGCTGCGTCTGGGGGCCCGTGTTGGTCTTGATGGCGGTGGTGTTGCTGCTGGTGCAGTTGGGGGGAGTCAATTTGTGGGCCGCGCGTGGCGCTGGAGTCTAGGCTGTAGCGGCTTGCGCTGCCTTGCCGTGCGTGGTGGTGGTGCTGCTGCTGCTGCGGTGGTCCACCGCCCGCGCTGAGCCGCCCGCTGGAAACGGACGCTCGTGCTGCGGCAATCCACGCACTCGCGTCTTTGCTGCTCGCCTCCACGGAAGCAGCACCACCACCCAGCCCCGCCGGCCCACCCGCGGCGCCACCAGCACCACCAGGAGCACCACCTGGAGCGCTGCTGCCTCCGCCGCCGTCCCAGTACGCAGCCGGCGCTGCGGTGGGGTCGGGGAAGACCCTCCGCCCGCTGCGGCTGCCTGCCAGGCCCCTCAGGATCGGCGACTGGGGCAATACGGCGCTGCCCGGCCTGGACGACGCCACCACCGCGGGACCTGAACCCGCGGCCGACGGCCGCTGTGGCGACACCTCATCCATGCTGGCTGCAGCGGGCGGCGGTGCGAGCTGCTGCTGCTGCTGCTGCTGCAGCTCTCGGCTCCTTCTGGACCTCCCAACGAGCTGTGCCCCAAGCCCACCCACCGCCGCCGCTGCACCAGCGCGCTGCTGCGCCGGTGTCGTACCGTCCCGCACCCCAGTCGCCACAGCGCCGCTGGCTTCCCCGCCGTCACTTGGCGAGCTCCCCAGGGCCTCCACAGCATTCCTTCTGCCGCTGCCGCTGCCCCCGCCGCCTGCAGGACCTGCCCCCACGGCCAACCACTCCTGGATCCTGCCACCCTGACCCTGCTGCGCGCTCGCACCCTCCTCCGCCTCCGCCTCCGCCTCCGCCTCCGTCCCTGCCCCCGTGCCACTCCCGCTGCCCACGGACCCCTCGGACCCACCGCCGGCCCCGTCTGCAATCTGGTGCACTGCGTTCCCTAGACTCCCGTCCCCATCAGAGCCAAAAGGCTCCCCCGGAAGACTCGCACAAGAGGCCTGGCCCGCCTGCTCCTCTCTCTGCATGTCATCGGCCCCCTCAACACCACCACCATGCGCCCCTTCCCTGCCCGCCTGCAGCCCTCCCCGCACCATTTGTTGCACGTGCGGAGCTGCCACCGCCACCGCCACCACCCCACCTAACCCATTCCCCTGCTCCGCCACCACCTCCTCCGTAACCGCCACCACGCCCGCTACCCCTCCCGCCGTCCCCCTGCCCACACACCGCCCCTTCCCCAAGCCCTCCACGCTGCTCCCCGCACCACGAAGACTACCCTCCCCATCGCCCCCACCACTACCACCACGCTCACTGGCCGCGCTCC
The DNA here is from genome assembly GCA_036984285.1 of Chlamydomonas sp. KOR1. Classification (NCBI taxonomy): domain Eukaryota; kingdom Viridiplantae; phylum Chlorophyta; class Chlorophyceae; order Chlamydomonadales; family Chlamydomonadaceae; genus Chlamydomonas; species Chlamydomonas sp. KOR1. The sequence goes on along the minus strand of BQMZ01000316.1, from coordinate 237,064 downwards.
CGGCCTGCCCACCAATGTTCCTCGGCCCATGCGAAGCGGTGACCACCAGGGTAGGGATCAAGGTCCGCACACCGCCCGGCCCTCCGGCTGTGGCGTGGATGCGGAGGTGCGGCGCGGCTGCGGGCTGGTCGCCGCTGCGGTGGCGGCGGCGGTGGCACCAGCCCCAATCCTCGGCGATGCTCCGCGGCTGACCCTGGAACACGTTGAGCAGGTAGGGCGCCAGCGGCATGGGCCTGCGGGGGGCGAGAGAGGTACACGAATTGAGCGACAGCTGGTGATCCCTAACCGCTGCGAAGGAGCCAGCTCACAACGCGCCGAAATCTTCACGCCCGCCTTCGGGGGCGCTGGGCCTGTGCGGTTCAAAGTACTGGAGCACACACTCAATACGACTCTGTCTGACAGCATCCTGCATCCCATTGTGGGTCGAGAGGGCTAAGACTCATGCGTTGAGCTTGCGCACCCAGAACAATAGCGATTCCTGGCATCATACTGTGGCAGGGGAGGGCGACAAATCGGCATGCTACAGCCGGGACGGGTATGAACTCACGAGTTGAGTTTGCGCACGCAGCAGCAGGGCCCGCAGCTGCAGCAGGTGGCGGCGAAAGACGTGAGCGCCGTCAGGCGGCGCGGAAGCATGCGGTCAAGGGTGCCCTTGCCGGGCGCAGGCTTGAAGTGCGGGTGGGCCAGCAGCAGCGCGCACAGGTTCACCACGAAGTGGTTGCAGTTGCGGGTTAGCAGCCGGTAGCTGGGGCCAGTCCAGCCCTGCGCCACAGTGCGGTAAAAGGGTTTTGCGAGCATATGAGATACTCATATTACCGGTAGCCAGGTGATACCCCTGCATTGGCCGTTGCAGTGAAGAGCTGCAGCGTGCGGCTGCAGCTGAGCCGCCCCCTGGCCGAGACGGGCTCTTGTCTATCCTATACAATGTGCGCATCCCGGATTGACAGCTCCAGAACAACACTCGTGTGAACCCCTGTGCACATCTGAGACCGCGGACTTCATCACGACACGTCCGCACGAAGGGTCCACCACGTAGTATCTCCAAGGTGTCACTACAAGAGACGCCGCCTACCAGCACCACACCCCTCAATTTCATTGCCGCAGTCCTCCTGCACGCAGCGCTCGTCCCAGGCCCTGAACAACTTCCCTACGCTCAAACATAGCCACCAGCCGCCTGGCCTCCAATCCCCACCTACCTGGCCTGCACTCCCACCCCCGCCTGGCCTCCACCCCCGCCCCCACCCCCAGCCCCACCTTGTCCTGCATGTCCCTCATCAGCTCCTCGAAGTCCCTCAGCGGCCCCATCCACCACCCCACCACCACACGCGAACGCAGGGTGGGCATCCACGCCAGCGCAGCGGCGGCAGAGCCCGCCTCGTCATCTGGGTTGCGGGACACGTGGCACGAGCAGCACGCGCGGCATGAGCGGCACGTGGCATACGTGCATGAGGCATGAGCGGCGGCAGGAGGCAACCATGTTCCTCGTAGTGTAGGCAAGTACGCATGCGATGCGGTGCGCTTCAGGGTCCTGCTCCCCATTAACTTCCTGTGAGCGTGTGATGCACCACGACCTGGCCCGGCCCCACGCACACCCTAATCCCCCGATTCCCTCCGCGCCTCACACCCTCTGCCCTGCTGCCAACCCACCCTACAACAACGGCCTAAAACCCCATGTCTCTTGACGCTTTACTCGATTTCCTCGCGTTCTACACCCAGTCCATGTCCCCGCCCTCCCCTTGCATCCCCTTTTGCCGCCCTCGCGCTCACCCTCCCCCGCCTGCACCGCCTCCTCCGCCTCCTGCCTGAGTTGGAACAAGGGCCGCTGCAGGCCCATGATGCCCAGGCCCTCGTTGAAGTGGCCCCCGAACGCGTACTCGCGGCCGCCCACCTCCAGTCCTGAATGATACGCGCCGCCCAGGCCCACCAGCGTCAGACAGCCTGCACCATGGCATATGCAAGCCGGGGGTTGTTGTTGGTGGTGTTCTAGACGTAGCACACAGGTACCGTGGCGGGACGGGCAGAGTGAGTGCGAGGGGAGTGTGAGGCAGAGAAGGACTCAGGCTGTGGACTGGGAATTCAGGAGCATGCGAGTCCGTATCCGGGGCGGACAGCGGCAAAGGCAAGGGTGGAGGTGCTTTGTGAGCGGTGTGGCGGGGGAGAAAGGGTTTTGACTGGGGAAGGGAGGGTTGCTGGATGCCCCCTTGCAGCGACGCCACGCTGTGTGAAGTGGTTTTGCTGCCAGGTGCGGTCGGATGAAACCATGTAGTGTGGCCGTACAAAACCTGCAGCGTGACTCACTGTTGGTGCGCTTGGGTAGGATGTCGTACACGTTGAGGATGACCTTCCATCCTCGTACCAGTGAGTGGCTGTGTACCCATGTGATCTGCTGTGGGCCGTTGGGGTCCAGGTAGCGCCCCACCTGCTGAGCCCGCCCCATCGCCAAGCCTGCATGGGAATAGGTAGCGTGAGGTTGAAATTGCAGCAGGATAGGAAATGAGAGACGGACTGAGGCACCGGTACGCTCAGGAGGTAGCCACACCGCGTGCTGTGGGGTGCCTGTGCCAGCGCACACGTGCGTGGAGACAGTGGCATCACGGCCGAGCGAACATCCGCGCTACGTGGAGCAGTGCAGTCAAGGTTTTCGCAAACATCGGTTTGTGATTGGTGGGATGAGGGATGTGCTTCCGCTCAGCGCAGCGGGCAGCACGCGGGGGATGGCGGGTTGGGGGTAGGGCGCTCGTAGAAGACAGCCCGATAGCTTCGACTGAGCCCAAGCGCCAGGGGCCCGCAAACAGAGTGAATTGCCAAGTGAGGAGTGCCCATATTCCAGCTTACTGTCAGCAGTGCCATTGAGTCCGTGGCCCTGACGGGGGACAACGTTTCCTGGGGCTTCCGTGGGCATCGCTTCGGTTGACTTGCGAGTGGCATAGCCGTATCTTAATTAACGATTTCTAGGTATACTACACATGTGACAGCAGGTACACTATGGGTTGTGCGTGTCTCCTGGCAGGCAGTTCGCTGTCAGGTTAACTTAGAAGTTGAAACAACGCGTGCGAGATCTCCTATAACGAAAAACTCCTGTTTGTATGGATTCTGCGTCGCCGAAATGCGATTGTTCTTCAGCAAGTCACTGTGTCGCATAACCCTAACCACTGCATTAGTTGAAGCAGGTTGAAGGGCTTTCCCAGAATGCACACACGTGGGGCGTCAAGGCTTGCCTGGGCAACTCTTGACGGCATGACATACAGCCGTGGGCACCTGTGTAAGCCTGTGTGTGCGCAGTTCTGTGCTGTTCAGGGGCAGCCAGGGGGACTCCCCTGAGCTGTATGGTGCCAGCCACGAGCATGGGTGGTGCGCAGCATCCAGCGCATGGAGGACAGCTCAACAGACGCCGCCCATGAGCTGCAATGCGTGCCTACAACTGCCACAACACAACAGCAGCACGCAGGGGAGACGTGCGACATATAAGGACACACCAGCGACATGCTAGCCACTTCGGGAACACGCGTCTACGGCACGCTGACAGTTCAGACCTACCTGGCCCAGTGCCCCATGCCACACGAGGTTCGACAACAGCACGCCGATGCCACACAAACAGTACGCCAGGCTGTTCAGGTGAGGGGTGGTGTCCTTTTTCAGCACTGGTACAGCTGTGGCATGGTCACAAGCAGTGACAAGGCAGCGGACGCCAACTAGCCACTGAACGGGCACGTTCCTGAACGGAGACGTTAACACTAGCTCCAACATACTTTTGTAGCTGCTCTCCCAGCTACAAGAATATGTAGCTGCTCTCCCAAGTCCCGGTGGGTCGTCCCTACATGTCGGGGCCCTCCCATCTTCCCCATGCGCTCCTACTCGCGTGTGGGCTGTCGTGCATGGGTTGCCGAAACGGCACGTAAAAGGCAGGGCAGGTAAAACCCACAACCGACCAGCCATTTCACAGGCGCACATAAATCCCCGCACCCCACACCTCTCGCCACCCGTATCCAGCATTGTAACTAGGAGAAAATGTTCGGGGTTTCCAGTACTCACTACACGCGTCCAACTCAACGAATGAGAGACGGCTGCCTTCTCAAACGGTAGTCAGGCCGCCTGCCCTATGCCCCGCCTCAGTCGCCGTCCAGCATCAGCACTGCTCCTATGCCACGTGCCAATGGGCATTAGTAACGCTATGCCCAAGGTGACCAGTGCAATGTCCATGCAACAGTTGCATGACGACAGCAGAGGTGGCCAGCCTGAATTAGTAGCTGTAGTAGGTGAAGGCAAGATGCTATTAGTCTACATGCTACACGGTCTGTGAAAGCTGGATAAATGCGTACAGTCTCTGCCAGTTGCCTTCCCCCCAGCCTACCGCCTGCATGTCCGTCCACCCGGCAATACGCCACCCGAACCGCTAGAAGCAGCGCCACACAAGGCGTCCCACCCTGCACTCACACCGCCTCTAATCCAGCCCAACCAATGCTCTTCATTAGCCGCGTCCCAAACCTCTCAGCCACAGCACCCTCATCCCCGTCCCGCCATGCCTCCTTCGACCCACACCCAAAGCATTCCTTCCTCCCTCTCGCCCTCCCCCTGCTCCTGCCCCCCTCCCCGCCGTCCTCAGTGCATACCAAACGCCATGTTCTCAAGTGCAATGTCAAAGGCGCGGCGCATCTCCGCTAGGCTGCCGTACACGGGCAGGTTGAGCTGCAGGAAGCACGTGCGGGCCTGCGGCAGCAGCGGCGCGGAGCTGCCAGCGCGGCCCGTCGACGGCGTCGCAGCGGCGCCCTCCGCAGGCGCCTCCTCCTGGTCTTCCTGCTCCTCCTCCTGCTGCTGCTGCTGCTGCTGTTCAGTCTGTTGTTGCGGCGGCGCGGGCGTGGTTGGCGTGGCTGGGCCCTCACCCGACTGGTGCGCGCCTGCCTCGGCCGCCGGGGCGGGATCAGCATCAGCAGCAGCTGTGGGTGTGGCGGGCGTGCCCGCCTCGGTACCGCTGCCCGTGGCCGAAGCCGAAGGCGCGGTGGAGGGGGTAGCTGCAGGGCTGCTCGTCCTCGGCGTGTTGCGGTCAGGCGTGCCAGGCAGGGCGGGCGCTGCGGTTCTGCCCTGCTGCTCCTCCTGCTGCTGCTGCTGCGGGAGCGGCTGTGGGGTCGCCGGCGCAGTTGCAGCGTGTGCTGCAGCAGGCCCCTCGCTCTCCTGCGGTGCCGCCGGTGCCGCCGCCTCCTCTGGTGCGGCTTCAGGGCTGCTCCCAGCTGCTGCGCCGCCCTCGCCCTCGCTCGCGCCCTGGCCCTCGCCCTCCGCCGCCGCGGACGAGCTCCCCGCATCGCCACCCGCCCCCTCCCCAGCACCTGTGGCGCCCTCCGCCCGCTCGGGCGCGCCCCCCTGCTCCGCACTGCCGCTGCCGCTGCCGCTACCCCCCGCACCCTCAGCCTCACCTTCACCTCCCGGGGCCGCCTGCTGCTGCTGCAGCTGCTCCTGCTGCTGCTGCTGCTGCCCGCTGCCGCCTCCGCTCGGCTCATCCATGCCCTGCAGCGACAGCTCCAACGCCAGCTGCAGCTGCCGCTGGAATTCCTCCTCATCCTCATCCAGCATCCCCCCGTCATGCCCCTCGGCCTCATCCTCGTACATCCCCTCTTCGTCATACTCCCCTCCTCCTCCTCGTCCTCCTCCTCCACCTCCTCCACCTCATCCTCGTCCTCAATGCCCTCCTCCTCCTCCACTTCTTCATCCCCATCCTCACCACCCCTCAGGCCGGACTCCGCTGCCGGTGCTGCATCCGCCCCTGCGCTTCCCACAGCCCCCGGCTGTGCCGCTGCCCCTGCCCCTGCCCCCGCACCCGCACCCTCCTGCTGATCCTCCTCATCGAGCAAGTCCTCATTCACGCCGTCCGCCAGTGCGTGCGAGTGCAGCTGCTCCGCCCCCGCCCCCGATAGCCGGCCCACAGGCCCCGCTGCTGCCGCTCCTGTACCAGCCCCCGCGCTTGCTCCACCCGCAGGGGCACCAGTCGCCCCGGCAGCAGCTCCTCCGGCTGTCCCGTTTGCAGCAGCCGTGGTAGCGGCCGCAGCATTCGTGGCCGCAGCCGGGGTGGCTGCTGCTGCAGCAGCTGGTGTTGCTGCTGCTGCAGCAGCTGGTGTTGCTGCTGCTGCCGGGCCTCCCAGCTTCATGACCTGCAGGCGCTGGTGGAGCGCCTTGAAGCCGCCCGAGGGCAGGTGGGTCATGGCGGTCCAGAACTGCAGCAGCCGCTGCCTGTCCTCCTGCCCGTACTCGGACACCAGCTGCCAGAACAGGGACACACTGGACTTCTCCTGCGCGTGGGAGTTTCGGTTGCCACGACGGAGCAGGAGAACGTCTGTAACCGGTAGTAGGATGTAACGTAGCCACGGAATGCGTTGGTACAAGTCAGCAGCTACCGGTCCCCAGCTAGCACGTCTCAGCTGGCACAGCACTACCTTCCCCGTGTGCCAGCACGTTCCAGGTATGGAGCCTACGGCCCATCGCGTCAGCATGGCGAGCGCAATCCACCCGAACAGCGTATAGCCAACAGGACGCTGCTACGCACCTCCTGCGAGTCGAATCCGTGCGTGTCGGTGTGCGCCGCCCAGTCGGCCGGGTCCAGGCTGCTCTCCCCCGCCGTGACCTTGTTGAGGTCCTCCGGCAGCAGGGGGGTGAGGAAGGCGCGGCGCAGGCGGGGGTCGTCGGGCAGGTGGTGCGCCGTGTCCTGAACGCCGGACAGGAAGGCGGAGGCCTGCGGGAAGGAAAGGGAGGAGGGGGAAGAACTTGCTAGAACGTATGGAGGGACGAGGTTGGTAGAGGGTTACGAGGGAGGAGGGAAGGCGGGCAGGGGCAGGTAATGGCGGACATTGCGCGCAGAGGCGCGGGGTGCGTGCAGGTGTGGAGGGGGTCTGTCTTCTTACGGGTTGTGCACATGACGTGGTGTCGCGGACTGTGCAGGTAGGAGTGCATGGACAAGGGAGGGGGAGGAGCATGCTCCCGTCATGGCGGGCTTCATGCTAACCCGGCAGGGAAAGCGGTTGAAGCAGTGTAAGCGCGTGTGTAGCTGTACCGTGTTGGGCAAGCAGTGCGCACCTGCTCCTCCACCGCCCCTATCACAAGGTGGTGTGCGAGCAGCTCCACGTACGCCGCCTTGTTGTCATCTGTGACCCGCAGCGAAGCACCCCCGGGAACCAGCTCAACAGCGGTGCTGTTCTCACTCTGGCCAGCCGTGCTGGCCGCACCCGTGTTGATTGCGGGCAGGGCGGGAACGCCGGGGGAGGAGCTGGGGCCTGGCCCAGGCGTGGGTGGCGAGTCAGAGACAGAGGCGGACGCGGAGTTGGCTGGGGTGGTTGCTGAAGTGGCGGAGCTAGAGGGGGTGGCTGTGGTGCTGCTGCTGCTGCTGGTGGCGGTGGGGCGTTGGTCGCTGTGGTGCCACACGTGGTACAGGTCCAACGCGTCGGCTCCGGGCGTGGTCAGGATGTTCTGGCAGGTGTGGTACATCTGCAGGCGCATGGCAGACAGGGACGGCCACGGGCACGACGGTCAGACGCGGGCCAGCAGCGGCAGCGGTATTGCATTACTGGCAGTAAAAGCTAGAACAAACTCTTCACTGAAATAACCTACTCAGCGTCTGCAGTTCGGTATCCTGTGCAGCGCAGTACATTAGGGAACCGGTGCAGGTGCACTTCAGATGACATCGCCCCCCTCTCGCGCACGGTTTTTCCTCGCGTTGTAAGCATGGCCCTCTCGCGCGGGCGATCCCACCTGCGGGTCCAGCTGCCGCAGGTCGGCCAATGTGGCCTTCCTGCCGGTCATGTGGGCCCACAGCCCACTGCTGAGCACCACGCCCAGAGGCACGTTGGCGCGTAGGGCCAGGCCTGCCGGGAGGGTGCGTGTGGGGCACAACGGTGGGGATGACAACTGAATGGCGGCAGCAGCAGCGGCCGGAAGGTGCAGGTCACAGGCGCCTACCAGGCTCCAAGGCACGAGTGCGGCGCACCTAGAAATAAAACCCGCCCGGCGACGAGCACCACGACGGTGCCCCGCCAGCAACCGTCCGGTCATGCAATTGCAGGCCCCGTGTGCGGCCAAGGACGAACACCAGCGACCACACCCAGCCGCCCCTGGCACCTGCCACCTGCTTACCCACGATGCGCCCCGCGAAGCGCATGTAGCCCAGGTGCTCCTCCACCTCCTGCCCCCGCTTGCCGGCCCCCGCAGCCTTTCGCCGGGCCCCTGTCCCCGATGCCGCCGCCGGCGGCAGTAGGCCAGGGTGCGGCGCAGGGTGCACCATGCGGCCATCCTCCGCACCCCGCACGAACAGACCCCGCTCGGGGGAGAACAGGTCAGCGGCGATCTGGGACAGCCACTCGCGCAGCACGCCTGCGCCCTCCGCCTCCTGCTCGTCCTCGAACCTGGAATGCAAACGGGCCAGGTTGCGATGAGGCCTCAGGGCACCTAAGAAACTAAAAGGCACGAGAGGAATGACCAGGCGCAGGTACGCATGGGAGGGAGCTCGCCATCTTGAGCTTGTGGGTGTAGGCATCAGGCGCAGGTAGGGAGCTCGGTAAAGGAAATTGGGCCTAGTGGTCCAACCCCCAGAAGGCCCTGTCTGACGCGAGCCGATGCACCTCCATGCAGCTGCTACAGCATGCCGTACAGTGCCGTACCTGACATTGACGCCGTACGGCAGGGCGTCCACCTCCATGACCTGGTAGTAGCTGCTGTCGGTGATGCTGTTCCGGTAGGCCAGCACCTGGGGCGCGCGCCGCTCGTTCAGCAGCGCGCCTGAGGGCGGGCACCACGCAGCGGCACAAGTACTGTCAGGAAGCCGCTGCAAAGGCCGGGGGGGGGACACCATACAAGGCTGGCAACCGGCAGCCGCCAAGCAGGTCAGGGCACGGCCCTGCACCAGAGTCGCATTGGCTGCGGCACCGTTCCCAAACCCACAGCGCCGCCAGGCTCCCCGTTACCGCCGTCTCTCACCCACATCCAGTAGCAACCCAACAGGACCCGTTTCCCCTTTCCGCCCCTTCCCCCGCTCACCCGAGTCCAGGAGCACCACAATAGGGCGTTGTGCCCGTTGCCCGTTCCCCATGACCGCCCCCGCTCACCCGAGTCCAGCGGCATGAGTACCGCCGACAGGTAGCCCTGCCGCAGGGACGCGGGCACCGCCGCCTCCAGCCCCAGGTCCCGCGTGAGGGCGCCCGCCGCAATGACGGTGGCCACGTACACCTTGCCCGCGCCCAGCAGGTCGCGTACGGCAGGGGAGCCCAACAGCTCGCCGACGGACTGCCGTACGGCCGCCACCACGGAGGGGCCCAGCGACAACGCCACGCACACAAGGGCGTCCACCTGGGGAGGCGTTTGGGCGGGTGGTCGCAGGGAGGATTGGACGCGATGCGATGTGTGATGGTAAGCCGGATGACACAGAGGCATTCCGTCGCGCTGCTGCAGCATGGCAGCGATGTGGGTTGTGCTGGTACGGCGGTTGGCTCCAAGGTAACCCACACTCTGCTGCAGCATTGCGCATGCGTGCATACCGGGGGCGCGACGCCTGCGCTCTGGTGTTTTGCACAAACCTCCTGAGACTTTTGCCCGTGGCCTGAAGCTTCACCTCTGGGGATTCCCACCTGGGCCATGAGTTCATTGATGGTGAGCGCCGCGGGCATGTATGCTGCCACGGAGGGGTACTTGGCGGTGGCCTCCCCCCGCAACAGCACCGCCATGTGGGCGGCGGCATGGGCGCCCCGCACCGCGTCGCACAGGCACGTGGCGAACTCGCACGCCAGCTGCCGCACCTCCTCCAGGGGGCTGGTCAGAGGCGCCGTGACATCAGGGGTGGGGCTAGAGTTCGAGGCGGAGGCAGAGGCTATGGCGGCGGGGGAGGCCGCGGTTGGTGTGGACGGGGTCGCAGTGCCGCTGGGGCGGCGGCCGGGCGTATCGGTTGCCGCTGGGCTGCCGGGGCTGGCGTCGCCGTTTGAGGTGGGGTGGGTGTGCCCGTTGCCCTGGGCGGAATCGCCGTTAGCAGCGCTGTGCGCCTGCTCGCCAGCACCACCATTGGAGTGCGTGTGCTGCGCCTGCTGCCCGTTTGTAGCCTGGCTTGCGGCCCCAGAGCTGTTGCAGGACCCCTTCCCGTTGGCAGCTCCCTTGCTGGGCTCTGCCTCCTCTTCATCTTCCCCTTCCTCCTCATCCTTCTCCACCCTGCCCGTCGCAGCGGCAGCCGTCATGTCGCCTGGAACGCCCCCGGCACACTCCCCCTCCCCCTCCTCGTGCTCCCCCTTTCCCGCAGTTGATTGCAGGGCCGCCAAGATATCCGAGTAGGCGGTGACCAGATTGGCAGTGGCGAACCACGCCCTTGGCAGGGAGGTGGGAACCGGTGAGGGGGAGCCCGGGGCCACCTCCCCCCGAAGCACCTCCTGTATGGCGCCCACGCCCGCCAGCGTCGCCTACAGGGAGCGAAGGTGCACCCGAACGCAAGGCGTACCTACGTCAGGTTTCCCGAAAATCGCGCTGAAAAAGTCGCCAGACACCCAAAGCACCCCCTCCCCCCCCGGTCTTTGAGGCTGTTGCGCCGCCGCTGGACATGACCAATTTATGTGGCTGTGCGGGCCGCCACGCGTTCGTCCGTAGGCAAGCGGTCCTGCCTCAAACTTGCAACAGCTGTCTCGGTGCCTACCCCCCCTCCGACCGCCACCCACCTGCATCTCCCGGACCAGCTTCCCCAGCAGCAGTCTCCCCAGCGCCGCCCGGTACTCCTCCGGTATCCCCCGTAGCACCTTCCTGGCGTGCGCCACCACGTGCTTGTGCGATAACGCACGCACCAACCCCGCCTCTGTGGCCAGCGGCGCTGGCATGCTGGTCCCCACGGCACCCGCCCCCGCCCGCGCGCCCCCTGGGCTGTCCGTACCGCTGCCCGCACCCCGCCCCGGCGTGTTGCTCCCGCTGCCACTTGGCCCACCAGGCAGGGTGGCGGCCACAGCTCCAGCAGCACCAGCTCCGGTGCCTGCGCCGCCGCCCCGTGGCGGTGTGCTGGCAGTTGTGTCATTCGCTGGCGTGGCAGTACCCTGCGCTGCAGCACTGCTGCTGGCCGGGTCCCCGCCAGCCCCATCAACGTCATTCCGCATCGCTGGCTGTGCGTTGTCCGCGGCGTTCCCGTTGGGGCCGGTGGAGCGGGCAGGGGTTGTGGCGGCGGCGGACGGGGATGTAGCGTCTGCTGCACCCTGGCCCTGGGGAGGTGGCGCTGGCGGGGCCCACTGCAGCGCCTGCAGCATCAGCGTGCATACGTGACCCACGCTGTCCCAGGAGCAGTACGTGGAGCCGCCTGGGCCGCCCAGGCTGCCCCCGCTGGGCACCCGCTTGTCCACCAGACCCAGCTCGTGGCGCACTTTGCGCATAGCTTCCTCCACATCCGTGAGGTCCTGCAGGCCGCTGCTGCTGCTAGAGCTGCTGCTGTTGTTGACGGGAGTAGCAGCAAGGCTACCCTCGCTTTGGCCTGGGGTCGGCGCGGTGCTCGCCGCAAGTTGGGCGGCCTTCAGAGACGAGTGCAGCTGCGGAGCGTAAAAGGGTTGAGGCGGGTTAGTACACAACGGCTGGTGCACGACCGCAAGGGCAGTAGCCAGCTCTTGGTTGGCTTCGCTGCAACCCTAGACATACTAACCTGGCATATTGATAGGATGAGGCGGCTGTCCGCGAGCTCTTCAAGGAAGGTGGGGTCAGTCCAGGACGCAGAAGTTAACGCGCGCAGGACGCCCCCCGCCCATTGCGGCGTTAGCGGCGTACTGGAGCATGCAGATGCAGCATCATAGAGAGCGGTGTACTTCCTGTTCGGCGCTGCCCTTGGTGGGGCCATTGGCCTTGAGTCAGCTCTCCTGTAACACTCCTGTCTCTTCGAGCCCTAAATTTAGGGAAACATCATTTGAAAGTTGATGTCAGGACAGGGCTGAGCTGACTCTGCGCCCTGCTTCTGGAAGGCTGCGTGGGATTTGCCCTGGTAAGTCGTGTCGCTTGAGCAGTACAGCTCGCTACAAATGTATATAAGCACCGGATATCGGAAAGAAAACGGTTCCTAGGGAACTTCGTGGTTCGCGCTCGAACCTACCTCCTCTACGCCCTTCGTCAAGACCAATGCACTCCCATGGACGTTGCCCTACTTCTAATAAGTGCAAGAACGCGTGAGCAATTTGGAGTTTATAGTCATGCACACGCAGGCTTTCATAGACCTGCACAAGGGTGTTGCGTTTCGGCGATTGCGCGTATAAGGGGGGGTTTACATACGCATGCTCGAAATTTGCGGACGTGTTCGGAATTCGGACGTGCCTTCCCATTCTAGGGGAGAATGGGAAGGCGCGCACGCCCGAAATGCCATTTCGGTCATGCAGGTGGTGCATTTTCGTGCATATGTACACCCCCCCTAACCCAAACTACTACATGGGACAGATGCAGCCCTTTGCAAACGTTCTTGTAAGCGCAGCCGTAAGCAATGCTTGTCGCAAGACGGTGGGGCCAGTCAGCGTATCAGTTGGATGCGGCGGAGGACGGAAGCCGGGAAAACGACCACGGCTCGCCAGGGGAGCTCCCCTGTCGCCTATCGTACTCGACCGTCAGCCACCACGCGGCTGGAACTTGCCACACCCACATGCCACAGCTGGGGCAAGTGACAGCTGAAACATTGACATGGACTCACATGTAGGCCTCCTATCCCTACCTGGATATCAGTTGACCCAGATCAAGAGAGCAGCCTCTGCAAGGGACCGTAGGCCCATGAAGACTGCATCCCTGCCATATGCACGTTGCCGGCACCGGCAGAGCACAAGGAGCCCTGATCCTTCAGGCTGTTTGTGCCGGGCCTTACACTTACACGACTGCCACCAGGGGACTGACTGCCCCGACCCGTCGACGCACATCAACGCACACACCGCATTGTTTGCCGCACTGACACCAACAACGCGCAACAGTCTGACCGGAACTTGCAGCCGGCACCTTGCAAAGACACAAGACATCTGAACCTGCTCTTCAGTCCTCGAGCCCTGCAAACACTGAGCCGGTGCTGGCGCAGGCTGCTACAATCGTATGGTCGTATGGTTCTGTGCACTTGTGAACCTGTTGGGTCAGCCCTCGCAACCTCCGGCTGTGCACACACGTACCAGCAGCGGCCAGTTCGCATCCCCGGTGCCGTAGCAAATGCTGCTCTGCATGCATGGTCCACAAACAAGTAAAAGCAAGCGAGCAGCAGCCTGCTGGCTACCTTGATCACGCTGCGCGCACATTAACCCACTGGCAAAAGCTGTCAACCACATCTTGGACAGGCGGGGCATACGTTATCACTGCCTGCTGCGCACGCGTACGAAGCAGTCACACATTGCACACTGAACACAACCCTCTTGCTCTTGGTGAACGGATCACCACCCGCCCCTGTCCCCAATGCACTCCGTCCGTGCTGCTATGCTGCGAGTCCTAAAACTCAGCCCTATGGGCTACTCCCTCCCTCAGTTCCACGCCGCCTCCGCCGCCAGCAACACCTGCTCCATCCTATCTCCACCATGCCCCCATCCCGCGCCACCTGCAGGAGAGTCCGCCCGTCCTCGCACAGCACCCGCGTGCTCGCCCCCGCCGCAGCCAGCACCCGCACCACGTCGACGTGCCCCAACTGCACCGCTGCACACATCGCCGTCACGCCGCCGCCGCTGTCACCCCCGCCACCAGTGCCGCACCAGGCGCCCTCCAGCCCCCTCGAGAGCTTCCCCTTGCCCCCGCGCGCACCCACAGTCGCGTCCACATCCGCGCCCGCCGCCACCAGCGCCTGTACGGCATCCAAGTGCCCCTCTGCCGCCGCAATGCTTAGCAGCGGAGCGGGGACGCCCGCCTCAAGCTCCTCGTACGACATGTCGGCAGTCAGTCATACTACAACAGCAAGTGATGCGCCCCCGGAATACGGGCCCGTACACTTGTAAAGACAGGGACCCAGGAAGGATGCTACCGTACATCGACGCGACTTTTTTACAATTCTATTCCCCGGCTTTAAGGCGGCAAACGTTTACACACAAGAACACAATGCGGACATCGGCAGCAATACGTCGACAATCCCAAAATCATTACACTTGTCGCCACAACAATAATACACGTTTTTTGGGGGGAAGCGAATGCTTCCCCTCTGGCCCCCAGGGCGGATAACGGCAGTATACAGGGCTGTAGGCATAGCCACAGGGTCTAGAAGCCCGTATACAGGCGGGTAAAAAAGCACGCTTTTTTACAGGAGCCCCTAAAATGCCAAACGTGCAGGAGCGATAAAGCCTGTATCCCCAGGAGCAAGCAAATATCATGCCCAGCGGTAAAAAAACGTCAGTCACACTACAACAGCAAGTGATGCAAGCCCGAAATACTACCTCCGTACACTTGTAAAGACAGGGACCGAGGAAGGATGCTACCGTACATCGGTGCAACTTTTTTACAACTTAAACCCCAGCTTTAAGGCGGCTAACGTTTACACACAGGAACACCCAGTATGGAGTACGGCATACACGTGGGACCACGCACGCAACTGTAGTGGAGAACGGCGGGCTGTGCCACACTTATTCGTGCTGCCACCACGTAAATGCCAAGGTGGATGCCGGTCAAGGACCGTCAAGGTGCATGCTTGATGTTGATGTACGGGGTTTAATACCCGTACATGCCCTCTGCCCCCCGCCCCCCGCCAGCCAGCGTTTCCGCAACCCCGTCTTTGGTGAGTTCTTCCTCCGGTAAGCCTCCCCTTTTTTCCGCTCAACACTCTGTCACTATCGGAATTCTATATCGCTTCCCGCAGGCGCCTGCCTTATTGTTGTCAATCACTTTGCCGCTCCGCATGGGGAAGGTGCAGATGGCTGAGAGCTTGGGGACTGTGGCACGCACAGTAAGGAGCAGCGAACAGGTGAGGAAGGCATGCAAATAATGCCTTGAGAACAGCAATATTTGTGTCTTCACAGTGGCGATAGCGGGTATGGCTGCTGGCAAGGCATTGAATGGCAACGTAAAGCACTGCGAAGCACCACCCCTCGCCCCGGGACGCCCCTGCTTGTCCTAGAACCCACTGCGCCGTACCACCTTCGCACCTTTGTGTACGGCACCCAAGGCGGCATCCATGCCAGAGATGGGCCGCCGACTGAACGGCTTCAGCCCCACCTGCAACCGTACGACGACTGTACGGCAGGCATGAGCATGCGAACGGACCTGCAGCTGACGGAAGCGTGTAGGTCAGGACCACGCGGCGGTCGCATAGCAATCAGTCCACGGGCAAGAGGCAATCTTGGCGCTTCAGGGTTGCAGCTGAGGCAGCTGTGGAGGGCAACGCACCGGTCCCAACTGTCATCCCCTCTGGGCAGTCTCAGGCTGTTGTTCGCCCTCTTTTGGCTACACACATGTTTCCACTTTCCGTATAAAGCTCAGCAGAAAATAACACAAGGAGAAATGCCGCATAGGCATTCCCAGTTTCCCACTCAGGTCATGTTCCTGGTCGGGTCCTATCCTTGATGGTACGCAACTGCCACACCTTCTGGTTTGGGGAGGTCCCAAGGAGCAGGAGGGGCCCACATGTTAGTACAAGTAATACAACCGCGCCCTGGGGGATACGGTTCGGTGCCTCAAAAGCAACTCCCGCGCTCCGGTAACAGCGCCTCCCTGCATCCCTGCCCCACGGTATCAGCAGCGCCCCCCTGGCCGGCCCCTGTACACCGTGTCATCCCCACAGCGACCAACACTGTGAAATTGTGGTACAACAAGCAGCACGGTACACCCCGAAGTGTTTACCAAAAGAACTGAAGTATGCCCATAGTATACAAAGCGTGCCACCGACGCCAGGGCGGATCCTGTACACAAACCCAGATGAGCAGAACCAGTTCTTCGCTACGCCACTTGTCAACGCAAAAGCACGAAAAGCACCACCACGCCCCGGTTGGAAGAGCAGCATGCTGGCAGCTATGATGCTGGCCATGCAAGCGACCATGGCACCCTACATCCTCAAACCTGGGCCGTGAGGTTTAGGCCACGAGTGTGACCCAATCCACCGCATTACAGTGTGTGGTGCAGTCACGCAGCAGCAGCAGGCCAGAAGACGCCACCTGACCCCGTTGCCCCTGCGCGTGCGTTGCCCAGCCTACGGCACGCACGACTCCCCTCGCCTCGCCTCGCCGCTGCCGCCGTGACCGTTGCCGTCATCGCTGTTGTCGTTGTTGTCGGTTGCCGCCCCGATGCCAATCTTCCGCGCCACGTCCTCCTCCCTGGATGCCGTACTCCCGTACGGCACGCGCAGTGCCGCCCGCCCGTTCCCGTTGCCATTCCCGTTCCCGTGCCCGGCCGCGCTGGCACCCCTGCCGTTGCTGCTGCCCATTTCGTCCCCGCTGTCACCAGGCGACGACGGCACGGAGGCGTTGAGTGCCGCTGCCACGGCGGCCGCATCGGCGCCGCCGCCAATGCCAGCGGCTGCCGCCGCCGCCGCGGCTGAGAGCATGGACTCGCTGTCTGTGTCGGTGGGCCCGGCGGAAGTGGGGTCGATGCGGCACACCAGCTGCCAGTAGATGCCGCGGCGGGCCAGCAGCTCGTGGTAGCTGCCCATCTCGTGCACCTGGGGGCGAGGAAGGGAGGGGCAGTTGCATGCCACTGAACAACCCAATGACGCTGCTAAGCAGCAGCAGATGTGATTATGGTGGATCTGGCAGGATGAACAACGCCTGGGACAGCGTGGCGCTGGGAGCGAGGGCATGTGGTGGTTAGTGGGTTCCACTGCTCTGGCCGCCGCTTGCCGGTTACCTTCCCCACGCTGCAAAAGCAGCAGCAGATGTACCATCATTGACGATACATATGGCAGGACTAGTAGCACCTGCTGCTGCTCCTGATAAGAGAATGCATAGCTGCTGCTTGTTGCCCCCTGCGCACCTTGCCCTTGTCCATGACCACGATCACGTCCGCGTGGCGCACAGTGGACAGGCGGTGCGCCATGACCACCACGGTGCTGTCGCGGGAGGACATGGCGGCGTCCAGCGCGGCGTGCACCTGGGCAGGAGGGCGGGCGGGGAGGGCGGGGGAAGGGTTTAGGGTCCACTGCTGCCCCGCCCCCCACGTTGCCCTCCCGCCCGCCCCGTCCCACCTTGGGCAGCGCCATGATGAAGTCGTGCGCGTTGGCGGCCCGCGCCGCCTCCTCCACCTCCTGCCGCGAGGGCGGCGCGTGCTCCAGGCCGTACGATGTGTTGTCGGCGATGGTGTTGGAGAACAGCCGCGGCTCCTGAGGTGTGAGCAGCGCGCCGGCAAGGGGCTCGAACACATTGATGCGCAACTGAGCGGGGCGGCAAAACACTGACGACGAGTGGTCCCCCCATCCGACCCTGCCCGACGTTCGACGAGGATCACGCACAGCACAGAGCACTGAAGCATGACTACCACACAACCAAGGCATGTCCACCAGAGTGTGCCCGCCCCCGGGCAGCCTACTAGCGCGAAGCGCCCCGGTTAGCAGCTTGCTCCCCTGCCCGCCCCACCTGCGGCACCACCCCGATCTGAGTGCGGTACCAGCCCGCGTCCGCCTGCCGCAGGCCCAGCTCGCCGTCCAGCAGGATGGCGCCGCCCGCGGGGTCGTACAGCCGCTGCAGCAGCGTGCACACAACGGTCTTGCCGCTGCCGCTCAGCCCAACCTGCACACGGGGAGCGGGCACGGGCGATGATGGTGCGGGGCACGCGTGTCGCGCACGCTGGAGCGTGACAAGGGCGGGGAGGGACAGCCCTGCGGTGGGGCCGGCTGGGGTAGCTGCGGGCGGGAAAGAGGTGGGAAAGAGGCGGGGACGGGTGGGTGGGTGGAAAGGGAGTACGCGGTCAGGGGATGTCGAGTTTGCCAGCGCGATGCAGCTGTACAGGTGCAGTGCGTGGCGCGCAAGTAGGTTGCAGGGTCTAGGTTGGGCGTGGAACAGCTCTGGGAGCAACAGGGACCTGCTGTTCTTGAGCCGTGGGAGATTGTTGCACGGCTCGGTTGTGGCACACACTGCAATGCGCGCTGTTACTGCACTCCACCTCTGAACTCCACTCTAGTCGTAAGGTCAGGCGTACATGCAACAGGGTTACCGGCCCGTAACTCCCCAAGGCTGTTGAGAAGCTCAACAGGTTATGAGCCCACCAGGTGTGAGTAGAGGGCTTCGCGGCACCGTGGCCCCGCACACACATGCGCTGGGTGTGGGGCAGCCGTGCTGCAAGGCCTCCTACTTACTCCTGGTGGGCCCACGCCCTGTTGAGCTGCCCGACAGCCCTGGGCGAGCGCCCAACAACAACACCGCTTCCTTCAAAAACACGGCCCACACCTCTACGCCGTGGACACACACCGTGCCCGGTACATGTGCATTTTACCCAGGTACAATCTGCGGTATAGGTGTACTCAGTGGAGACACAAGCATGACGCAGAGCATGCTCAAGCGATATAAGCCAGTCGGGGCCCTCAACGCAGGTACCAGTACGTAATCAAACGGGGCCCTTGGCCCCGCACCACGCCCCTAGGGCAGTCGAGCAGCTGCAGAGGTCATGCGCCCACACAGAGACAGTCAGGGCGCCGCAGCGCCGCCGCCCGGCTCGCATCAGCTGTGCGCCAGGCGGCAATGCTGTGCGGCCACCCTCAAAGTCCAGGTGGGCCCACGACCTGTTCAGTGGTCCGACCGCCCTACGGGAGCGCGCCAGACGGCAGGGCGCGTCGCCCGAAAAGCTGCCCCACACCAGCACACAACCCCGAACCGAACGCTTCACACAGGTTATCCTGGAACGAGCTTACCAACACAACGGCTCACGGTACTGTTGCATAACCCGCGCTCCGTTCTGGCGCATCTGGAGCGGTAAGTAGCATGCACCGACATGTCAAACAACCTGATAAGAGTATGTGTCCTGTCCCGTTTCCCTCTCTCCCCTCACGAACTCCTTCGGCCAAACCCCCCTGCCCTCACCTGATCACTACGTCCTTCAACTCCACGCAGCCCAAAAAGGCCGGCAGCGTGGCACCGCCCGCCACCTGCAGCGCACCGTCAGTCAGTATGTGAGGGCACGCAGAAGGCCGGCGAGCTCGCAGGCATCGTGCACAGACAGCTACAAGCAAATCACTCAGCCATGCCACACACCGGCGAGCCCCGTAACCCAACCCCCTCCATTCATCCTTTGCGCACGTGCAGAGCACGAACCCTAAAAATCACCACTGTCAGCTCGCTGGACCCGCCGTGCACTGCCGCGCTCAACGCACACGCCAGGCCCCCACAGGCACCCTCAGCGCCCTGCGCTCCACACCCATTCCCAGGGGAGCCTCCCGACGCGTCCTGTGGCAGCCCCTCCCACCTGCGGTGCTGGCGGCGAGTCCAGCATGGCCACCACCCGCTCCAAGGCGCCCACCGCCTGGCAGATCTCCGTGAACTCGTCGCACACGTTGAGCGAGGCGTACGTCACGAACTCCACGTACCTGGAGTGTGTGGCGGAGGGGCGATGCGTGTGTCCAGGAAGCATACCGTGAATGCACAGCGTGGGCAGGCATCACGCTGGTGCGGCATGAAAACGCGGGGCTCTGCTGGGGTTGGCCCGTGGGGACGCAGCCGTACCCACCAAGCTGTAACCCCGACCCTCTGCTGTCCGAGGACTCCATGTTCCCGCTTAGTCACCCCTCGCTCCTTCCACCTCCGGTGGCGCCGCCCTCTCCCTCTACGAAACTGCCCGACCCATACCCGCCCCTCGCCCGACCGCCGCCCCCACCCCCGGCGCCCGACCCACATGATGAAGTTGGTGAGCTGCTCCGCACTGAGTTGCCCTTGCAGCACCATGCCGCAACCCAAGGCCAGGGCTGCCACCTGGAGGCGCGGGTGGCGGGCGGACGTGCAGCACAAGGGGTCAAGGCGGCACGCTGACAACGGCAGGACATGGGGTCAGCAGGCACCCCCCTGCGCCCTACTCCGCCTTGCCACAGTAGCCCCGCCTCCAACTCTGGTGCTCCGGTGCTCACCCCCTTCGCCACGCGGGAAGGCGGCACAACGCAGGGAGTCAGCCCTGGTGCAGCCGACTCCGTTGTTCACATACCGGTATGCCCCCTGGTGACCTGAACCCGGCGCCTTACACTCCCTGGTCCCGCCGCCCTACCTTCGAGGCGTAGCAGGCGATGTGTCCTGTGCCCACGAACAGCGCGTAGCCCGCCGCCTGGCGCTTGGCCACCTGGTACAGCCGGCTGGGGAGCGGGCACGGGGGGGGGGGCCAGGCCGAGGATGTGGCGTTGAACTGATGCAGCAGCTACGTGCACCTCTGAAGGTGGAAGGACGCGCGCAGATGCAGGCCGTCGTCGTCGTCGTCCCGCCTTGCCAAGGAATACGAGGCATCCACCCTGCTGCGCCACGCGACATCCCAGCCGTCACCCCCTGCTGCTGCGGCACCATCCGCTGCGCCATGGCCCCCCGCCCACTGCACCCCCGTTCCGCCTCACAGAGTCGCCACCACGGGCGATGCGCCGAAGCTCAGCAACAGTTCCCCACAGGTAGCTGCTTGCGCGCCCCTGCACTCACTCCAGCCAGCTCCTGTATCGCCGCGCCTTCGAGTTCTCCGTGCCAAAGGTGCGCACCACGCGGGACATGGTCAGCGCCTCCTCCGCAACCGTGTTGCTCTCCGCCAGGACGTCCTGGAAGATCTGCGGGGTGCAGGAATCGCGAGGATAGGGGAGGATCGTGACGACGCAATGCGGCTCACCTCGGCTCGCTGTCCCCTTCTGGGCCCATGTGCTGTGCAGTGGCTGTGTGCGTACGACGTGCGACAAGGGGAGCGAGGCGGGGGTCGGCGGACGCCGCACAGCCCCGCGGGTCGGTGGTGGTCGTACCTTTTGCATGCGGCGCGCGAAGTCGCCGTACACGATGGTCACGGCCCACAGCACCATGCTGATGCCGATGGTGACGGCGCACAGCGAGGGGGGCAGCAGGTACAGGTAGACGATGCCGCCTGGGGGGCGCAGAGGAGGGGAGGGACGGACGGGGCGACCGGGGGATTCGGCGGCAGGAGGACATAGACTGCGGGGAAGGCAATGACATGCAGTATATGGCACAGGAGTGGGCCCATGCATGCCAGATGTGCCAAACGTTTCCCCGCCTGGTCCTAACCCTGTTCCCCACCCCCAGCGCCGCCCCACCCACCCCTGCTGCTGCTCACCCACTGCCTGCAGCAGGTTGCGGAAAGCGATATTGAAGTTGGTTGTCACCACCTTGGTCATGGCCTGCCAGTCGGCCAGCAGGCGCGAGGTGAGGTTGCCCACGTCCTCGCCGTTGAAGAAGGCCGTCTTGCGCCGGGCGAGGCTCATGAACAGCTCCGCCCTGAGGGGGTACGCGTACGCACATAGCAGCACTCAAGCGCACCGCCATTGCATGTGTAGTACACATATTACCCCGTCGCCAGCGCCCCTAAGAAACGCCAGCCGGTTCGCAGCAACCCACAGCGGACCTGCCTTCCCCTCCTCTTCCCTCCCTTCCCCTGCCCCAATGTAGCCATGCATTTCCAGTTGTATTTAGCAGTTCGGTGTAATGTTGAAGCAGCTATGAGGTCCTTTTGCACCAGGAGTTGGCGTCGAGGCGTTGGCTGTAAGGGGTTGGCGTCAGGGACGGGAGTGGGCTTCCAGACTCCCTTCATACCCCGGCGTTCGCGCGCTGCGTAGCCAGACAATAATGGCACAGCCGGGCCTGTCATCTCCCATACCGTCCCACCACCTTGCCCTCGCCTTACTCGCACTCTGTACCCGCCTCCCCTTGCAGCCAACAGTTGCTCTTAAACGCTGAACTGGTTGTATTGCGTCGCCCTCCTGCTGCAGTCGCGCCCCCTGGCCACCCCTGCCCCCCGCCCCCGCACCCGAGCCTGCACGTCATGCACTTCTTAAGGACGCTGAAGCAGAAGCCGCGCAGCGCCGCCAAAATACCGTAGGTGGCCACCATGCCCTGCACGCAGCGGACAGCGGGGACCGGGGTGTTAAGGTACAGGGGAAAGCGGGGGTTTGGCGGTACGTAGCAAAGCCGAAGGGGGCTGCAGCCGGGGTAGCACACACACAAGTGGATGTGTGATACTGGTTTACACTGCTACGCCTCTCCGTACTGCGCCGCACGCAGCACTGTCCGCTCTGTCCCTCGGCATGCGTCCCAGACCCGTCGTGTGCCTCCGCCTCGCACCCCTCGCCCCCACCTTGCTGACCCGCTGCACGCACCCCAGCCTCACCGTGCTGCTCCTCCTCAAACGGCCCTGCGCCGCCCTGCAGCTCCTGGGCGCGTACCCCAGCACCGCCCTGTAGCACCCCCTCGTGCGCCCCTGCCCCGCCAGGCAGCACGTCGGCGCGCACGCAAGCCTCAGCCTGCTGCTCCGCGCCGTGCACCATAGCCCTGCCTAACTGTTCCGCTGCATGCGCTCCAGGCAGCCCAGGTTGCTCCTCCTCACGCAGCCTGTCCTCACCTGGTGGCTCCACAGCGGGCGTGTGCGCGCCTGCCTGCCCCTCAAGCCCTGCCTAGGCCGCGAAAGGGGTAGAGGCTGCCACCTGCGCCAAGGACGCCAGGGCGGCAGCCGCCTGCCTGCCTGCGGCCAGGCCCCCACGGTCTCCTGCTGCAGCACCACTGCCGCTGGCCCCTGGCTTCCTGTCCGCGTTATGCTCCGCTGCAGGCGCCCCCAGCCCGCACCCAGGGAAACCTCCACCGCTTCAGGCAGCGGCTCCTGGCCCTCCACCAAGGCCAGCCATTGGTCACCCAAGGGGGTGGCAGTGCCAGGGATCGCCTGGAAGTTGTACACAGGGTACACCTGGAGGACGCGGCGGTCCAGGGCAGGCTCGAGATGCTCGAGCACCAGGTTGGAGGGCAGGCCAGCCCAGCCATCAGGGGCTGGATGCCACGGTGCACGGTCCACAGCAGGGACGACCCTGGGGTGGGGCCCGGGGCCTCAGACGGCTGCGCGCATCGAGGGACCCCTGCAGCCGGTCCAACTGTGCGGGATGCACAAAGACTTGAAACGACAGGCGGATGCCGCCGGTGGTGCGGGGCTCGAGGCCAGGGCTGCCCTTCAGGCTGGGCCTTCTGGGCTGGGCTCGGAAGATCGAAGCGGTCCAGGATCGCCACGCTTCACTTGACAATCTCGAGAATTCCGCGTAGGAAAGGTTTTGTGTTGCGGGTGAGCTGCTCCCTGGTCTTGCTGGCAGCGCAGGTCATTGCAGCATCGCGCGGATTGCCGCGCACTGAAAACGAGAGCTGAAACAGCCGATACACGTGTATGTGGCGCGTTTATTGCTGTCCGGGCCCTGAAGCTGGGGCCGGCGCATGGAAGCTTCGGCGACGTCGACGTGTACCGCAACATGTAACCGCAAACGGGTAAGCAACCGAAACGGTAATTAAACACGAAGACGCATCATCTTCTTAAATATCGCCAATTTTAAACTACACAACCTTGTGATGGAGCAATTCAACAACGTCGCCGCGCCGTCGGGGGCCCAAGCGGCCACCGCACCTGCCAATGCGGCGCCTGTAAGCCATGATTTGGTCTAGGAGACTGTCTACTGCATCTTATCTGGACTCGCGATTGCTTCTGACGCTCGGATCTATTCGTCGCCCCTTACTTTCCTGTTTTGCTCTTTATGCAGTCGCCCAACAATGAGACCCGTTTGATCGCCTTTGGTAATCGCCTGAGCAACATCGAGGCCAACATGGCGACCAGGGCGGACCTGGCCAACATGGCGACCAAGGCGGACCTGCAGGGGGTGCAGGACGCCGTCACCGCGCTGACAAACACAGTCAACGCACACATGGCGACGATGTCGGGCAGCTCCATGAGCGTCGACAATGTCGAGCAGCCCAACCTTTCATAGCACCCTACCTCAGTCACTGCTGGTTGGGCTGCTCGACATTGTCGACGCTCATGGAGCTGCCCGACATCGTCGCCATGTGTGCGTTGACTGTGTTTGTCAGCGCGGTGACGGCGTCCTGCACCCCCTGCAGGTCCGCCTTGGTCGCCATGTTGGCCAGGTCCGCCCTGGTGAAATGCCAAGCTGAAATCTTGCTCGCGGGACGCGCGGCAGCAGGGGCGCGAGCATGGCTGAACTGGCTAAATTTGTCATCAGCAGGGAGGAGCATTGCACCAGTACTCCGCTGGGGCGGTGTTTGCGGTGTACCTCCTCGCCAATATGCCCTTAAGGTACCCGCCCCGGTGGCCAGAAACACCCCAAAGCGCACTCTCTGGCCTAATGCCCCTGCTCCTCAACATGTACATGCACAACGCTTGCTCCTTGCAGGGCCGCGCTGTTGATCTGACCACCCGGACAATCGGCGAGGGCGCAAGTAGACGCAGCCGCGCCCCGTCCCTACTTTAACACATATAAGGCCTGGTTGCTGTTCATGACGAGCATTTTAGTTAGCCACTGGGATGCCTGTGCCTTCACAACCTTGCCATGTACATCGACGTGTAAAGGCCCTTAGTTGAGGCCTACGACAATCCCCACTGTCTAGACCTTCATTGGAAGCAATGTCAAGGCCATGATGACATGCTCTGCTCGGGCTGCTCGGTCTGCACCGCGACCTTTGGCAATTGGCAGGTGCAAGTCCACCATAACGCGCAACTGTGGCCGTTACTCTTTGGGGCGCATACGTGTACATCATACGGACGTGATGGTTGTGAGGGTTACGCTGTGCATGCGCTGTGTGCACGTCATGTAAGCACTGCGGTTGTCCTTGGCTTACTTCAGCAGACTGCCAAACAATTGCGGCTTTAGTAGGAGCCGCAATAGGTTAATCCGAGTTGCCAGGAACCCACCTCCCTAGGTGATATTGGTGTGGGACTGTGTGTCCTACTACACTCCCCCCCTTCGGAAGGGCACGTCCCCGAGCCCGTTTGACCCTACCTACACGTCACAGTGGTGGGGTGCACCACGTCCCACTGGTCCTTCGCCCGCGGGACCACTACCGTTGCATGATTCAGCACATGATCGTAACGATCTAGGTTAGTAGTGGCGCTGCTTCTCCAGTATTATACAGCGTGGAGGTTGAGGACCAAGGGGGGTTGGGGCAGGTTGGGGGGCACCAAGCAAGGGATGCCCTGAGCGTTCCTTAAAAGGCATAACGCGCCACGGACCATGGGTGGAAACTCGGTAGGTATATGTCGAAGATATAACGTACAGGTCATTGGCGCTTTCATTTACATGCAGTAATACCGGGCCCCTCTTGTTTTCTTTTGTTTATCGCGCATGCCCTTTCGGCGCGGCTTTTATTAGTGCACTTTCGGCGCTTCGCTCATGAAGGAGTATAGACAGTGCAGTTGTATATGCGTCGCATATTTATGATATACTCAGGCTGCCCTCATCGCCAACGGGTGGACCTGTGTCCGATATTTTTGCGACTTCGCCGCTGTGAACCAACCGCCAGTGCGCCACCCCTTAGGACGTCACATGTTATAAATTCTTCTCCAATTTGGGGCTATGCAACGAGCTAGCAAGCGTGCGTTATCAAGGGGGAATTCGCGGATGTCACTTTGTCACGATGAAACTGACCCAGGGTCGTTTTATGTGGGCAAATCGCCCATACACATGGCAGCGTAAAGCGGCCCCTGTCGGGGGCCGTGGAAGGAGTCTGTGTTGTTGATTTTGGGGGCTGGGCGGTTGGGAGTTGCGATGGTGAAAGTGCGAGGTCGGCAATGGAATATGGAATGACCTTAGTTTGGTAATGAAGAGATGCACAACGTAGAAGACCTGCAAATGTCGAAAGGAAAGTAACTGGCTCGCGCGGCGGCGCTCTTTCGGCCGCGGCGAACTTTGCCTGTAAGGGGGCTACGCGTCTGTTCTTTTGCGATTATTATGTGTGATTGAAGTATGTTGTAACGGTTGCACTGCGTTTGGGGAGAAAAGGCGCTACCTTTTTCTGCAAATTTGGGCATGACCCGGGGTCGGTTCTGAGCCGACAGTTGGCGACAGAGGAGCTCCTTAAAGCGGCCCCCTGTCGGAGGGCCGTGGAAGGAGTCTGTGTTGTTGATGTTGGGGGTTGGGCGGTTGGGGGTTGCGATGGTATAAGTGCGAGGTCGGCAATGGAATGACCTTGGTGTGATAATTAACAGATGCATAATGTAGAAGAGCTGCAAGTGTTGAAAGGAAAGTAACTGGCTCGCGCGGCGGCGCTCTTTCGGCCGCGGCGAACTTTGCCTGTAGGGGGGCTACGCGCCTGTTCTTTTGCGATTACGTGTGGTTGAAGTATGTTGTAACGGTTGCACTGCGTTTGGGGAGAAAAGGCGCTACCTTTTTCTGCAGTTTTGGGCATGACCCGGGGTCGGTTCTCAACCGACAGTTGGCGACAGAGGGCTCCTTAAACCGGCCTCCCTGTCGGGGGGCCGTGCAAGGAGTCTGTGGCGTACTTCTATCTGGGGGTTGGTGGTTGGGGGTTGGTGGGTTTGATGTTAGGGTCCGGCAGGTTGGAAGAAAGCATGTAAGGAATGCAGACCATCTGATGAGTTTGAAGCGAGGCTCTGGTGGAAGGCTTAATGTGAGAA
The DNA here is from genome assembly GCA_036984285.1 of Chlamydomonas sp. KOR1. Classification (NCBI taxonomy): domain Eukaryota; kingdom Viridiplantae; phylum Chlorophyta; class Chlorophyceae; order Chlamydomonadales; family Chlamydomonadaceae; genus Chlamydomonas; species Chlamydomonas sp. KOR1. The sequence goes on along the minus strand of BQMZ01000316.1, from coordinate 210,589 downwards.
GTCGCGCGGCCGCGCTTGCCGCGAAGTTTTGCCGTCGCGGGCGTCGCTGTTCTGGTCTTTCGCAAATATGCTTGGTGGTAATTACCGCTATTGAATGCGCTAGTTTTAGAGGCGTGAGACGCAGCAGGCGAATAGTGTAAAAATTAGGTGTCCCAGGGTCGGTCGAAGGGGACAGTTGGCGACAGAGGAGCTCCTTAACAACACTGTCCTGTGAGAAGCAGTGAGAGGGGGTGCGTTTGCGATGTACGGCTGATGTAAACCAGGGGTAAACGCGAGCTCCCAAAAGCTCAGCTGGCACTCCAAGTTAGCCAGACCCATGCTATACTTCAATTCGGTAGCAGGTCAGCATGGTACGTCGCTGGGCGTGTAGTACTTCGCGACGGGTCCAGGCAGGAAGACCCAACGGATGGGTCGAGTGACCCTGCGCGCGTGCCACGTGTGCCCCATGGGACCGCCGAGGCTGGTGCACGCACAGGGTGTAACATATGCGATGTGACAAGACTTCTAAGTCCAGTGGCATATACCGGTATTCTCGGTTGCTGTCCGATGCTCTCCTACGCTCCTAGGTTGGGCTGTCCTTGCCGTTGAAGTTCAGTTGGCCAAGGTGGAAGGTGGTGCCCGGGCCTGTCCTGTCCTGTTTAGACATTGTGTTCCCGCTGATCTGTGCGCCTGTCCGCACCTGTCCATCTGTCAATTGGTAAGGCCGGAGAAGGCTTGGGGGAGAGGGTTTGCATGGTGAGGCACTCTGTAGAACTTTGACCTTTTTGGGTCCCAATATCCGCACCAACCGGGACCGAGTCAAACTGAGTACCTTGCTGCCCGTACCACCACAGACCTGCACCACCACTGATAGGTTTGTTAACCTCTTGTCATCCGCCACGTGCTCGGCAACCACGCCCCGCCTGTGGCGCATGCATGCACACGTGCTGCGTGAGGCACGGTGACACGCGCCGGCGCCGTGCACGTGGCGGGTGGCGGCAGCTGCAGGGCTGCGGCACCGCCACCTGCTGCGCTGCCGCGGCCCCCCCCCCCATCTTCCTTGCGGCTCCGGGCTGCTGGCTGACCCCTTACAAGCCGCCCCGCAGCAGCATCTCTCCACGGCTCTTGCCTGCGCTGCGCGCTCCCGGGCCTACTGTACATACGCCTACACACCCTCGCCCTCCGCATCCTCGCTGCCGCTGCCGCTGTCTCCAAACGCCGACCACGCAGAGAACAGCCCGGCGATGGCGTCACGAGGCCGCTTGCGCCCGCCGCCGCCTCCATGCTCACTGCCGCCGCCGCCGCCACGCACCGACTCCCTCGCGCTCCCCCACCCGCTCCTCAGACACGCCCTCACCACCATGCGCCCCAGCACCCCTCCTGTGCCACCGCCCTCCCCTGCCCCTGCCGCCACCGCCACCGGGCTGCCTTGCATCACCGCAGCAGCGCCCTCCACTGACGTCGCCGCCTCCCGCACGCGGAAGCTCTCCTGCGCCTGCAGGCCAAGGCTTCTATCTTCCTGGGGGGCCTTTCATCACGCATTTCGAAAAGGGGGTCATGCCCCGGACTTTTTTCGTAGACCCGGAGCGAAAAGGGCCCTTGGGGACGAGCTATCTTTCGTAGACCCTAGAGGACTCAAAAATATTTTTCCTGGGGGGCTACGCCCCCCAGACCCCCCTACAGCGTCAGGCAGTCGTGAATTGCATGGGGTAACGCCAAGGTGTAAGTTGTGTGCTAGCACGGTATAACGCACATCCGCAGTCCCTTACTGCGCGTCGACCGCGGCTTCGGCTGGCCCGAGCATAGCATGGTCCATGTAAAAGGGACATTATGCCAGTAGTATGCCTTTTGTTTCCAAGTTTCCAAAGTGTTTTATACATACATTCCATTTCCAAGCCACCTTGCAGCTCTGGAAACGCCAAGGTACCCCGCCCCACCCCCCATTCCAGCGTTTCCAGCGATTCCAGCGTTTCCATGATTCCAAGCTACCCCCAGCTTTGGAAACGCCAAGGTACCCCACCCCACCCCCAATTCCAGCGATTCCAGCGTTTCCATGATTCCAAGCTACCCCCAGCTTTGGAAACGCCAAGGTACCCCGCGGAGGGAGGACGGGTTGTACAACGTGGTGGTGGAGGTTTCCCCGCTGCAGAAGGCCATGTGGCGGCTTGTAGCCAAGGACGGCGAATGGGCGAAGTCGAAGGGAGTCAAGATCTCGCCATACCTCATGCCACTAGGGCGTGCACTCAGGCGGCAGATGCAGAGCCGCTTTGACAGCCTCTGGGAGCAGGGCCTCAAACCGCTGGCAGGGGTGTGCGGCATCGTCTGCCAGCGCAGGGCGAGGTCCGGCCAGGACAGCGACCGCAGCAGCATGAGCAGCGGGGACAGCGACCGCAGCAGCATGAGCAGCGGGGACTGAGAGAGGACGGGAGGCATATCTTCAGCGCTTTGGGTGGCGGGGCTAGCGGGCGCTTTAGGCGGGCCCGCAGTGAGGACCTGCTGGGGCCCGTTAGCAGCATGGCCCTTCCTTGCGAGGGTTTGGGCGTTTTCCTGCTTGCATACTTGGTTTACGTAGGAGCCTAGGCCCAGTGCTGGGCGAGACGCATTGCAGGACATACCAGGCTTTGGTCTGGTCGCATTTGCAGGCTTCGTGCCTGTCAGGACATACCAGGCCTCGAGCCTTGGTGGTCATACGGCGGGCGGCAGTTGTTCGCTCACCATGAGGCAGTTTCGAGTGCCTCTGCTGCGCGGCCTGGTCGTGTTGTGGAGGTGCTTGGCTGTCGTCTTCCTGCCCCAAGGGGTGGGGGCTCGTTTATTTGGAGTGTGACCCGTGCGTGCGTTGCAGGAGCTGTTGGTTTGCGGGCGTGAGAGGCTGCCTAGGGCAACCCAGGGAGCGTCCCGAGGGCCACCTAGGCTTGTGCGGCGGCGTTTTGGGCCGTCTCTCTGCTTGCTTGGTGGAGTGCTGCGAGTCGGAGGGGTGTGGCCTGCTGGGCGTGCGTGCTTGTGCTCTTCGGGCTTTGGGCTCTCTGGTGGGGGTGGGGGTACGGGTTGGGGGTGCAGGGTGGGTGCCGCTGCTCAGCAGCTGGCTGCGGCGCGTTTCTGGGGTCTGGGCTGGGGGAGCAGGGGCTCGTGGGTTAGGGGCGCTGGGTGGGGGCTCTTTGCCTGGGGGCCGTCGGGCTTGCTGTTCGGCGTGCCGCTAATGTGCTTTTGACCCGGCAGGGGTCGGGCGGCTTGCCTGGGCCTAGGGTTTTCCAGCGTGGTTGTCCCTTTCTTTGTTCTTGCTCCGTCCAGGCTTGGGCCCTGGGTGCGCGGCGCTGCTGTGTCGCGTGTGGCCTCGCCTGTGCCGTCTTTCGGTGGCTCTTAAGCCCTTGCGAGGGTGTGCCTAGGGGCGTGCCCTTATTTTGGGGGCCGCTTGCCTTGAGGTCCCTTTCAGGGCCTCCGTGCTGTGAGCGGCTCTGCGGGCGGCGTAGCAGTGTAACAACCGTCACGACACCCACACCCACACCCACACCCACACCCACACCCACACCCACACCCACACCCACACCCACACCCACACCCACACCCACACCCACACCCACACCCACACCCACACCCACACCCACACCCACACCCAGTCCGTTGTTCACGCCACCACACACACACACTTTCATAAGCTCTATTCCTTAGCCGAACTTCCGCTTACATCGCTACATGGCCCGCGAGTGGTACCCGCCGCTCGAGGCCGGCCCCTTGCCCTAAAATTACTGGTTTTGCGTAGTGATGAGTAGGGCCGGTGCCCAGGCGGGCCCGCGCGGCAGGCAGGGCCCGTCGGCAAATCGCGATGGCCTTAAAAACGCGGGAGCGCGGCGTGCAGCTGACAGGCCGACGCCATCGCGACAGGTAGCTGTTAGCTTAAAGGAGCTACAGCAGAAATGGCCTGAGGGTGACGCGGAAACCGGACCTGGTGAAGGTTACCGTCAAGTTCCCGTTGGGCACAGACGAGGGCAGCATCATTGCCCAGGCCACAGGACCAGTGGGTTTGAGGCTCACAGAGGTGGCGGACGCAGCGCTGAATGCGAGCAAGGTGGTCCAGCTCCACCAGCCGGTGGTATATGCGCGGCAGTCCCACCTGGCCCTGGACATCCAGCTAGTGCTTCCCCAGGGTGGGCGGACGCTCTTCTGCTCCCAGAACAGGATGCCAGGTGGCATCCTGGACCTGGGGACGGTCGGTCTGCTCCCTCGGCGGACACCCACCAGGCCAGGGTGTGCGCCCAGGTGCACGACGTCCCATTTGCGCCGCCAAGTGGGAGATCAGGGGGGTTCCGCTGTGGGTTCCCCCTGGGGCGGTAAAGGGCTACCTGGACCTGGCCCTCCTGGGACTGGGGTGGAAACTGAACAGCATCTGGGAGGTGAAAGCCACCATGATGGCGGCACGCGCGTGGTGTCCATCCCCGCCAAGCCCCGCCTGCCAGAGAGCTGGGTGGTCACCCACACAGACGCTGTGCCTCACAAGAGCCGGCAACACTGCGTCGCGAGACTGATCGCACCGCTGGCGGAAGCCCCAGCCGTTTCGGTCCAGCTGCCCAGCAGCAAAGAGGTTGGGAGGCCCTGAAGGCGATCCACCGCAGCACCCTGCCTGATCCCCGCCACAGCCACTACAACCCGCGCCGCTGCGCAGCAGCAGCAGCAGCAGCAGCAGCAGCAGCAGCAGCAGCAGCAGCGGCGCAAGCGCCAAGCGGACAGGAGGGCGGGGCTGCGGGCGCAGGGTCGCTGGGGACCGGTGGGGAGGCGGAGCCAGGGCAGCAGACCACTGAGGGTGCAGCCGACACTGCCTCCACCCCCACCGGTCCTCCAGCGCCACGGCGCAGGGGCACCTGGCGTGGTGCCCAGCGCCGCACCCGCCCCCACACCCAGCGGCATCCGACAGGGTGCCTGGAGATCCACCGTGCCCGGCGGGCCACCTGGTGGCGCGCCCGGCACCTCCAACGCTGTGCCCAACACCACAGCCGGTACCATGGCGGTGCCGCACTCGGTGTGGGTACAGGCGCAGCGCCAACACCGTGCTTGACACAGCGCAGCGCAATCTTGGCGGAAGGGACACAACGAGCCTGACAGGGGCCGCAGCCGTCCGCAGGGCCTGTCCCAGCAAGCAGCAGAGCAGCTCCGCAGGGTCCCAGCACCGGAGGGTCAGCTGCAGCACCCGCACCAACAGGGCTCGGGGAGACCGCCTCCCCAAGCGCCGAAACGGCCCACTCAAAGCCCCCTGCCGGTGCGGACCGGATGAGCCGCCCGGCACCCTGGGCTCGCCGTTCCCACTGGGGGCCTCTCAAGCAGAGTTCCCTTCGCTGGCCCAGGCAAGGAACACACCGAGTAGAAGGGGCTGCCCCCCACGCCCACGGTCGACCAGCCGGGACGCCAGGAGAAACGGATTGCAAACGAGCAGGAGGCCAGGAGGCGGCTGCCTCCCAATCAAGCGACGAGCAGCTGCAGAAAGAGCTGGCCAAGATGAAGGCAGCCCGGTTAGCCTCGCTGCGTGCCAGGTCCCGCAGCGCCTCCCCCTCAGCAGGCGGCCAGGCCGAGTCAGCTGAAGCGTCCCCAAGCAAACCGAGACCGGCACAGCCAGCCCCTGTAGGTGGCCGCAGCAGTAAGCGCAACAAACCAAATCAGGCGGACGCGCCGAGCATGGAGATTTCCACCCCGGCCAGCTGTCTCCGGAGACCATACAGGGTATCGCGGAGGTGACGGGCATGGGGCTGGAGCAATGATCATGTCAGCAGCACCGGGGAGGTGGGCTGGGGGTGCGAGACGGGGCGGCCGCGGGCAAGCAGGGCAGGACGCTGCCCGGGCCACCAGCGCATCGGCACCCACAATCTAGGCGGGATACGTGACAGCCAGGGCGCAGATAAGCTGATGGCCGCTGCCGGCGGCTGGGCAGCGGCCCGCCTGGATGTCATATGCCTGCAGGAGACCCGTCATACATGTGAGAGCGACCAAAGCTGGATGCGGGAGACCCTGGCACGGGCAGCAGCGCGCTACCATGTGCCCGGGTGGGTGGAGGTCGCGTCCAGCTTATCCACCTCGCCGCGGCGGGGAGTGTCTATCTTAGTGCGCAGGGAGCTGGCGGCCAAGGCGTGCGCGCTGGGCTTGCCACCAGCGGCGGCCAGCGCACTGGAGCCCCCGCACCAAGGGCGCCTGGCAGCATGCAAGCTCGTGTGGGGTGGGCACACTCTGCATGTAGTGGGCGTGTACCTGCAGTCGGGCAACGAGCGCGCCGCGTGGCGCCAGCGAGTACAGCTGCTGAGTGGGCGCCTAGCGAGCACAGTGGCGCAGGCGGATGCAGCGCAGGCGCAGCTGGTGTGGGCAGGCGACTTCAATTTCGTGGAGAACCCCGCGCTGGACTCCACGAGCGGTGAGCGGGGCAGGCAGTGGGATCGGGAGGCGGCGGTGCGGCGCAGCACTGCACCGGTATGGTGGACAGCCACCGTCACCTGCACCCCAGCAGCAGCGACTTCACGCACCTCTACCGTGCGCCCGTAAAGGGAGGGTCGCGCTTAGATCGCGTTTACGTGAGCTCTACGCTCCTGAGCCACGTTATCCGCTCACACGTGATCTGTACAACCCCGTCAGACCACCGCCTAGCCTGTGTGCACCTCCTCCCCAAGACCCCGCTCCCTGCGGGGCCGGGCCTGCCGAGGGTTCGGCTCCACTTCACTTCGCACCCCGACCTGTTGGCCGGGATGCGTGAGTGGGTGGAGCAGGAGGTGGCACAGGCGCCAGCGGTGGATGAGGCACGGCGCAGCTGGTGGCCTGGTGGTCGGGGTTTAAGGAGCGGCTTACAGCCATGGCGGCGTGGCTTAACAGGACGGCCCAGGGGCGCCGCCAGGGTAAGGGCGCGCGTACAGAGCAGGCTGTAGCAGCGCTGCAGCAGGCGGAGCAGGTGGCGTTTGCAGCGCCACAGGACCCACAGGCCATAGCGGCCCTTGTTGACGCCCAGGCGGAGCTGGCAGCAGCAGTATGCGTGCCGATGCAGGGCCCGCGGCCCAAGCAGCCGCGCAAGATGGGCCTGCGCGACGGTGAACGCCCATGCGCCAGCCTTACAGCGTTCGTCCGCAATACTAGCGCCAGCCCCCCGCCTGTGTGTCTGCAAGCCCTGGACGCACGCGAGTGTCGGAACCAGGACGCCTGCCGCAGGTGATTGCAGACTACTGGCGGGAGATCAGCAAGGCGCCGTCCGCGCAGTCCGCAGCAGACACAGCAGCCAAGGAGGCGGACCGGGCCGCTGTTCTGGCCGCCTTGGCCGCTGACGCGCAACGACTTACCCCAGAACAGGCAGCGGAGGCGGGGTGCACCACGTTCACCCTACAGGAGGTGACCGCGGCGCTGCGCCGCCGCGGCTCCGGTAAGGCCCCTGGGTGGGACGGAATTCCGACGGACCTGTACCGCAAGCTGTGGCGGCAGCTGGGCCCGACGGTGACCGACCTGTTTTCAGCCATTGGCAGCACAGGGCAGCTACCCAACAGGTTCCTGGAGGGCAGCATCTCCGTGCTGTTCAAAAAGCGACCCCACGGCCCGGGCAACTATCGCCCCATCACCCTGTTGTGCTCCGACTACCGGCTGCTCACCAAGGTGCTGGCCACGCGGCTGGGCAAGGCCCTATCAACCGTCATCTCGCCTGAGCAGTGCGCCTTCCTGCCCCTCCGTCGCGCCGGGCCAGCATCTTCTTCCTGCGCCACCTGCCGCACCTGATGCGGTCCAGCGGCGGTCAGCGGTGGTCGCTTTCCTGGACTTTGCTAAGGCGTACGACACGGTGGACCGCGGCTTTCTGTTCGCTGCGATGCGGACCATGGGCGCGGACGGCCAGCTGGTCAGGTGGGCCGAGCTGCTGCTCACCAACACCCAGGCACGGGCGTGTGTGAACGGGCATGTGTCGCTGCTGGTCACCATGGAGGCGGGCGTGCGGCAGGGGTGCCCCCTGGCACCGCTGCTGTACCTGTTTGTGGGGCAGGCGCTGCTGAGTTGGCTGCGACAGCAGGGACTGGGGGTCCGCCTGTCGCCAGCATGTGTGCAGCGCCGCGACAGCGACGCAGTATGCGGACGACACGGAGGCTCTGCTGCCATCATTTGCAGAGGTGCCAGCCTTCCTCCAATCCATGTCCCGTTTTGCCAACGCCTCGGGGCAGCGGCTGAATGTGGATAAGGTGGAGTTGTTACAGGTGGGGGCGTCACTGCCAGCACTACCAGCTGCCGGGAGGGCAGGGCCAGCGCGGCCCCCGCTGCCACCGCAGCAACCAGCAGCAGTAGCAGGCATGCGGGTGGTGAAAGTGGCTACGGCGCTCAACATCCCCATCAGCAACAGCACTGCACCAGCGCCGCTGGACTGGGACAAGCTACTGGGCCCGGTGAGGCAGCGCATGCAGCGGCTGGCACGCATGCGGCTGTCGGCCTTTGGGCGGGCAGCGGCGGCGTCAGCGTACTGCTTGCAGATGGTTACGTGGCACATTGAGCACGCCGGCCCTCCCCCGGGGGACGGCATGCCCGACCTCGAGCGCAAGGCAGCAGCTCTGGTGGACCGGCGGCAGGGGCCAGAGGACCGGGTGCGATGGGGTGAACAGCGGTGCACGGGCATCCCCAAGTCCCTGATGCCGGGACCTCCAGCAGAGGGAGGCTTTGGCCTGCTGCCGCTCACGGCGCATGTGCGGGCCCGGGATGCGTGCTGGGCAGCGTACCTTGCCCTGTGGTCGGTGGCGGGGGCCCATCAGCGTGCGCACCCATGGGTGACAGCCCTGTCCGCAGCCCCGCGGCTCTGCACCCCGTTTCGGCCTGTGGGCAGTCCTCACGGCCTACCCGAGGTGGCCGTTGCTGGGAGGCGCCCAGGTGCCGGCGGATGAGGACAGGGTGCTGCGGGGGCTGCAGCACCTGCCCGCAGCCCAGGACGTAGGCGAAGGCAGCCTGCAGCGGGGCCGTGGTGTGCAGGGACGCCGCTCTGGGGCAACGTGGCCCTGCCCAACGCTTCAGCGGAGGACTGCACTCTGGTGCCGCGGGGGCTAGAGCGTGAGCACCTGTGCCTTACCAAGTGCACGAAACTGCTCGTGGTAGGGGACCTGGTGCGTGCGCTGGACACAGCCCGACGTCAGAGGCACAGCTGCAAGGTGAGGCGGGGAGGGCATGGCTCGCCACGTGGGTCGGCCCGCCGCCGCACTCTGCATTCCGCCGCCCTGCGGTGGTGCTGGAGCGCCTCAAGGAACTAGCATTGCGCATCAGCCCGGCGTGGCTGGACGCAGCGCGGGCAGCAGTTGCAGAGGCAGCGCAGAGCGGGGAGCAGCTGCCTACCCCGGCAGAGGCCATGGGCCGCATCATCTCTCGCCTGGGTTGGCGGGTGGGAAGTAGCGGCCATGTGGTCCCCCTGCGCAAGCTGACTGTGCGCATAGCAACGCAGCTGCAGCTACAGGCGGACGGGCTGCGCAGCGCGGGTGCAGCTCATCACGGGGTATGTGAGTGAGGCGTGGGGGTGGCCGGCAGGGAACGGGGTTGCCCAGCTGGAGGGCCAGGTGCAGGGCTTCTTGGCGGGGCAGCAGCGGCGGTGGAAGAGGGTTAGGTGGGAGCCGGAGTACAAGGAGACCCTGTGGCGCTTGGCGGTGGATGCAGTGCCCCTGGCAGGCAACACGCACTTGCGAAACAACCCCCATCCGGAGGTGTGCGGGTGTGGGGGCTACGGCGGGGCTGCAGGGCCGCCGGATTGCTCCCCCCGCAAGCACCATTTCTGGGCGTGCCCAGTGGCGCGCGCAGTACTCCGTCAGATCGAGGGGTACCTGGCGGGCCCATTGCACTGCGCCCACGTCTGGCTCTGCACACCGCCGGAGGGCTGCGTGCAGGGCCCGTGGGACGTAGTGGCCATGGCAGCGGTCACAGCGATGGAAAAGGGCCGTGTTAAGCTGCGGGCAGCACGGAAGCCGAGGCGGGGGGCTGCAGCTGCTGGCGAGCAGGAGGGGGACGTGCTGCAGCAGGCGGGCATCAAGGCAGTGGCCACCTTTTGGGAGGCCCTGCGCTCGTTTGCCGCACTGGGGGTCCCCAAGCACGGGTGGCAGGAGGTGGGGCCCAACCACCCAATCCTGTCGGTGGTGGACGGGCGAGTGGTATGCGCCGCGCCGCTGGCCGTGGGGCAAGAGCTTGTGGCCGGGAAGCCGCGGTAGGCGGCGCGAGACGGGCCGCGGCGGTGGAGCTGGAGGCTATGCCGCCCATGGCGGCTGCTGCACAGGGCTGAAAGGGCCAAGCGGCACGCTCTGGGCTCTGGCTGGATACGTGGCCAAGTAGCCAAAGGAGGGGAGCAGAGTGGCAGGGATGACGAGCCGCGAGGGGCTAGGGGCGGCGGGTAGGGGCTTTCTGCTCTAGGTGGGGGTTAGCGAGCTAGGGCACCGGCCCAGCTCGGGGTTGGGGTGCATGAGCATCTCGCATGAGGGTGGCGCTGCGCCTTCGGCTGGCGGTACCGCCAGCAGAAGAACAGTGTAGACGCCTTCCCAGGTACTGGCTGGCTAGACCAGCATGTGTGTAGCCAGGCGGTAGCCTTGGCGGTCGCGTGGGCGTGTGGCCGTTGGCCGCGGTCTGTGCTTGCGCTCCCTGCGCTGTTGGGACAGCGCGTGGCGCGGGGTGTTTTTGCGCTTTTGTCTCGCCCCAAGGGGTGGGGGCTCGTTTGGAGTGTGACCCGTGCGTGCGTTGCAGGAGCTGTTGGTTTGCGGGCGTGAGAGGCTGCCTAGGGCAACCCAGGGGAGCGTCCCCGAGGGCCACCTAGGCTTGTGCCGGCGTTTTTGGGCCGTCTCTCTGCTTGCTTGGTGGAGTGCTGCGAGTCGGAGGGGTGTGGCCTGCTGGGGCGTGCGTGCTTGTGCTCTTCTCGGGCTTTGGGCTCTCTGGTGGGGGTGGGGGTACCGGGTTGGGGGTGCAGGGTGGGTACTGCTGCTCGGCAGCTGGCTGCGGCGCGTTTCTGGGGTCTGGGCTGGGGGAGCAGGGGCTCATGGGTTAGGGGCGCTGGGTGGGGGCTCTTTGCCTGGGGGGGCCGTCGGGCTTGCTGTTCGCGTGGCGCCGCTAATGTGCTTTTGACCCCGGCAGGGGGTCGGGCGGCTTGCCTGGGCCTAGGGCGTTTCCCGCGTGGCTGTCCGTTTCCTTGTTCTTGCTCCGTCCAGGCTTGTGCCCTGGGTGCGGTGCGCTAGCGTGTGCGTGTGGCCTCGCCTGTGCCGTCTTTCGGGTGGCTCTTCACCCTTGCGAGGGGGGTGTGCCTAGGGGGCGTGCCCTTATTTTGGGGGCCGCTCGCTTGCCTTGAGGACCCTTACAGGGCCTCCGTGCTGTGAGCCGGCTCTGCGGAGCGGCGTAGCAGTGTAACAACCGTACGACACCCACACCCACACCCACACCCACACCCACACCCCCCCCCCGGGTCCCTGCACGTGGGACGTTTACGGGTCCCTGCACGTTGCACGTTTACGGGTCCCTGCACGTTGCACGTTTACGGGTCCCTGCACGTGGGACGTTTACGGGTCCCTGCACGTGGGACGTTGCACGTTTCTTTGTTCCGCTGGGCATGCACTGTAGGGGTCAGGGGGGAATATATATGCATTTCCCCCCTTTGCTTGCTCCTGGGTATACAGGGTTTATCGCTCCTGCACGTGTAGCATTTTACGGGCTCCGGTAAAAAACAACTGGGGGGTCAGGGGGGAAATTGCATTTTCCCCCCTTTTTACCCGCCTGTATCCTGCCTTGTAGGCCTTTTGACACCGTTTGCAGCCCTGTATACTGCCTTGTACGGCCCTGATAAAAACGCATATTATTGTTGTGCCGGGAGGAGGCTTCACGCCTCCCCCCTGACCCCCCGACAAGAGTAATGATTTCGGGATTCCCCCCTGATTGCTGCCGACATCCGTTTGCTGTCTTTGTGTGTACGCGCTACTCGCCTTAAAGCTGGGGAATAGAATTGTAAAAAAGTCGCATCGATGTACGGTAGCATCCTTCCTTGGTCCCTGCCTTTACAAGTGCACGGGGCTAGTATTCCGGGCTTGCATCACTACGGGGCCAGGGGGGAGGCGTGAAGCCTCCCCCCGCTGTTGTAGTGTGACTGACGTTTTTTTTGTACCGCTGGGCATGATTTTTGCTTGCTCCTGGGTATACAGGCTTTATGGCCCCTGCACGTTTGGCATTTTACGGGCTCCGGTAAAAAAACAACTGGGGGGTCAGGGGGAAAATTGCATTTTCCCCCTTTTTTACCCGCCTGTATCCTGCCTTCTAGGCCTCATGACACCGTTTGCAGCCCTGTATACTGCCGTACTCCGCCCTAATAAAAACGCATATTATTGTTGTGGCGACAAGAGTAATGATTTTGGGATTCCCCCCTGATTGCTGCCGACATCCGTTATGTGTTTTTGTGTGTACGCGCTACTCGCCTTAAAGCTGGGGAATAGAATTGTAAAAAAGTCGCACCGATGTACGGTAGGATACAGGCGCGGTCCCTGTCTTTACAAGTGTACGGAGGTAGTTTCCGGGGCTTGCATTTCTTGCTGTTGTGTGTGACTGACGTTTTTTTGTACCGCTGGGCATAATTTTTGCTTGCTCCTGGGTATAGAGGCTTTATCGCTCCTGCACGCTGTGCACTTTTGGGGCTCCGGTAAAAAACGATTGTTTTTTACCCACCTGTATCCTGCCTTGTAGGCCTTTTGACACCGTTTGCAGCCCTGTATGCTGCCGTTTACGGTCTGTGTAAAAAACGTATATTTGTGTTGTGGCGACAAGAGTAATGATTTTGGGATTCCCCCCTGATTGCTGCCGACATCCGTTATGTGTTTTTGTGTGTACGCGCTACTCGCCTTAAAGCTGGGGAATAGAATTGTAAAAAAGTCGCAGCATCCTTCCTTGGTCCCTGTCTTTACAAGTGTACGGAGGTAGTATCCGGGGCTTGCATTTCTTGCTGTTGTGTGTGACTGACTGTCGGCAGGCGCCCGCCCGGGGTCCTCCCCCGCCGCCACCAGCACCGGTATCACGTCCGCTGCCCCCAAAAGCGCGGCCAGAACGATGGCGCTCTGGCCGCACCTGCCGCCGTCAGCGCCGCCGTGGTAACCAGTCCTGCAGCACGGGAAAGCTCCGCTGCCTGTGAGCCGTCAACGACCCGTGGGTCAGCTCCAGCTTGCAGCAGGAGGTGTACGATCGCTGCGCGCGCCGGCCCCGGGGTGTCGGTTGCTGCGCACGCGATGCCGATGGGTGTCACGCCCACTGCAGTACGCATCGGGTCTGCACCTTCCTGCAGTAGCGCCGCCACCACTTCCACGTGGCCTTTTGCGATTGCCACGATGAGGCAGGGGTGTGGGGTTGCACATCTCATCTGATGGAAAAGGGCTGTTCACCTGCACCCCAGCGTTGGCCAGGGCCCGCACAACCCCCGCGTGCCCCTTTCTGCAGGCAGCCTCGAGCGGTGAGCTGCATTCACCGGGTACGATGTTGGCATTTGCACCAGCCCGCAGGAGGTCCTCAACCGCCTCCGTGTTGCCAAGGTGCGAGGCGATGAAAAGGGGGCGAGGCAGGCCCACGGGAGCGATATCGGGGTTGGCGCCCAGGGACAGCAGGCCGCAAATGCGCTCGTTGTTGCCTCTGAAGCAGGCCACCATGCATGAGCGCGGTAGGCTGCTGATCCTGGTCATCGCCTCCCACATGGTCGAGGTCCAGCGCTCGCTGGGTTTAGAGGTATCGCACGACGGACGACAGCGGCGCCTTCAGAGCGACGATGGCCTGTGCGCGTGCCACAGCCGTCGGCGACCGCACGTGAGTGCATAGCACGTAACACATGACGATAATATGTGTTAGCTTGAACGCGGGATGCGCGAAGAGCGCGTTGGAGAAGAACACGGGGGAAAAGCGCGAAGGCCATGAACGCCAAGTCCCCAAGCTGCTGTGCCCCCAAGGAACCCGGTGAGCTCCGCTCCTCAGGCATACTGGTAGCAGTTTCCTTTGGGCCAATCGAGCCGCTCAGCAGCTGCGAGCCCTCCGAAGGTTTGTGCCAGCCAGTCCAGAACGCCTCGCAAGCCGTGCGCGCCCTGCGCGCCTCTGCGTCGCCAACTGTCTTGCTGAAGATGCTTGCAGGTGCATGACGTGAACTGGACGCCATCGTGGGAAGGCACCTTGTAAAGGCGCGGCATCCCAAACGGCACCCTTCTTGGGCCAAAGGTAAGCAGCTATACCTGCAAGACATTATGCTCTGCCAGTCCTCTAAGTCGTTATCTAGGTAGTAAGCAGGCCCTGGATGACCGAAGTTGGGCTGCCACCTTGTGTAAAAGTTGGTGGATTGCTGGCCCTGAAAGGCGCCAAATTCAAATCGTGCTCAGTCGTGTGAATGACTTGTACGCACTAGGAGGATGAATATATGTAAGATCATTAGTACGGTCCTGGTTTTCGCAGATGCAGACCTTCAGATTTCTCTACTTGCCCTGCATGACCCATGGGTCGGCCATGCCTCACAAGCAGGTGTTGGAACCAGTTGGAACCCCCAAACCCCTTCGCCCGCTTACAATTGCTCGCGAATGGGCTCTTGTCAACAACCCTCTGGCTCTGGTCGCTGCAGCTCAAGTTGCAAGTACCGGTGTTGCAGTCCCTTGAGGCAGTATACGTGCGCTGCGTTGCTATTGCCCCGGCCTTGGCCGTTCAAGCATAACAGCTACATACGTATGTTTACTTGCAGGACGCACCCTATCGGCGATTGCGCACCAGCTAGGCAAGGCTCAGCATAGAGTGGAAGTACGGTGCTCAGTCCCTGATGTCCAAGATAGACATGCAGTGTCGCACAGTAGTCCCCCTCGGCTGTTTCAGCTGACAGCACGATATGAAGTGGTGTGCAGTCGGGTCCACACCGGTTATCGTACGCATGTTTTTGTGAAGGGTGCCCCGCCATACGCGAAGTCCACAAGCAAGCGAAGCTCGTATGCTCTTCTATCACGGCTCTGGCACACATGCACATGTAGGTGCGAGTACAGCGCCCAGCTTTGTTTGTGTCCCCCATCCACCCACCCACCACATCCAGGGGCAGTAGCCTTCTCCACGAGGCGGGAGATGCGCAACCGTATCGTTTCATGCCCACCCATGCTACTGCACACTCAACACACACCTACCTGCGTGCACACACATACAGTAGTTGACAACGCAGAGGGCGTCAAGACACCTACACAGCATGGACAGGTGGGGCGCTTGCACCACTTGAAGGTGAAAACCGAGCAGCTGCGGCAGCAGCAGCGTGGACAATGCTGATAACAACCTCAGTCGCAGCTCCTAGGATCCGCAAGTGTCCCTCCCTTGCAAGCTCGGCCTCTCATCCGCAGCCCCGTTACCCGTCCCAGCACCCCCACGGTTCCTTTGGCGAACCCCCTCCAAATCCCCGTCTCTCCACAGAGCCCCGTCGCGTCGCTCCCTTACCCGCCCTTACAGGAGCATCCCCAGGCCTCTCTCAGCTCAACAATCGTCCCTCCACACCCCAGCAGCTCTCCCGTTCTACCTGGGACCTGCTGCACCTCCACACCGGCCTCTCCAGCGCCACCACCTCCACCTCCACCTGCCCCTCCACCGTCCGCGTGTGTGTGCGTGCCGCAGCACCAGTGAACGCCAGCTGCCAAGATTGTCGCGAACGCACAGCCACACGGCATCCCGTACCTTGGCCAGCCGCCTCAAGTCCTCCGTAGGGGACACAGGGCCTCTGTTCCTAGCCAGCAGCACCGATGCCTTGTCCAGGGCTGCCCCGGGGTTGAGGCCTAGCACTTTGCCCCACGCCCCAGTGCGGTAGGGCTGTACCTACTGAGCGTGTACAGGAGCCTGCGGGCGCGTCTCGGCCCCGGCCTTGCAGCGTATGTAGGACGCGTGGTCATGGGCCTGTGGTCATGGGCCTGTGGTCTGGCACGCCGGCGAGCTTCACATGCATGGTTGAGGGGGCGCATGGGGGCGTGAGGAAGCGCCAGAGAATGGAGCGGTGTGGGGTTTGTGTGGGAGCGAGATACGTTACGCCCAGCACAACGCCTTCGTTGAGGCAGCGGCTGGGAGCAGAGGTGGGGCGATGGGGCGGACATCAACGCAGGAATGGCGTGGGGGCAGAGACGGGGGAGGCGCGTCGACGTCGGGCGGGGCCTTGGGGCTTTGCGGCGGTGTCAGTGGGCGATGGGGCAGCGGTCTTTGGCGCAGGGCCCAACCAGCGGTCGTTGGGCCAGCGCCTCTGGCAGTTTCTGTTCTGTGGTGTTTGGTTTCAGGTCCTCTCCTTCTCTAGGTGTTCCCTTTTTGCAGTCCGGGGTGCGCTGGGTTTGGACGTTTGGTGGTGTTGGTGCTTGCCTGTGTTGGTCGGGCTTTGAGGTCCCGCTGGCCTGTCCTCTCCCGTCTCTTCACGTAAACCTTTCCACAGAAAAAAAGTTTCAGTTAGGGACAGGGGCAGGATTGAAGCAAGGGAAAGGAAGCCGACGCTGCCGCCTGGGAGGTGTTGGTACGTCGCCGGGGCTGTTGGGAACCTGCCACCTGCGGCTTTGTGGGCAGGTTGGTTACCGGCAGGAGAGTGCGGCGAAGGCGGGGCAGATAGGGTGCACCATCTATCAGGCGCACAATGCGGCGGTTTGCAGGCTCCCAGGGGCAAGAGGACAGGGGGGTTAAGTGCAGGCATGGTGCAGGGAAGTGGGTCAATGGCGCCCGCACCGCGTCCAAGCGTGGACCGCAGAGTGGAGTGGTGCTGCTGCTTGAGTGGTGGAGGTGTGCCGCCCTGGCCGTAGTGGCTCACTGAGGACAGGTCCACGGGCACCGATGCATAGTGCTCCAGCACAGCTCCATGCAGCCAGGGCCGTGTTAACAGTCGAACGCCGCTGAGCTGCTAGTCCTGGCCATTCCTGCAACTGTGTTGGTTAGCATATAGCTATAGTAGAAGCCTAATCGCGTTCGCATTTGTAGCGAAGGCCTGTAGTGGCTAGCATTTACGCGTGAAAACCCGCTTCGTGGTAGTTAGCGTCAACTGAGCATGAGCCGTATCAATGGCATCAGTTACAGTCACTCTGCAGTTTATTGCCGGTCCTCGTCACACCACCGAGCTGCCATCGCGCTGTTCGGTAGGACTACTGCCGGTCGCGTTGGGGCAAATGCTGCCCAGTCAAAAATAAAACAACCTGACAGCTAAACGCATATCTTGCCTAGGTCAAGGACATAGCGATGGCTGCTGAGGAGGCGTTTGGGGCCCTGGCAGCTGAAGGCATCCGGGTGGTGCTCCGGGGAGCTGCCCTACCCTTGGACAAGCCCGCCCAACTGGTGGCCTTGAAAGAAGGAGGTGTGGTACGCGTGGCAATCCTTTCCGCTGTCACAATCACACGGGCCATTCGACGCAACTGCAGCACACTCGGTGGCAGCGTGGGCACGACACACTGCTCCATGAATACGGGCTGCCCCGCGCACAGTGCACACTGCCACGGCTCTGCTAGCAATGCGTCAATAATATCTGTAGCTGATGCACTTGTGCGATACGCTGTCCGCAAATCACCAGCAAGGCAGCGGCTACAGCTGCAACGCCCAGTCACACGACCACGACGGACACCCCATGACCCACACCCAGAAACCTGCTGCTACCCACATCAAGCAGGTCACTCAACAGCAACCTGATTCTCCTAATGCGTTGGAACTTGCGTGTTGCTGCTGCTTTGGCCGCTGCGCAGACCACCTGCTCGTCGCTCCACAGCGCAAGGCCCCGCCCGCGGAGCTGGTGGCGGCTGTGACCCGGGCGGCAGCACCGCGGGGTCCCGGAGGCGGTGGGACGGGGGACGACGATGATGACGAGGAGCGTGTTGTGCTGCCGCCGGGTGCCCCGCGGTGGGAGGCGGCGGTGGTGGAGCTGCTGAGGGGCAGGGCACGGTGCCCGGACTGGGTGCTGGAGTGGGTGGTGAGCGGGGCTGGCCGCGGCTTGGGTGTGTAGTGTGCTGAACTGTTGAGGATTGGTGTTCTGCGACGTGGGTGGCTGTACTGCAGGTGTTTGCTTGTGTAGGGTGGTGGTGGAGAGGGGGGATGGTTAGGACACTGGATGAGACTGGGGGTGGCTTTGCGAGCCAACCGGTGGAAATTGCGGATCCGGGTTGGCTTGGGTCGCTTTGGGCTACCCATCGCCTCGGCCGCCAAAGGCGCTCGCCCCGGCATGCATTGCCACGTGGCACGTGAAGCTTCCCAACCGGGCCACGGCAACCCTCTTGATGCCGCATCTGTCATACCGTACCCGTATGCCGTTTCTGTGGTGAGTGACCGCGCCCTCGCAAGTCACGCGCACCTCCCCGCCAGTTCCCACCATTCTACACGTACCTCGCCCCCACGTCCTCAAAGGACATGTGGAGCACCAGTAAGCATGTACACACCTCCATGTGCCCGTGTCACCTCCTTCAGGTGCTCATCCGGCCCAGCAGGCTGCTTGCGCTCCTCATCTTCATGGCCGGCTGTGTCGTGTCCTCGCGCATTGGACTGGGCCCCGTGTTCGTGCTGTGCGGCATGGTGTACTTCATCTTCACCAACCTGGGCCGCAAGCGCGAGGGCGAGGTGTCCGCTTACTCCATCTTCAACCGGGGGGTCAGGCGGCTGCCTGGTCAACTGGATGCGGACGAGGTCGACAGGCAGATACGGCAGGGCCACATGTAGGGGGGCAGGGCCACATGTAAGGGGCAGCATATAGCGGGTCTAGCTACACATGAGTTAGGGACGGGCTCACTTGGCTATGATGCCATTCTAGTTGGCAAGGATGCCGATTGGCTAACAGGTACGGGCCAATACAGCAGGGCCGTAATACACGTAATGGGCCAGGGCCGTTTGGCGAGGGTACCCGCACATATACTGTACGTCACGGCTTTGTGTTTAGCAGGGTTAATATACTGTATGGCAAAGGCCGCATGCGTAGGAGCAGGCCAACGCGACCGCCAACGCGACGCGCAGGCCAACGCGTAGGAGCAGGCCAACACGACAAGGGTACCACTTCCCAGCAGACACGGCAGGGCCACCCGTGCATGCAACTGGTGCACGCACAGGATGGTTTTGTGGGCACATTGCCGTACAGTACGGCACAAGCTGGGTGGCGCGGCGCGGATGCGGGGTCGTACCGCAGGTGCGGATGCACGGCGGCCCTTGGAGTTTATGTATCGTTGGGTTTGCAACCCCTGCGACCCCTGCGACATATTCCGTGTCCCGAACCCGTCCATGTGGGCGTGCCACGGAAGCTGCGGGTGGCCCTGGCTCCGATGGGGTCTGTGGAGGGGCCTGGTGGCACGGTACTCAAATCTGTACAAAGGGCGACCTGGCGAGGCAGCACCCTTTGCTGGGCCCTAAGGTCTATTGTGTCCTTGTCATTCCACACTTACGCACGCCTGCGCATGCGGGCTGAGACCAGGTGTAAAGATAGGTGCAGGGCGACCGGATTTAGCACTGGCCATGTGTGGTGGGTTTCGCTGCGGTTGCGGTGCGCTTGATACAGGGCAGGGTATCCTGGTAGTGCAGGTACACGAGCGCAAAGCGAAGGCTTGCAGGTTGCCGGGGCAACATGGGTGGCCACGTGGAAGCAAGGCCATGCCTGCCTGTGCGTGAACTTTTGTGTCTGCACGGGGTGCGTGCTTGCGGCAGGTGCACGCGGAGGACTGGCCCGTCCACCAATCCACCAACGCACCGAGAGCCCCTGCGTATGTAATTCTGCCTTCTCTGCGTGCTTCACCTGGCTCCGCCAAGCGCCAACACTTGCCCAGCTAGCTGGCCGCACAGAGCAACCTCCACACCAGAGACCAGACACAACGCAAAGGCGGGATTGAAAATGCACGTGCAGCGAGGAATTCCTGGGCAGTGTCCACCATTACCGTATTTGTCAAGGGATGGATGGTCTGCACTAGGGACATACATCCTGCCAGGTCCAAAGGAAGCGTCAACCACCTGCAAACAGGAGCGAGGGGTGTGCGCTGACCTTCCCCCCAGCTGCTACCAGCACTTTGGTACCGTTTCACTCGCGTTTCAAGTACTTCGTTCCCCCCCTGCGTGCTAGACGAGAACGTGTGCACGCCGGTAGGTGCGCCCACACCAAGCAACTGCCCGGCAGGGGCCTACGATACATAGGACTGACACCGAGGGGACCAACTGCATTGCCCCTCATTTGGCATTTTGCGTTACATTCCAGGTGGTGTGGCCACACGATCCATACTGGTGCCGACCACACCTATCAGGAATCAATCATGTAGCGTTGCGTTGCTGTTGTACAGCAACAAGAAAACGTCCAACCTTAACAGGACAGGAAGTGTCCCACCAAGACTTGAAATCCTGCTCAAAGCAGAGCCCTTGCTAGACCGAAGGTCGTTATAAGCAGCGCACTCAAAGACCACATGATATTCATCCTCAGGCTTTCCAGCAGTACACCTTTTGCACAACTCAGCTCTCAAATGTGCGTGCACAACTTGCCCCCACATGCGTGGCCACCAAAGCCGCAAAAGAGCCACCAGCTGCCACACAATTGCATCCCCGCGGGCGCTACGGCCAGCTTCACGGGCTCTCTCCGGAAGTCCGAATGCTCCCCCGTCCCCCCTTGCCATCCGTCCTGCGAGCTATATGCATTAAGCTGCCAAAGGACCCAATGATCAGCTGCAGGTATGACGCTTGCGAGCATAACGAGCATGGCGAGCGTGGCGAATTGCCCACGGTCCTAACAGTTGAGCACCACCTCGAGCTACCTGACTACGATGCTGCCGAGGTCTAAGCTCTGAAGCTGCACGCGTCCATCATAGCCCTGGTCACCTTGCAAAGGGTAGCAGCACCCCGTGCGCACGGGTCCAAGCCATGAGCAACCGCCCTGTTGTAACCCGCACTCAGTTATTCGGCCCATCCACCTGCACTACAAGTCACGTCAAAACACCGGTAACAGCCCACGAGCTCAAGCTCGTGCAGAGGTAATGCAATGCAGCTTGCATCACCACACACGGTCGAGCAACAAGGAGCGTCAGCCGTCACCCCGAGGCCGGTCCAACTCCTGGTGGGCCCTCACCCTCTGCAGCCCCGAGCCCGGACCCATCTACACCCGGACTGGCTTCCGCGTCTCTCTCTCCGCCCCCACTGCTGCTCCCTGCCCCTGTCCCCGCCTCTGCCTCCCCCTCCACACTCCCAGCCCCGCCGCTGCTGACGCTGTCGCCACCCCCCGCCGTGCCCGCCACCACCCCGCCACTGCTGTTTATCCCTGGCTCTGTCCGTTCCCCTGCCTCTGCCCCTGTCCCCGCCGCCTCCTCCGCCGCCGCCTCATCTCCGCTGCCACCGCTGCCCCCTGTTACGCCCGCCATGGACGCCGCCAGGCTCGCCGCCGCAAACGTGCGCATGAGTCTTGTGTTGGCAGCCTTCATCTCCTACGGCATGGCAAATACGCACCCCGTGCAAGCAACATCAGCGACAGTATCAACTGTGCGTCCCACAAACATGTGAATATGCACGATTTTGGTGGATGCGAGGCGTGCATGCCTCAGGATGCGAGAACATTTGCGACGCAGTCAAGGACGGTGGCCCCAGGTGGCTCCACTAGCTAACCCACCGATCTGGCATGGTGCGTGCCACATCACGACCAACGCCACACGCAAGCATACTCAGTGCATATCAACAACAGGGGTCAGCAGCAATAAAGCAGCGCACACACCTGCTGTGAGAGGCGCTGCAGTTGGTCCCACTCGAACGCCTCGGCGCAGTAGCTGTCCCGCACCTCCATCAGACGAAGTGCTGCGTAAAGGGATGAATACCACGGACCACCGTACATTGGGGGCCGTACCATTGTGAGGACATGTGGGATGTGGCACGAAAAGGATCTAAGGAGGGCGGACAGAACGGCGCTCCAGTAAGCAGGATCCCAGATGGCGCCAGAATACGGCCGAATGCACGGGTTGGCTGTAACGGCCCTTCGGATGAGGCCTCTGACATACCGATAGCTGTAAAGTGGACATCCTTACCGAGCGACGAATTCTTCCTCATAAGGGCTGCAAGCCACTCGTCCCCGTCTTTCATGGGCACCTGCCGTACAGGGTACGACATCGCAAACATGTGTTGACAGACGCGCACATGTAGGGTACGACGTGTCACGCGTGTTGGCATTACGCGTCGGACATCCAGGTGCCATCACGTCCAGTGTGTTAGCACACTTTCCCTGCATCTCTACACACGTGCCGGTGAGCCCCATGCGACGAAGGAGCATGCATGACATACCTGCAGCAGGAAGTGTTGGAGGTCCTGTGCGGACGTGCTGTCGTAAGCGCCCAGTGCGCCCCGCCCCGAGCCCTCCAGCTGGGCTAGTACGATCCTGGCACGTGGCAGCGGGGAGCAGGTGGGGATACGGGACTGCTTAGCTGAAGGGGCAGTGGGGCTAGACGGCAAGCAGCAATTGCAGGACAGGCCTGATGTGGGTGGCAGCACGCGGCGGCAGATAATGCACGAGGAAGGGGTCGGTGCACAAGCGAAGGCCTAGATGCCAGAAGCGCGGCATGGAGTGGAAGTACCTGCACGGCACGGTCGTGCAGTAGGTACATTAAAGAGAAACGTGACCATAACAGACATCATGTATGGAGCATGTGGAGGTCTGAGACGCGGTGCGGTGATGTGAGCCGCTATCGTGCGGGCGTGGGGGCGTGTCAACTGTGGCACGTGCCACTCCTGCGCGCTGCGTACGCCGTGCGCACAATCCAGCCGGCTGGCAGGGATACAGAGATATGAGCAAGCATATGAATGAATGAATCAAGCACACGTCATGTCCATACCTGGCCGCTACGAAAGTGAAGAAGGTCCGCAGAATGGTCGACGCTTTGCGCTCTGGGCTCTGCCCTCCGAACGAGTCTGAAGGCACATATGGCTGAGGATCTTTCGTTGATTTAGAGCAAATTCTACGTTCATCGGTGTTGCGTTGTGGGAGTCGTCGCACCCGCGGCCGCGCAAGCGAGCGCGAAACGATATGAGCTCGCCTGCTGGGCGTAAAGGCAGCTGAACGTGTAATCATTGTCACTTGAGTGGCTATAATGTGCACTTGCTGCACCGCGACAACTGCACCTCGCAGTTCAAGCGTTCAAGCTGCCCCGTGCGGTTGGCCGTCGGTTTGCCCACCTTACCCTACTACGGCACAACCGTCAGCACGACGTAAGCAGGGTACCACCCGACCCGCCCCCTTCTTGAGAAGCAAACACACTGGGGCAAGATCCTCCGCACTGATTGGCCATCTGATGCTTACAAGGTGCTACATCCGCAGCAGTGCACTGTGTATGGAGTAAAGCCTGGCGCACCACCAGGAGGATGTCGGGCAGTGACGCAGCATGTTCCAGCCGTGGTGCATGCCCCTGCAAACCCACAATGCGGTGCTAACCCACAGTGTTATGGACATGGGATGGGCGCTATGATGTCGCTTTAGTGCAGTGCGCTGCAGTGCCCTTCGTATGTCTACACCTGTGCAAGGCACTGCCAACCTGGCGCCGCATGGCAACACATGCGATGGCAAAATGCCGCTGTCGTGATCAGAACACATGGCCCAAATGTGCATACCCTCATCCGTACACCCGCCACAGCGTTGTCTTGGCGATAGCGCCCACACCCACTTTATTATGCGCGCCATGTTCCATCATCATCGTTGCACCTTTCAGGGCCTCAAGCAAAGCCTACGGATGCACTCTGAACCAAGCCACCCACCAACCACGCAAAAAATCACCGGATCCGCAACACGGCACACCACTTCATCCAAGCCAAACCTGCTCTGCAGGACCTGCCAAAACCCCTCCTGCTCCCAGCCCCTCCCTCCTTACACGTCCCCGCGCCGTCCGCCTGGCACCCCTCCCCCTCCTCCCCCTCCCCTCCTCCCCGCTCTGCAGCTACCCCCAACCCTCCCCCTCCCCCTTCTCTTTTCCCCCTTCCCCCTCACGCCCGCGCCCCGTTCGCCTGCATCCCTCCAAAGCTGACGTGGCTGGGATTGAGGTGCTGCACCGCACCCCCGCCCCCGCCCCTGGCCCCGCCCCGGCCCCGGCCCCCGCCGCCACCACGCCCGCGCCCGCCGCCCCCAGCGCCGCGCTGCCGTGCACGGAGCAGGAGCCGCCCACCGCGTCGCGCCGCATAACGTCATGAGTCCCCGGGTCGTAGTGGAACACGCCGCGGCCCACCTTGACCCCCAGCAGGCCGCCGTCAACGTACTGCACCAGCAGAGGGCAGGGCCGGTACTTGGAGTCGGAGAACTGGTGGTGCAGCGCGCGCATGATGTTGAGGCACGTGTCCAGGCCTGCAGGTGCGCGTAAACGCGAGGAAATGGGGGAGGTAGAGGAAGGCAGGCGGAATGGAAGTTAGGTGCATACAGAAGGGGAAAGGGGGGCGCTATGTGGTGCAGCGCGGGCAGGGTGATAAGGCACGTGTCTAGGCCTGAGGCAGGGAGCGGAAGGCAGAGGGCAATGGGTTGTGCACTGGGTTGGGAAGGACGAGGACGCAGGGTGATGCGTCGCGTGCATGATGTCAAGGCCTGGGGAGGCCTTTCCCCTTCCCCATCCATCGAAGCTCGTCACCTTGGACAGCCCCAGCTACACACGCCTTGCCCGTACTCGCGCCCTGGACCGGTGACCTCGCCCTGCGCAACCCGCCAACACCCCACCCCGCCCCAACCCACCCCACCCTATCCGGTCCTACCCCATGCACCATCAACCCACCTATCTGGTCCGCCAGCTTGAGCGGCCCCAGCTGCATGTTGGTGCCCAGGCGCATGGATCGGTCGATGTCCTCCGCGCTGCCCACGCCCTCCGACAGCAGGAAGAACGCCTCGTTCACCATGGGCATCAGCAGCCGGTACACCAGGAAGCCCTGGAAGGGGACACAGTTGGCCCAACATAAGGACATCTGATGATGGTACGATGTTCCAGCACTGCACAAGTGCCACGGTGAAGCCAACATGGAGAGGAGCTGACATGATGGTCCAGTCCTGTGTGTTGAATCACATGGGCATCAGCAGCCGGTGCACCGGGAAGGCCTCGCGGGGGATACCGTGCTGGCCCGTGCAATACATCACACACTCCTCAGGCAACGTAGAAAACGCCCACAAAAAGCCCGACGCAATGCAATGCCTCCTTTCCCCTTCCCTCATAACCGCCGCCCCCCCCCCTTCCTTACCGGTCTGTCCATGGACACGCACACGCTCTTGCCCAGGTGCTCTGCCAGCGAGCGGGCCGTCTCGTACGTCTGCAGGACACAGCGACGGGGGCACACTGGTTAGAATACGGCAGGCTACTAGCGATAGCATACTACCCATATGCCATATGAGATATGACATACCCCCATCTACCGTACCCTGAACCGAGATTATGCCATCAGCTAGGTCCGTCCACAAGACCCCCATGGCATTTTGGGCAGTGCTATTGCTGCTTCTGGTTGCGCATTGGCACCTCCATCGTACGGCTCAGTGCCCCGGAAAGCTTGTACCGCGCACGCGCCGCCCATCTGCCCCGCCAAATTCACACCCAAACTCATCTGTGACCCACATGCCACATCAAACCCCACCCCTCCCGCCTCCGAACCTCCTCTCCCCTGCCGAGAGGTGCGCATACCCGCGAGCGCCTCCCCCTTCCCCACCAGCCCCCACCAGCCTACAAACTGTCACTTGTGCAACCGTGACAGTCCACGCTTTGCCCCCGCTTCCCCCTCCCCAACCCGCCCCTACCTGCTGCTAGGTGTGCATGCCCTTGGCCCTTTGACCCCTCCCCGTCCTGAACCCCCCACGTGCTGCGAAGGTGTGCATATCCCTGCTGGCGCGCTCTCCCCTCCTCCCCCTCCTCCCCCCACCTGCTGCGAGGCATACATGCCCCGCTACCAGCCGCCACTCGTGCACAAGTGAATATCCAACGTTTAATTTACATGCCCCTGCTTTGCCCTCCCTTCCTCTCCCCACCTGCTGCGACGTGTGCCCATCCCTGCTCACCCCCCCTCCCCCCACCTGCTGCGAGGTGTGCATGCCCTTGGCCAGCTCCACCAGCGGCACCACCGGGGCGGGGTGCATGAAGTGCATGCCCACCTGCACGCATACGCACACGCAGCACGCACAGCACCCACAGGGTGCACAGAAGCGAGCGTAAGGGCAAAGCGCACAACCCGACCTGTTGTCGCGGCCCAGCATGCGGCTGCGGCGATCTGCCTTAACGACTTGCATTGACCCAGGAGTCCTGGCAGGTACGGCGGTATTCCTACTTGGAGCCCACACAGCTTCCCCCTTGCCCCGGTGGTTCGTCCACGTGCGAGTGGCTTGCCCTGCCGTGCAGGACAGGGCACTATGGCGGCACGGGGCAGGGGTGTTGCCAGCGGCCATCCCTGCTTCCGTTGCGTTCCGACAGCTGACCCGTCCAGCACGCACAAAGAGGCCGGTCGGTGACCCATGGGTCGGATGGGACGAAACCGTGGGGCATGGCATGTCTCACAGCACCCACCGCCTGATGCACGCAGTGCGGGGGTGCTGGCAGAGCGACACGTGCCCTTCACCGACCAGCCGGCGACACGTGCCCTTCACTGAGCCCCTCCGCTGTAAGACAGCAACGCGCCTGTGGGCCTTTCCCCCTCCAATTACCCAGTAGCCCGTTCCCCTAGCAACTCCCTCACTCGCCAGCCCCCTCAACCCCCGCATCACCACGCGATGCGATTTGCTGATGGCTAACGCCGTCGCCGTGGAGGCGGGCCTATTCCAAAACCGTCCGCCCCCTTCCTGCACGCCTCTCCCGAACCCACCACGCGGTGCGGCTTGCTGGTGGCTGACGCTATCCGCGTTATGGAGATGGCGCTGGTGTTGGTGGCCAGGATGGTCTGCACGCGGGTGACCTACGAGCAGAGGGCGGACAGCGGGGGGGGGGAGTGCAGTGGGGTGGAAGGGGGCGTGCGGAAGCGGGTGGACAGCGGGGGGTGCAGTGGGGTGGAAGGGGGCGTGCGGAAGCGGGTGGACAGCGGGGGTGCAGTGGGGTGGAAGGGGGCGTGCGGAAGCGGGTGGACAGCGGGTGGGTGCAGTGGGGTGGAAGGGGGCGTGCGGAAGCGGGTGGACAGCGGGGGTGCAGTGGGGTGGAAGGGGGCGTGCGGAAGCGGGTGGACAGCGGGGGGTGCAGTGGGGTGGAAGGGGCGTGCGGAAGCGGGTGGACAGCGGGGGTCGCAGTGGGGTGGAAGGGGCGTGCGGAAGCGGGTGGACAGCGGGGGATGCAGTGGGTGGAATGGGGCGTGCGGAAGCGGGTGGACAGCGGGGGTGCAGTGGGGGAAGGGGCGTGCGGAAGCGGGTGGACAGCGGGGGTGCAGTGGGGTGGAAGGGGGCGTGCGGAAGCGGGTGGACAGCGGGGGGTGCAGTGGGGTGGAAGGGGGCGTGCGGAAGCGGGTGGACAGCGGGGGTGCAGTGGGGTGGAAGGGGCGTGCGGAAGCGGGGTTACAGCGGGGGGCAGTGAGGTGGAAGGGGCGTGCGGAAGCGGGTGGACAGCGGGGGTGCAGCGGGGTGGAAGGGGGCGTGCGGAAGCGGGTGGACAGCGGGGGGGGGGCAGTGGGGTGGAAGGGGGCGTGCGGAAGCGGGTGGACAGCAGGGGGGTGCAGTGAGGTGGATGGGGGCGTGCGGAAGCGGGTGGATAGCGGGGGGTGCAGTGGGGTGGAAGGGGGCGTGCGGAAGCGGGTGCCTGCCATAGGATGGCAGCGAAAGCGCCTTTAGAGGCACGGATTTGCGCTTCTACCCGCTGCACTGCTACTCGCCCGGCAAGCTGTCTTCGATGCTCCTGAGGCGCTATGCCAAGTGCACGGAGCGATGAGCGCCTGGCATTCCGCAAGCCGTAGGTGCCGCGCCGGTTTCCGGTCGATTCAACCTCCTGAAAGCCTGCCTCGATCATTCCCCTCCGGCTGCGACCCAGTTGACGTACGCCCAGCTGCCCCAGTCCGCACCCCTCTCTGATGCGCGCATGCCCCAGCCTCCCCAGCCCTAACCCCCTCCTCTCGACCAGAGTCCCCTTCCCACCTGGCCCGGGGGCACCAGGGCCAGCGCCCAGCCGCGGCCCCCGCAGTGAACCCAGCCGATACGTATTAGGTGGTAAGTATTCAGTCGTTGCCTGCTTTCTGTCCGCTCTCCGCAGGCCGACTGCTTCCGTTTGCCCTTTGCCGCTTTGCGGTTACCCCACCTGGTCCAGGTTCCTGAACACCTCCTTCTTGACCGCCTCGTCCTCCGCCACAGCCTCGATGATGAAGTCAGCGCCGCGGAGGTTCTGCAGCGCCAAAAACACACCAACAGGTGGTTGGTGGTCAAGACGCACGAGCTGGCTGTGTGTTATGTCCGTGTGGGGCACCCTACCCAAACCACCGTGGAGGTTCTGCAGCGCCAGAAACGCACGGACCAAACGTACGAGCCGGCAGTTTGCGAGGTGTGTGTGACGGACAGCGTCAGGCGCGCGGCAACAGGTAGCGCCAGCAGGTACGAGCCGCCTGTGTGTTAGGCACCGTAAGTGTGGGGCACCCTCCCCAACCCCCACGTCTGGTGCTCTTCTGAAGACCCGGCGCGACACTGCTCACGCTACCACACCCCGCCGGCATCACAGTCGTGCCCCGCTGCCCATATGGCCATGCACGGATCCCGGGTACCATTCTCCCGGCAGCGTGTTCACCCCATGAGCCTCCAGGCCCGCCATCCCCTGCGTCCCAAATGCATCTGACAATACACTACTACCCGCCCGCCTGAGGCCCTCCCCATGCTCTTCTCCCGCTCTAACCTCCACTCCCCTGCCACGACCACCCAAGTCCCTCCGCACAGGAACCCTGCCTTGCCAACCCCACCCTAACCCACTCTCCCTCCTCCCAGCCCCCATCTCCAGGCCCCATCTTCAATCCCCGCCCTCCCGGGCCCCCCTCCAGCACCCTTCCCCTCCCTCTCCCCGGCCCCCACCTCCAGCCCCCCTCCGCTGGACGCGTTGACCCGCCCCAGCGCCGCCGCCGCCTCGTCCGGCAGCAGCGCCCCCCGCTTGACCAGCTTCTCCAGGCTTCGCTTCATGTGGGTCAGCCCGCGCTCCAGTGCGTGCGACGACGAGTCAGCCAGCAGCACCTGCAGCCCGCGCTGGGCTATAACCTGTGCGATGCCTGGTCAGGGCGGGGGGTGGGGGGTCGGGGGGGATGGTGACCGGGGTGGCGTTGAGAAATGAGCTTGGGAGGCGGGGGAA
This sequence comes from Chlamydomonas sp. KOR1, assembly GCA_036984285.1. Lineage (NCBI taxonomy): Eukaryota > Viridiplantae > Chlorophyta > Chlorophyceae > Chlamydomonadales > Chlamydomonadaceae > Chlamydomonas > Chlamydomonas sp. KOR1. The sequence goes on along the minus strand of BQMZ01000316.1, from coordinate 181,451 downwards.
ATGGTGATCGGGGTGGGGTTGCCGGATGGGTGTGGGAGGCGCGGTGGGATTGGGGAGGGGCATGCAGCGGTGCGCTGCAGGTGGTTGGGGACGGTAAGTACTTCGCGGTGTATACTTCTATAATGGATGGGGATAAAGCAAGGGCAGCGTGAGGGAGTAAAGGGTGAGGTGCGCGCCGCTTTGGCTTAGCCCGCTGCTGCTGTTGTCGGGTGCAACAGTCCGGCGACAGAACCCAGTCCCTGCATGGCGCTACCAGATTCCGAGCTGCAGCGCTTGGTGAGTACTACTAAAAACGTTACTCGGCCGTCTGCATAAGGTCTTTTGGCATAACCTGCAGATCTGCGTTTCCGTCGACACTCCGAAACGACACCTGGCGCATGCGCTTACCACAGCCCATTTGTCCAGCTCCAACGATGCCCACAATCGACGGTAAATGACCATATGTCATCGAAGCCATTTTGGCTGCTCGTGAGCCTCAGGTTGACGAAGAGCAATTAGAAGAAAGGTAGGTGACGTAGACAGGGCTTACACGGCCAGCAGCGTTGCACGCAACCTCAATTCCATGCTATCCATATGCTGTTCTTTTCGTCTTGTTGTGTTACGTGGGCTTCAAGTCGCGAAGCGGACCGAACGTCGCATGGGCGTCGACGACAGCCCCATGCGGAAAGGAACCGTAGTCAGGTCAAGCGAAGTGTGTCAGAGCTGTGTTTACACACAAGACACTATCATACGTTTTGATAAAGCTTAGACGTCTGGCCCTACTCTCGGCCTGAAGTGATACCAAAAGTGGACCTTGGGTCAATGCACAATGCTGGGTCGATAGCAGACCTACACTTCGCTGCAGGACCCAGAACGCGTACATGCCGGCACACAAATGGACGGGATGCAAGCCATGGATACGGTCAGTGTGGACGCGTTTTGCTGCTGCGCCCGAGGCATGGGTGATAGCACGACTGACTGGTGTTTCGCGCGCTCTGCAGAACGCGTCGCACAACCTATTGAAGGAGTCGGCTCGGATTCTGCTATCAAAGTAAGTAGCCTTGGTAGGTTCGCTTCGCTGCAACTCTTGCTGGAGGTACCCGGCCGCTGCACAACCACCCTACGGACGACCCGCAGGTTGGGGCTGTCGGGGAGCAAGGACAAGCATTCTGCGCGGAGGTTGGGGTCGACGCGTGACACGGTGCGTTGCTTGACGCAAGCTGCCGTAAATCGCTGCCTCGCAGTAGCTGGGAAGCGAGCGCGAGATGGTACACGACGAGTCAAACCCACCGTCCTCGCTTATTTTCCCTGCGATGCAGGCGTACGACCAAAAGAAGGGGAGCGCATTGCCCGATGTGCGGGCCCGCGTCCTGGGGTGAGCAACGCAACGCTCGAGGTTTTTGCCCACCTTCCGTACAAGTGCACTGAAGTGCCACGCGTCGTCGCGTTGTGACTAGACGTCAGCCCGCATGCCCGGTCGCCAGTTAAGGCTCACCAACCATATCATATCACCATCATCTTCCCCCGCAGGGCACACGAATGCAACGCTCCCGCTCAGCGTTACCAATTTGATCAGGGGCAGTACAGTCAGCAGGCGCACGTCCTAAACGGCATTCCTGAACCGACGGCGGAGCTGAGGCCCGTCAGCCCCGCACACCAGTGGAGCAATGTTCCGCTCGAGCCCGCGGGCGCGGGAGGCAGCAGCTGCGCTGGTTCCAGCGGGTACCGGCCCTCAAACAGCAGCAGCGTAGGCGACGGTCTCGGTCCGCAGCACAGCTGGGGTACGGGCACACGGAACAGCGACGCGGGGCACCATGAGGTGAGCCGTGTCCCCATTTGGGTCATGGAAGCGCAAGGAGCAGTGGCCGGCCCGGTGCGCTCCCAGTCACGGGCGCTTTGTCTTTCCCTCATAAGATGTTATGTTCTGACAGATGAAGCGTCGACGTCGGTGACAGCGTGGCACTCGTGTCACACGTGCATACTGGTTGTACAGCGTCTAATGCTCTAATCGTTGCAACCGAGGGCGACGGCGCTGCTTGGCCTTCCCTTCCCCACAGATAAGCGTCCCCCGGCACTCGGCCTCGAACGTACCTGCACACCCACACGCACAACACCACTCAGCCGAGCCAAGCGGCACCGGTGGGGGCTCAGGCGCTGCAAGCTTCGGCAGCGCCGGTATGCCCAGGTGAACTGCTCCACGGCCCTCTGTTCAACTGCCATTCTGCCGCCTACTTCACCGGTACGGAAACGCTGTGTCCATGGTAAAAAGGAGAGACATGCAAGCCAGCATGTCACCGTTTGCTGAAGGGCTCCTGCCCTCGTGCCCGTGCAGGTTGCGGGTCCACACGTCACGCAGGGCCGCTGCAGAGGAGCGGGTGGCGTGCACAGGTGCTGCAGCCACCGGCCCAGGCGGCGCCGCCACCAGCAGCACAGCAGGCGGGCCGCCGCCGCCTGCCGCCCCGCCCGTGCCGCGCCTGGACCTGAGCAGGCTGCAGGATGAGGCGACCGAGGCGAGCCGCAGCCGCCACAGGAGGTGCGGCCGCGCAGTGTACCGTTAAGACACAGGGGACTCTGAGGCTTTCAGGGCTGCCCGCCTGCCCAGTCCACGCCCCATGAATCGTGCCGACGCGGAAAGCCATACCCCACTGTGGAATAGGGCCTAGCAGCTGCTGCACACAGTACACCATCACATGCACTACTGATCCGTGTTTGTCGGCACACTTGGCGCAGGTACAGCTCTGCGGCGTGCCCCCTGACGCCCCCCGCCGGTCCACCGGGGGTCCAACCCACGTCGCACGGCGCCGCCCCTGCGCCCGCCGCCGTGGCCAGCCCCCTGGGTCCGCTGGGCCCGCTGGGCCTGGGCGCCCTGCCGCAGCTGTCCGACCTGGAGCTGGACCGGCTGGATGCAGAGGTGGACATGGAGGGCTGGGCGGAGGTGCCCAACTGGCAGCCAGCCAACCAGGGCAAGTGGTATGTGTACCCGCCCATCAGCAGACAGGTGCGCAGGGCCCGGTGGGGGAGATGCGACACATGAGCGACGACGCTTCGGCTTCCGCATGTGGGATGTGGCACTTGGATGTCCCGTCAGCTCAGCTGTCGAGGTGCGCTGCTGTCGCCAGGACGCCAGGCAGCTGAAACGCACAGGCAACACTAGGAGCACCGGTAGTTCGCGCGTCCTGCTTACGGTCTTTGTGAAGTAGCAGCATACTTCTTTCCATGTCTTTCCATGGTCGCGCCCCGTGCCATTATTCGACTTATGGGGGAGCTCGTGTCAGTCGTGCACAGGACGCTGCGCCCATAATTGAGGAGCTAGTGGGCTCCCTGACGCTGACGCTTAGTTGCACGCCGAACCGTTTGTCATTAGTTAAGAAAAGCTCACAGACAGAACCGACGTAATCTATATGCAGGACGCTGCGCCCATTGAGGCGCTTGTGGGCTCACTGACGCCCCGCCGCGCACACACGGTGGTGGGGCTGTGGCGGCGCTACGCCGCGGCGCGCTACAGCACGGAGCTCATGGCGGGCCGCGCCACGCGGCTTGTCAAGGAACTGACGCGCGAGCTGGCGGACACACGCGCCGAGGCCTGCGAGGTGCAGCGGCAGATGGAGGTGCAGGTGCACCACCTCAACCACGTGGTGGGTCGTGGCCCGAGGGGTGGGTTAGGCGCCTGGACGGGGTACGGCATGCCCTGGCCACGGAACTTCTGCTATCACCGCCAGCGTAGCGTGGTGGTTTGGTTAGGGCGAGGGCCTGCGTGGTGTGCGGCATGCTTCCCAGTGATGCAGCGGTCGCTGCACGCTTACCCACACGCCGGTGGAGCAGTGGTGGGTCGTGGGCAGGGCGCGGCGAGGCGAGGCGCCTGCGCAGTGTGTGCGCGCCAGGCTCTTATACCCTCTGCTGCCTGCTGTGCACTAGCTCTCCTGCAGTCAGGTGAAGCTTGGCCCAGCCGTGACCCTTACCCTGCGTGCCTGTGTTGTCAATTGCCAATCGCGCATGCAGGTGGCTCAGCTGCAGCATGAGCTGCAGCAGGCACGCCAGGCTGCGGCCTCCGCTACCGCGGCCGCCACGGCAGCAGGCGCGATGCACACCCCCGGCCGCGGCCCCCACTCGCACCCACGCCACCCGCCGTCCACATCCGACTGGCCCGGGGCCGACGCCAGCCCTACACGACACCGCGCCACTCTCCAAAATCACCCTACCACCCACACCACACCTGGCGGAGCAGCTGGAGGCCTGATGGACTCCACCACCGCCAGCAGCGCAGGACCCTCACCCTACTGGACCCAGCAGCAGCAGCACCGAGGGGACGTTAGGGAGCTGAGTCCGGAGCAGATGCTGCGGCAGCAACAGCAGCAGCTGGAGGCGCAGCAGGAGGCGGCGACGGATGCGCTGCGGGAGCTGGCGGGGGAGAACGCGGAGCTGTACGCGCGGCTGGACCAGATGTACCAGCTATTCCACGAGGTAGGCGCGGGGCCTGAGGGACAGCTGCGCATTGATGGCGCTTTGTACCCGGTGTGTACCAGCTATTCTACGAGGTGGGTGGGGCCTCAGGGGCAGCTGTTCAACGAGGTGGGTGGGGCCTCAGGGGCAGCTATGCATATCGGTAGATACCCCATGGCGCCAGCCCTAATGCTCCATTCCTGCACGTTGCACCCGGTGTACCTGCTGCTCCATACTGTGGGTGGTGGCGCAATAGGGCCCCAGCAAGATTTCAGCACCCTTGGACCCCACCCCTAATTCCCATTCGCACGGGTCCCGTTTCCGCGCTGGCGAGCATGTTAGACTTCACTTGACGATGCAACTCATGTCCTGAGCCCCTGCTGCAGCCCCACTGTTGCCCATGACACCTGACACCTCCTCCCCACCCCTGGTTCCCGTGGTCCCCTACCACCCCCAAACTCCCACCACCTCCGAAACCATCAAAGGCCGACGACGACAGCCGCGCCCTCCGCGATGCGCTGCACGCCGCCGCCTCCCACAACGCAGCGCTGCAGGAGCGGGGCGACAGCATGCGCCGCCGCGCCGCCGCCGTGGGCGCGGAGAACGAGGCGCTGCGGAGAGAGGTGGCGCAGCTGCGCAGCCTGCTGCTAGAGCCGCTGGAAGCTGTGCAAAGGGAAGAGAGGGAGCAGCAGGAGCAAGAACGCCAGCATCAGCAGCATGGGCATAGCCACAGCCACCAGCACGAGTCTGGCAAGGACTCTGGTCACCAGCGGGGAGTGGGCTCGGACAGGGGGCTGCCGCCGGCAGCAGGCGTGGGGGCTGGTAGAGGAGGGTGTGGGTTAAGGAGTGGGCCCAGGGAGGTGCATGAGTGGTACCAGGAAGTGCAGGCGGTGCTGTCCGGCCGGGTGTCTGGGGATGGGGGCAGGCCATCGGGGTCGGGGCCGTGCAGCAGGCAGGGGAGCAGGGCGAGTGGGAGGGGGCAGTTGGTGGCGGGAGAGGATGGGGAGGGGATGGGTGGCGATGGGGTTCGGGGGAGGGGGCAGCAGCAGCAGCTGGGCAGGAGTGCATCTGCCAGCGCGACGTGTTCGGCATCGCACGCGAGTGTGCGGGCGCCGCCGCTGCTGCCGGCCATTTCGGAGGTGTGCCTGCGGGACAGAGGTAGTGGCAGCAGCAGCACACTGCCGGCCTTGAGGGAGGCACCCGGCTCTGGGAACGGCGGCCATGCGAGTGGTGTTCCTGCGGGGGCGGGGGCCGGGAGGGGCAGCCAGCCGGCAAGTCGGCGCAACAGCGCCAACGGCGGCGGCGTGCACGCTGCACAGGTGCATGCGTTGTCACAGGCGCTGGCGGAGGGCCTGGGGAACGATGGGGTGGTGGTGCAGGTGGAGGCGAGCCCGGCGGGGAAGAGGCTGCCGCCTGTGCATGGGGCGGTGGCGGCGGGAGTGGGTGGTGGGGGTGTGGGTGGAGGTGGCAGCAGCGGGGTAGGGCGGCTGCCGCAGAGCAGCTCCTTCAGGCAGAGGCTCGAGGCGCAGCTGGCCATGCAGCAGGGTCATGGGTAAGCTGCATGTGTTATAATACACGTACACGTTGGTTGCAGTTGCATGCGGGATTGACGGTGGAGTAGGGTTGCAGTTGAGGAGGGTATTCATGGAGATTGCTTTGAGAGGGGGTGCGCTTGTTTTTGCCGTACTACAGCGTTGGGTCAAACGTGTGTGCTGCTGTAATAAGGGGGCCAAGTGGATGCCTGCTGGGAACGCAGGCTCGTGCATCGGCGCTTGCTCGTTGCTCTAATAAGGCTGTGAGGTAATCACAACTAGTCGTTGTCTATTGCTAGGTAACCTAACCATCTGAGTGCCAACGCCAGAGGGATGTGTACAGGGTTTCACGTGGCGCCGTAGGAACATAGATGGCAATGGCAATCAAAATGCTGATGGCGCATCTCCGGGGGCTGTTGCCCTTCACGTGACCATTGCAAGTGGTGGTCAGCACCCACACGTCAAGATGTGAACAGTGCCCAACTTGAGCCTGATCCTGTACCCTGACGCCTGGCCCTGCCTGGCAACCTGTAAGCTGTTAGCTGTCACATTGATGTCGAAAGTGCCTCATTACGTCCTTGCTGTGTAAGGGTTAACCTTGTCTCACTTCTGGCTCCATTGCTCGTCTGCTTGTTAGCTGCTATTGCGTGTTGACGCCTATACTGTGGTGCCCAGCCCACATCCAAGCTGACAGCTTGACAGCTCGCCCGTCACGTGACAGCAGCTGCAAACCGGTACACCCTCTTGACTGTCAAACCGCACCATTTGCCAGTTTCTCAGTGCTCACACTCACAGGTATACAGTTGTAATCATACCAAATAGCTAGTATAACCCGCCTCTTCGCAAGCACTACAGAATGAGAGCCGAGGGGACATGAACCGCGGGTCGCTGTTCCTTCGCGACATGACGCGAACTGCTGCGCAGCGGCCAGCCAGACCGTTACCGCTATCAGCAATCGGCATCATCCTCTTGCTTGGATTTGCTCCACGTAAGTGAATATTCATAACGCCACGCTTTGCTGCTGTGCAGCATCTTGACAGGGGAGCCCCGAGGCAGCTGCGTGTCCGTATGTCGTAGAGCTGCGCGCCGGTTGCCTACCCGCTACCAGGGGAGAGCCCTCCCCCTGCTCCTGATGACCCTGTCAGCGCAGCCCCATTGCGGTGCGCTGCTGCCCAATAGCCAAGCAAGGCTTGACGGCGAGTACACTCTTTAACTGGCAATTCAATTCTCTCTGTCTACTAATTCCGGCCCCCGGCCCCATGCAGAAGACGCGCACGCGCAGGGCTATGGGGCAGCAGGCTACGGTACCGCGGGGGGATACGTGCCGGCGGTGGTCATGGGGCCAGTTCAGGCGGCAGTGCAGGGCGCCGTGCAGCAGGAGATGGCCAGGTCTAGCAAGGCCATAGGTGAGGAGGTGGCGGCACCGGTACGGAGGCGCTGTAAGGAGGCTGTGTCCATGCATGCCAAAGAACCAGGTCCTTCAACGCCAACGCCTCGCCCTCCTGCTTCGTACACACGCACCCGGAAGAACAATGTGCGGCATACTCCAAGCCACATCTTTCTGCCTCTATGGCTGTGTATCCCGCCTCCCCGCACACCTTCATTCCAGCACGTTAAAGAAATGCGTCCCTGTGCCGCCTTAACCCACACCCCACAGAGCAGCAGGTCGCGCAGCTGGTGGCCCAGCAGGTGGCGGGGCAGGTGGTCGCGGACATGAATAACGTCACCAGCGGTGCCCTCAGCGCCGTGGGCATCAACAGCACGGAGGAGCTGGGGCAGTACCTTGGCAGCTGGCTGGGCTGGCTGCTCAATTCCCTGGTACCCACAGCAGCAGCCGGCGGGGACACAGGTGGTGGTGCAGGTGCAGCGGCAGGGGCGGGCGGAGGGCAGCCGGAGGCGTACAGGCAGATGCAGGGGCAGGTGGGAGGGCAGCAGCAGCAGTATGGGCCTGGGGCCGGGGGCGTGGTGGTGGTTCAGCACGAGAGGGCGGCGGTGGGGGCGGAGCAGCAGCAGCAGCAGCAGGCTAGGGTGCTGCAGAGCCAGGAGAGCCAGAAGCAGCAACAACAGCAACAGCAAAAGCAGCAGCAACCAGGGGGTATGGAGTCGGACATGGTGCCGTTCACAGAGGTCGAAGTGTCCACCGCTGGTGACAGGTCAAGCCAAGGGCCGGAGCGCAACAGCACCTTCGCGGCAGCTGCCGGTGCCACAAATGACACTGCACCCGCTTTCCGCAGCAGCAACACAGATGGGTTGATCACCAGCACAGATCAACAGTCACCGACCACCGTCAGCACTAGCAGCGACGGCACGCACCAGCAGGTAATCAGCGGTCAAACGACCCATGGGTCGGCCTCCGCCCAGCAGCCCCTGCCGCTGCCCCTGCAGCTGTTGCAAGAGCTGCCGCCGCTGGCAGGCCGCGACATCAACGTCAACATCAATGTTAATGTGGTGCCTCAGACCCTTGGCGTTCCGGTACCTGGCACCTCTGGGTACTCAGGGGTGGTGGGCGGTGCCGGTGGCGGCCCCACGTGCACGTGCCGCTGCCCGCTGGTCTCCCCTGGCGGCGTTGGCATCGGCGGGCTCGGCGTGGGTTCTGCGCTGACGCTGTTGCGCTCATCAGCACCACAAGGGGTGACCGCTGGTGCGCAGGCAGCAGCTGGTGTGGGGTCCGGTCCGGCTGGCGGGGTCCCTGGGCAGTGGGGGCAGGTACCAGCGGCAGGGAACGGGTACGCGTCCATGCAGCAGTCGGAGGGCACGGAGACATCCCCTGGTGGTGGCGGGAGGCTGAAGGACGTGCTTTCGCTGCGGCCGCTGAAGCAGTGGCTGGAGGAGCGGCAGCAGCATGACGCTGCTGCTGGTGTGGGTGCGTCGACAGGGGGCGGCAAGGGGCAGCAGCAGCAGGGTGAACCAGCAGGTGGGGGCCGACGCTTGCAGCAGAACGCACCGCCTTCAGGTTCCTACCAACCAGGGACGCGGAGACATCACCTTCCGGAGCTTTCCCATGCCAGCATCCCTGCGCGCTGGCACACTGCCAGCCGCCATGCGGACCCTGGGGCCGGGACTGCTCTCAAGGGGAGCCCTGGTGCAGGAGCGCCCAACGACGTGGGAAAGCCTTTGGCACTGCAGCCTGACCTACGGGGCATCCCACCTAGGCGTCAGCTTCAGGAGCAGAACGCAGGAAACGGCAACGCCAAAGGCGAGCAGCAGGGCGGCAAAGCAACAACCAAACAGCAGCAAGGCGACAGGGAGCAGCCGCCGGCGGCCTCGCAGTCCGCCGATCCACCAAAGGCCACACGTGCTTCACCGGATCCCGCCGCCCAGACGTCTGCGGCCGAGCCCAGGTTGAACACGTCCAGCGCTGGAGGTGGTGTTAGACCGACAGCCGCGGTGGCCGTCGCAGGTGGCGTCGGCGGCACGGGACAGGGGGTTGAGGGACGTGCAGCTGGAGCGATGCCGCTGACCGGGGCGGATGTGGCTGGGGCAGGGATAGTGCAGCAGCAGGGGGGTACCGGTGCAACTGTGTCTGTGGATCAGCTGCTGCAGGCTGTGTTGCAGCAGCTGGCGGCGGGTGGTTTGCAGATGAAGCTGGGCGTGGGGGCCGGTGGTCCCGGCGGAGGTGCAGGTGGGGGCGGGGCTGCGGTGGGGCCGTCCGCTACGGCTGTTGCTTCTGCTGGTGTGACCGACATGAAGGGCACTGCGGGTGGTGATGTGCCACACGGGCCGAACGTGAATGTGAACCCGATTGTGGTGCCTGGGGTGCTGGATCCGCAGCGGGGGGTGGCCGGTTTGGGGGGCAGTGTATGCCCTCCCTGTATCTGCTGAGTAGTTGTGGCCTGGGCCTTTCACACGTGCCGGTGCTTGTGGCAAGCGGGGCCCAGATTAACGTGGCGCCGCGCCGTGACATTGTTGTGGGCGTTACAAGCCAGGTTGGACCTAATACTGGTGACAGGTGGCAAGGGCGAGGACGGGGTGTGATGCGCCCTGCCCCCTTTGATGGTGTGGACATTGCGCGATAAGAACCTCAGCTAGACGCTGACAGAGGAGTGTGTGTAAACATAGCGTGTATTTTACTGCGGGTTCAGAGCCCAAGCCCCAACAATCGTGCGTTTGATGCATGGGTGTAGGCAGGTGTGATGTGGTCCGTAAAACATGACTAAATGTGCAGCTGCAGCGGAGTCGTGCCGGTGGCTGTTTGAATATGGCACCTTCAGACATTGCGAGACTGCTTGGGTGCCTAGTATGCTCATAAGGATTGCCGCAGTAGGACTGATCGCGGAAGCGCACCAGGCCCAGCAGGGAGTGCTAGCCATCAGTACTCCAGCCTTACTTGTGGTGATGTGGGTTGTAAGCATAAGAGTCTACCACCTGGACAGACGCTAGGACCCGTGCAGGAGTGCCAACAGCTCACGGTATGGAGCAGGTATGGAGAGCCCTGGCGATCTGCCGCACCCGTATCAAGGCCTTTTGGTATACCGGTAACCCTACACCGTCGTGTAGTTGTCCACCGTTAACTGTATCAAGTTCACAGGCGCCAGACTGTGGCGTGAGCTCGCGTGGTATGCATGCCATGCTGTTAGCGAAAGCCTGCCCGGTCAATTACGGCGCAAAGGGCAAAGCTGGCTTTAAGCCGTGCCCCAGCCCAAGCGGACGGAAAACTGTACGCTCATAACCGTGCAGTTGCGTGCAGCCACAGTAAGGCAAAACGGCTGTCGGAGGCAAGTCCAAAGAAGTCACCTCCTGCTGACGGCAGCGGTTGTTGCCAATCCTTTCGCAAAATTCCGACGCCGTACAAAGGCTCGCGCCACGCCCATCCTCATTCCCTCAATCAGGGCCACACCCCACGCCAGGCACCACAGGCACAGCCTTCAGTCAAGCTCCTATCTCCCTTGCCTTCCACACGCCTACCTAAGCCACACAATACACGCTACGACATGCCAAAACGTAGCTGGTGGGCGTATGCCGCACGTAACCAGCAGTACGGTACCGGTCACCGGCAAGCACCATGCCCCTTGCCGCAGGGTCAGGGTCAAGGGAGTTTCCTGCTGATCCGCATGCGCGCATGGCACGCACTCCACGCAGGCTGGTGGTGCCCGTCATATGACCGGCAGCACAGCAAGCGATGCTGCTTACTGGCCGCCTCCTCGGTTCGCGGAACACACCGTAGGCTTCGCAACCCGCATACCTAAGGCTAACTGGTAATCGCTCGCAGCAGGCGATACGCTCGCGGCAGGCTAATACACATTACTTGACCAGCAGCGCCACGCCCCCCGCGCTGCTCCGCGCGCACGCAATGTCGCTCCCCACGTAGTAGAACGTGTACGTCTTGGGCTTGGTCTTGGGAGTCACCTCGTACACCTGCGCCGTACAACCCGGCCGGCCGCCGTACACTCAGCGCAACCCCCGGCGTGGTACCCACGCGGGGAGAAATGCGGCACTGGGCACCGACATTGCTGCTGCCTAAGTAGTCATGCTGCACTATGCTCACAAACGCTGAAGCAGCCCTCGCAGCCCTTCACCCTAGTCCCTGCAACCCGGCAATGTCCACGCACGAATCTCTATACATCCCCATCGCAGAAACCCGTGGGCAGTGCTTCTCAACCGGAACGGTATGCGGAGGCCGCACGCTGCCTTCATGGCGCGCAGCCACCCTCGTACGACACAGGCGCACCAGCCTTGTAAACCACAGGTGCATCAGCCTTGTGATTGGGCAGAAGGTGTGGGTTAAATGGGTAGAAGCACACACGCACCTTGCTCCCGTTGAAGTGGATGTCCACCTTGTTGAACTGGAAGTCAAGGGCAGCTTCCTCCGGCTTCCAAGCGTTCATGACGCCGCGGATGTAGAAGTCAAACGGCCCGATGGAGCTCTCAAGCGCCAGAGCCTGCGTGCAGGCAGCGAATGGCGTTATCACTACTGTGACGCGCATTGCTCAAGCAGGCAAGCACGTGGCACCGCCAGGGCATCGTTACCAAGTCCACGCGCCCGGCCATGGGTGTGGGTCCGCTGAGGCGTGGTCTGGCATAAATGCCACATGTGTCATTAAGGTGTAGAAGCCACCGGTAAGGCGGGGTACCGGCCTGGAGCAGCTGTGGCTGCTCCCCGGTGGCTGCCGCATGCGGATGAGTCCGGCTTGCATACGCGTGACTACTGTCGTGCCGCGTCCCATCCTCCCTGCCCCGCCTACCCACCTTGGTGTTCTCGTCCAGCACGAAGTCCTCCTGCGCAAGCCAGGGCGGAGGCAACGGGAGGGTCGTTGAAACTGTGGCCTATTCCATGTCCCAGGTGTTCGGCGTGTCCCTTGCAGCGGTGCACACGCGCGTGGATAGCCCCTCCTCCGGATTGCTAACCCCACAGCATCACAGCAACTGCGGCATAAGTCCGCAACTAGCAAGCTCTTTGGATCCCTCCAACAGCTTGCAGACCGCATCAGCAGCAGAGTTACCGCAACCCGGGATGCGGCCGCTCCCCAGGCCCTCCCGACCACCACCAGGTCGTCAGTGGCATCAGCGGACCGGACGCAACGCGGCTTTTCTCACCTTTACGGGAATGTACTGGAAGGGGCGGAACTTGGTGGCAGTGCCGAAGATCAACCGCCACCGGCCGCTAATGCTGGGGACCGGCGCTGCGCGGGGGGCGGGGCCACACGTGGAGGGGTTGCCGTGGGTACCAGTGGCAATGCAGGCACGCTGGTTCACCTACAGCACACCCGCACGTACTAGAGCACTCCGTTCCTTGCATAGAGTGATTTCAGTTACAAGGGCTCCTTTTCTGATACTCAGTGGCCCTGTGCAGTGTAACCGGGAGCGCAGGGAAGCCTCCACACTCCAGGGCTTTCCAGAAGCTCCACCTGATCCCCCACCCTCCGCACGCAGCTGCCCACCCACAATACGCAGCAGGCAACGTATCAACGCGCCCCAAAACGCTGTCCCTACCCTGGTCCTCCTTGTGAGCCCACTCCTCCACCAGAAGCAAGGCCCCCTCCAGCGCCTCTGCGGGGACCTCCTTGGTCTTTGCTGCCCGCCGCAGCACCGCTAGGGCCTCCTCCTTGCTGTCGTTCCGCGCATCGCCGCGGTACCTCCGAATAGCGGCCTTCTCAATATCCGTGCGCTCTGCAGCAGTTATAATGCGAGCATTTTGTATGCGGCCGGTAGTGTCGCGAAGAGAATTCTGATTGCTTGCGGTCAAAGAGTGCTTGTACCCGATTGCGCCTTACCAGGCAGCGGAGCAAGTTTACATGTTGTTATTAGCTGACCGCGTGGCACAGCGCACCGGCGCAGGGCGGGCCTCGGGGCCACAGTACCGGAGGTGAAGGCTGTCGCGCGCAACATGTTAAATTGAGCACAATCAGTAGGAAGTATAAAGTGTTTGAATAAGACTCTTTCGTGGTGTTGCGTTGCTTGCGCAAAACTGTACACCGATCGCTGTCAGTACCGGAGCCGTTCCGTCAGTCAACACACGCCGGACACTTGAGGGCACGTGTAAGCGGCAACTGAGCTCGCCCATCGTTTTAACTGCCCCACGTCAAACGCTGCGTAAGCAGTGTAGTCACTGTGTCTAGTCACTTACACAGCATACCAAAGTCAAACGCACCATGCCGCGCGCCTTCAATGTGCTCCCTGGCCCTCAAGCCCCAATCCGTGCTCCCAGTTCCTCCCAGGCCGCACACACCCCACCAGCGCACTCCAACCACCTCGCTACCTCCGCCCGCCCCCTCCAAAGGGGTTCGGCGGCAACGAGCTCTTGAACAGCCCCCCAAAGTCCGCAGACACAGACGGGTCATCGTCATCCGAGTACAGCCCCTCCGTCCCAGGCTCCGCATCCATAAGGCTCTCCGCCTCCACCTCCTCCAACCCTGGAGCCCCCGCCTTGCCGCCCGCCCCTGCCCCCGCCGCCGCCGCCGCCGCCTTGGCCGCCGCAATCACCGCCCCAGGCGGCTTGCTCGTCGACACTGGCCTAGCACCACCACCCGCACTCCCAGGCTTAGGCCCAGGCCTCGATCCCGAGCCTGGCCTGCTGCTCCCCGCTGCCCCTGGCGCCTTCCCTCCGTCCGCCGGTGCACCTGCGACCACCGCTTTACCCATGGACCCCGCCCCTGATGCACTGCCAGCCACCGCCCGCTGCCCCGCCGCCGCTGCCTTCTGCCCCGCAGCCGCTACCACGCTGGGCTTCCCCACTCCTCCACCCACCGCCCCTGTCCCCGCCCCTGCCGCAGTTGCCACGGGAGGTCTCGTGCCCTGCGCAGGAGAGGGGCTCCTCCTCGGCCGCGCCCCCGCAGCCGCTGTCCCTCCACTGCCGGACTCTCGCCCCGCCGGCGGGGCCCCCGCTGTAGTAGAACTCCCTGCGGCCGCTCCACCTCCTGCCCCAAGCATGCCCTCCAGCCGTGACAAGGACTCCCTCAGCACCGCATGCGGCAGCGTCTGCACCGGCCCGGGTCCCAGGTGCAGCAAGCTGCTGCTGCCGCCGCCGCCCCCACCAGCCCCTGCTCCGCTGCTCCCCGGCCTCGAAGCCCCTCCCCCACCCGCACCCGCCCCCCCTACGGCCCCTGGCGCTGCCTGCACCCCGGCCCCACACCAACCAACCCGCCCCTGCTCCCCGGCCGCGACCCCGGCGCTCCGAGGACCCCACCTCCTGCAGCCCCTGCTGCCACGCCTGGCCCTGCCCCGGCTGCCCCTGCCCCTCCAGCGGTGGCGGGCCGCTTGCCCAGCTTCACTGTCGCCTTGAGCTCCTGCAGCACGGTGGATGTGCGCAGCTGCCGGATGGCGGCAGACACTGCGTCGTCGGCATCCCGCTGGGCGCTGATGCGGGCGGATGCCTGGCCCAGCAGCCGCTCCTTGTGGCTGTGTATTAGCTGCCGGGCGTCGTAGATGGCCGCGTCCTGCGCATGGGTACAAGGAAGAGTTGCGAGGGCGTGTTGAGTGCAAGGAGGGGCTTGTAGGATGGTGCCGATCGGCAACCACAAGCATGTCATAATGAAAGGATTATGACAACATGGCGCAAGGGCAGCACTGTGCGCGACGTGGTGTTGCGGTCATATCGGGGCTATTTGACAAGCCCTGCGTTGCATAACCACGATGCTATCGATGCAGGGATGCTGCAGAGGCACTTCCACACCCAAACCAAGCTGCTTCAGTCCACAGTCGGAGGCTCACCTGCGTGAGGGTGCTGGTGGACGTGGGCTCCATCAGCGCCTGCAGCCTCCCCTGCAGCATGCCCAGGTCGCTCTCCACGTCAGCCTCCAGCTTCTCGGCAGCTGCCGCCCGCGCCGCGGCCGTACCAAGCCCGCCGCCAGGCAGCTGCGACGCCGGTGGCGGCAGCGGCGCGGCGGCCGCCCCTAGCCGTACAGGACCGCCGCCAGACGTTGGCCTGCTCACCCCGCCGCCGCTGCCACTGGCGCTGCCGCTGCGGGACAGCACCGGTCCGCCCGGCTGCGTATTAGCGTGTGGGGACAGCGAGCGGGCGCTGCTGCCGGCAGCGAGGGCGGCGGCGGCGGCGGTTGGAACAGGCCCGCCGCTGCTGAGGGGTCTTCCAGGAGCGCTGGTGGTTGAGCCGGAGCTGAGCGGGCGGGAGGAGGGTGCGAGGCCGAGGGAGTTGGCGGTTCCGGGGCGTGAGGAGGCTAGCTGCATGGAGGCTCGGAGGTCGCTGGACCTGGGGTTGAGGGGAGAGCAGGCGGGAAGACATGGAGTGGATGGATGCTGAAGGGCCTGTCGAGCTTAAAAGGGATGTGAATGTGCGAGGAGGGTTGACAAACTATCATGTATCTTATGCGCTAGGCAGCTTTCCGTCGCACAGCACGCAACTGGCCTAGCAGCGACAGGACCGTTTGTTACAAGGAAACGTTGCTGAAGCACAGTACCCAAACGACACGCACTGGCACATGCTTTCTGGCGTTCCCATCCTGCCCGCCAAGCTCACCGCCCGCCCGCCCTGCCCAAGCCCCACCGCCCACCTGGCCGCCCGCCCCGCCCTGCCCTGCAGGTTGTCCTGGTAGGCCCTCCGCTCCATGTGGTCCAACAGGTCAAGCACGCCGGACATGGCCGCGCTGCCGCCCTCAGCGCCTGCACCGCCACCCTGCAACCCACATGCGCAGCACCAAAAGCACCATAGATTCATTTCAATCTTTATCTTCTTGTCTAGTGGGCGCGCAGTGTCGCTCGCACCGGCAGCCTGCGGCTGACGTATGCACCACCGTAAGCTCTGACCACCCCGCCGGTAGGCGGCAGGAAAATCTGATCCCGGCACCGGGCAGCGCTCTGCCGCTCAGTTGATCATTGCACAGCGCCCAAGTCAAGGCAACGCTCACCGGGACGCTGCCTGGCCCGGGCGCGCCGTCTTGCCCGTCCTCCGCTTCTTCTTCCTCGTCCTCATCCTCCACCTCCTGCCCATGCTCGTCCAGGTCTGTGTCGAAGTGGCGCAGCTGCGGGCAGCGCTGCCGCACAGCCCTGCGAGCCTCATGGCGCTTGGTGTGGGTGTCCACGCAGGGGTTGCCCTCCACCTGCATGGTTGGAGGGTGTGTGGGCCGCATGGGGCGGGGGATACCAGGCGGTTGAGACGGGACAATGACGCATTGATGTGGAAGGGGGTGGTCCCTGGCCCGATGTGCCGGTGGCGCCCGGCGGTGCGATGCCACTGGACGCAGTCCGCCGCCTGGCATGCAAAGGCAGCACCAGTAGCATCGTCAGCACCGCCACGGCACGCGCACACACACAAACGGGCACCGAGTGCGTGCGGCTGTGTGCACGCAGCGGCGGTCAGGCATGCAGGTGCCATGCAGGTGTACACCTGAGGCTGACGGGTAATGGGTACTGAGAGGGCAGTGCGGTCTCTACTCCATGTGTTGAGGTCGCGGGCCGAGGGCTCAGGTCCAGGTTGCTGGCATCGGGCCGCGCCTTGATGGAGCGGCCAGGGGAGGGCGCGTGGCCCCACGCCCCGGCGCGGCCCCCGGCACGTGCCCTGCCACTATCCGCTCTAGGAGGGGCCGCCCGGTCGGGCAGCCCGCATCATCGCCCACGCCCCCCAGGCCTCGGACTGGGACCGGTATATGATGAGCCGCAACCCGCCCGTGCGTAACGCCAGGCAAAGCAGCGCCGTAATTGCGTTCGTGTGTTGCCCCACGACCACTGTACTTTGCTGGTCCTGCTGCTATGCGGTGTAGTTTACGTGCCCAGCGGAGTCTCCGTGGGCTTCCTTAATACGGTGCCGTACCTTCATGAAGCGTAGGCTTGGCGGCAGCGCGCCCACGTCCAGCTGCGCCAGTTGGTTGTACGACACGTCCAGCATCAGCAGCTGGGACAACCCACTCAGGCCGTCAAGCTGGCACACGGTGGGGTGGAGTGGGGCAGGGCGGGTTTAGAGCAGGGGAGGGCTTCGCCCAAGACCGTTACCGCAGCCCAGCGACAACGGATTTCTTAGGTGTAACATTCGGCGATGGACCACGCGTGCCACTACCCATCAAGAGACCAGCACCCAACCCCAGTGCAACCGTACGCTCACAGGGCTTCTGTCGCCCCCATGTACCCACCAAACCACCCATGCACGATGCCAGGGCTGTACCTGCGTCAGGCGGTTGTGCGCCAGCACCAGGAACTTGAGTCCCGGCAGCGCCGCCAGGGGTGCTACGCTGGCCAGGCGGTTGTGCTGCAGGAACAGGTGCGAGGCGGCGGGCAGGCGGCACAGCACCTCGGACGGCAGGGCCGCCAGCCGCTGCCGGTCCAGCCGCACGTGGGTTAGCTGCTTTAGGAACAGCTCCCTGTGGGATCGGCAGGCCACGTAGCAGCAAGGGCAGGAGCAGTGAGAAGGGTTGGATGACGCATGACTGACAGCAGTTTGGTAGCACGTGTGGTGTAAAGTGCGATGGTGGGTCATGTTGGACATGGCAGCTGGCCTCGTTGGACGCGCCCACGGTATGCAGCAGCGGGTCAGAGCTCGCTGCTGAGCAGGGCCGGTGGATGCCTGGTGGCCCCTGATACCACTGCACAGCAACATATGTACCAGTTCCAAGCCCCTGCGGAGGTAGTGGCACCAATACCTACCCCGCGGTGCGCGCCCGGGCGGCCCCTGCGCTGCCGGCGGGGTCCTCCCCCATGTGGGTACGCAGCACCAGTTCCTGTTGGGGACGTGGGTGGAGCGCCATGAGTGCACCACAGGATCTCCGAACAGGTCTTGTCAAGCCTGGGTTATATGCATTCCCTATATAAGCCATATGATGGCCGTCGCCTGGTGTTCGGTGTGCTGTCCAGGAGAGCCAACGCCCGCTTGTTGGCCCAATGCCTCCTCCCCTCGTTGCACCGTCCACCGCCCACCCGCCACTTCCCCCTCTCTCCCCTGGGCCCATGAGCCTCCAGCCGCCCACGCCCCCGGCTCCCCCGGGCCCATGAGCCTTGGCTTACAAGCGTCAGCTCCGTGGGCGGCTCTGTATCATCCTGGTTGGTGAGCAGTCGCTGGA
Source organism: Chlamydomonas sp. KOR1 (assembly GCA_036984285.1). Lineage (NCBI taxonomy): Eukaryota > Viridiplantae > Chlorophyta > Chlorophyceae > Chlamydomonadales > Chlamydomonadaceae > Chlamydomonas > Chlamydomonas sp. KOR1. The sequence goes on along the minus strand of BQMZ01000316.1, from coordinate 163,060 downwards.
TTTCGCTCTCCACCTCCGCCTCCGATGGCTCTGGGAGCTCAGGCCCGTCCAGGGCACGCCGAGCAGGCGTCGGCTCTGTAGCTTTGTTCACACTTCCCTGCCTGTCGTTCACGGAAAGCGCATGCTTCCCTTTCGCCCCTGTCGCTGCTGGACTGCTCCGTGCACCGGGAGCTGTCGAAGCGCCAGGAGGACCCGCTTTAGAGGGACTTGGCTTGGCAGCTGGCATTCCTTTCCAGGACCTCAAACAGCAGTGCAATCAGATAGTTGTCGTCGCGAAGTCCCTATACTAGCAGGTAGGGCATGCCCAACATGGTAAACGAAGAATGACGCATACAGTTGACTGCAAGGACCACTACAGCAAACCTTTGATTGTTCGTAATGTATTGATGTACACGCGGCAAACTAGTTGCTTTGCCATGCTGACCGGGAATGACCCAAAGGACATGGTGCACAAGCTCACAAAACGGCAACATATCCTTCCTTGCTTCAGCACAGTTGATATTTTCTAGAAATTCGCATTGATTGTTACGGCACTGAGATGGAAGCGTGACAATATCGAAAGCACAGTCGCTTTCCCGCCGAATCCTGGCGTGAATGCGCCTGCGCATCCTTACTTGGAATGTAAATGGCCTCCGAAGGATTGTTACCTGGTTTGGAGGCCTTGCTCGCCTGCTGGCTAGTCTGGACGCGGACATAGGTGCGCTTCCTACCTACTGCACAGCGGGCACACGTGGCGCCCCCGGCCAGCCGCAACTATCAACGCCGGTGGCCTTGGCAGCGGCTCTACGTCCTCTTACTACTGGCAAACAGTACACCCGTCAATGTCGCTCACGCGTGCAATGACTTTCTCAATGCACATGGTGACCGGCCCATGGGTCCCTCCCGCTCAAAACCTGCTCCCCTGCTGCTGCCCCTCCCCCGCGCCGCCTCCACCAAGCTGACGCTTACACAAAATCGCACCCGCGCGTCCACTAACTTCCTACCCTCGTCGCAACCCCATGGTTCGAAAGAGGCCTTGCAGCTGTGCGCACGCCTTTCCACTTGCTCCTGACCAACAAGTGTGCCCTCCTGCCCACCCCACCAATTTGCAGTATGCGTTCAGGAACACAAGCTAAAGCGCAGCGACCTGGAGCGTGAGCTTGCGCTTGTGGAGGGCTGGTGAGCAACATCATGATAAGGCGCTCTTGTGAACTTGTGTTCTCTAGGCGTAACTGCTCCAGAGCCATGGGGCGGCCTGTCACCTGTTCCTGATCGCGGTGGCCACAGCACATTTGACAGTGCGCAATACCATAGCACGGCAGCGATGGCAGTAACTTCAGCACAGAGCGTTGCCTTAATACTCGCCTACCACCCACGCGATGTGCCCGCTGCATGGCAGGGACTCCTTCTTTGCCTTCACTCGCGGCAAGACCGGGTACTCGGGCGTAGCCACCTTCGTGCGCAGAGAGGCCCGACACACGGGCAGCGATGGCGGCGGTAACGCCGGCATGTGCGGCGAGCGGGGGCCGAAGGGCTGCGATGCCCCGACAGCTGCCGACGGCGGGTGTGACACGGCCGCACCTGGCGGTGCGGGTAAGCGCGGGAGCAGCGGTGGAGAGAGCAGCTCTTTTCCTGGCGGTGGGCGGCTGGGGGCTGTGGCGGTGGCGGCGGAGGAGGGCTTCACGGGAGTGCTGGCGCTACCCCCAGGTGAGCCTTACACAGTTACCCCGCGTTTACACGTACCTCCCGGGGGTTTCTCGCACTTCACGCGTAACCCCCTGGGGAGGGCCACCGTGCCATGGCACGTGACACGTGTGTCCCTGTGGGGCCGTGCGCAGTCCACGACAGGAAGTTGGAGTGTTGTCATACACCTCCCCATCCAGCCACTCTGGCAAGCCCTAACGCGCTTAGTTACAGCGTAACACCAGAGGCGGGGCTGCAAGGGACACCGTACTGGGCAGTACCGTTCGTCTCTGCAGAGGCACTTCGCCGGCAGGAGCGATGCGGGTCAGGAAGTCCTCCCTCCACGCAGTGCCCTCCACCTCGCCCGACGAGAAACCTGCAACTCTCTTTCCTCGTCACATGAGCCCAGTGCAACACACCCTAACCCTCTCCGCTCCAGCAACTCACACGCATCCCTCACATCTCCACCACAACCGCCAACCGCAGGCGCCCGCGGCCCCTCCGCCGCCGCCCTGCTGCACCCCCGTTGGGCCGCTGCCGGCTTTGATGCCGACCAGCTGCGTGCAGTGGACGGCGAGGGGCGTGTGCTGCTAACCGACCACGGGGCCTTCGTGCTGGTCAACGTGTATGGCCCCGCCATATCCAGCGAGGAGCGGGCGGAGGAGCGCATGGCATTCAAGATGCAGTTCTACCGGGTGGGATCACGGGGCTGAGCATGAGGTGTGGATGTGCAACGTGATGGCGCTGTTGGTCCCATTTGCACCCACACTCGGAGTTGCCGCGTCGTGGTGGATGCCACGGGGTTGCCTGTGGGACTCGACTATCTTCAGACGGGGAAGAAAATTTGTCGCAGTCGCCGGCTAGCTTGGTGGTACTGGTGCTGCAGTAGAAAAGACCTTGGCCGTAGCCGGCAGGGCGCACACGTAAGACTGCGGTGCTATCGTGGCCCTGCTCCACCCGCTTGCCACGTCCCGGTCCGGCCGGTCCTGAATGCCGTCTTACAGATGCTACCGCTGCTGCTTAACGCATAGACCCGGGCAGCAGCCCACGACCAATATAATAGCTGCCACCCCTCCTGGCGTTAAAAAACATAGCCGCCCTTCTCTACATGCTCAGTCTTCCTTGCCATGCCAGCCCATTCATTTCCTATCTAGGTACGGCAGGCGCTGAAGCTACCGCTGGACGAGGCGCCTCCATGGAACTTTGCTGCGCCGTAAGGGGTGGCCAGCCACGTTATCCACCCTTTGTCCGCCCTACCGTGCGTTCCGGCCCACACAGGCGCTGCAGCTGCGACTGGACGAGCTGCTGCGGTCGGGGCGGCGCGTTGTGCTGGTCGGCGACCTCAACATCGCCCCTGCCCACGTGGACGTGTGCGGGGCCACGCCCGCGGACTTCAACACGCAGCGGGAGGACCGCGCCTGGCTGCGCCGCCTCATGACCCGTGGGTCGTTGCAGGGTGCGGCAGCGGCGGTGGCGGCTGGGGGTTCGGCGGCAGGGGAAGCTGTGGTTGGCGTGGCGGGCTGCCCGCAGCAGCAGACTGGGAGTGCTTGTGTGCTGCCAGGAGAGCAGGAGGGAGCAGCATCTGCAGCGGAGGCAGCAGGGATCAGGCCGGTGGGTGGGGGTAACGCAGGGGTGGTGTGTGAGGAGTCACGGCATGGTCTGGAGCAACCGCTGGGCGGGAACGCGGGCTGGAATGGCGGGGCAGAGCTGGAGGATGAAGAGTTCGACGGCGAAGAGGGGCTGGAGCAGGAGGCGTGGGGGTGTGGCTGGATGCAGCGGGAGGTTCAGGGGCGGGGCAGGTGGGATGGGGAGGGGCAGGGGCATGAGGAGGAAGAGGGCGACGTGCGCGTGCCGTTCCACGATACCTTCCGCGCCTTCCATCCCAACCGGTGAGGTGCTTCGGACCCTCATGCGATACGCTTAGTCATCGGCCAACCAGGAGTTTTTGTGTAGGGCAGAAGGTGGAGAGGTACTGGGCATGCGCCGCTGCACTTTACCGTGCTGCAACCAGCTCGTAGCGGCATTTCTGACAGTGTCTTGTCAGCGCGTCACACGCCCTGCCCTTCGCCCTGCCAGACTGCACGCCTACACGTGCTGGAACACGTCCTCGGGGGCACGTGTCAACAACTACGGCAGCCGCATCGACCACATCCTCGTGGCCGATTGGGGCGCCAGCAGCGGCGGCGACAAAGGCAGCAGAGGCGGCAGCGGCGGCAGCGGTGGCAGCGGGACGCAGGCGGTTGGCTGTCCGCCATGGGTCGTGGCAGCGGTAAGCTTCCCCATGCCGGTACGGCACTCCTCTCCCGGCAGTAGGTGCAACCGCATGGTTCAGCCATGCCTTCAGCGCCTTGCGCATAACTATGCAGCGGCAATGCTTGCCATCCGGCGCTCAGTACCGTAATGGCACGTGTCCAACGCCCCACACACCGCGCCTGGATCCATACGCACTCACCAGAGGCCGCGGCTCTAGCTGCAGCTGCTGCCCGTCCCCCCATCCCACCTGCTTACACCCCACAGCACTCAGCTCCCGCATTGACCTCACCTCCCACGCACAGGACATCATGCCGGACCAGGAGGGCAGCGACCACGCCCCGGCCTGGGCCGACCTGCAGCTGCCAGACGCCGACTTCGCCGCCGCCCAGGCACAGGCACAGGGCCGTCCCATGCCGCCGCCCCTGGCCGCACGCTACCTGTTCGACACAGGCGGGCGCCAGGCCACACTTCAGGATTTGCTCAGCCGCCGGGCAGCCGCCGCCGCCGGGTCGCAGACGCAGCCGAGCCAGCAGCAGGGGAAAGCTGGCTGGGGGCCAGCCACAGGTCAGCAAGGTCAGGGGCAAGGGTGCGGCGGGGCACCTGACGGAAACGGGGCAATGGAAGGGCAGCAGCATCAGAAGGGACGAGGGCAGCGGGCAGGGGGCGTGGGTGAAAAAGGGAGTACTGGGGGAAGCCAACGGAAGCTGACGGCGTTCCTCAGGCCCCAGACCGAGCCCCAGGGCTGCGCGTCTGGTAGCCATGGGCATCGCGATAGCGGGTGTGGCCGTTCGTCGATGGAAGGTGCTACACAGGCGGGCGGGCGTAAGGGATGCGTTGAGATGGCAAGGCCTTCTACCCAGCAAGCGAGTGGTCTGGCAGCTGCGCCACCTGTAAGTGTGGTCCCTGGGCCTGGGGGCAGTGGCGGCTCATTATGCGAACCTACTCCGTATGTCCAAGGAGAGGGCCAACAGACCCTGCCTACGCATCAGGCCCAGCCGCATGACGCTCGGGACTGCCTGGTTGCAGCTGCAGGCCGTGCCGTGGAGTTGGCCGCAGGGCCGACCCACGGGTCGGCGGGCACGTGGCGGCCCGGCATGCAGGAGGAGGAGCAGGAAAGCGATGTGGTGGAGGTGCTGTGCGAGCAGGGACCCGGGGCCGCTGGGGAGCAGGGGCGGGGACAGGGGGAGCAGGGGCAGGGAATCCAGCTGGTGCAGCAGCGGCTAGGTCAGCATGAACAGGAGCAGCAGGGCGGGGGCCGCACGCAGGCGGCTCTGGCGTGGAGGCAAATCCAGGAGCAAATGAAGCCGCCAAGGTAGGATACCAAAGCCTTTCCCTCCTTCCTTGCATGGAGTTTGCGCTGTGCTGATAAGCCGCTGTTGCTGACTCCCTGCTTTGGGGTAGCAACGTCGCTTCCTTCCGTAAGTAGACGTACAGCGCGCTGAGTGTACAGCATGCTGACTCGCCTGCACGGCACTGACACGGTGGCTGCAGGTGCAGCGGCCACAACGAACTATGCGTCATCCGAACCGTCAAGAAGCGTGGCGAGAACAATGGGAGACAGGTGGGTGCTAAGCACGGTACCACGCAGCTGCCTCAAAAGGGCCAAACTCATGACTGCCAACACCTGGCTCCTGAGACTCCTGCTGCTGCTCGAGCCCTGGTCAGCCCTGGGCATACCGGGCCCCCGCGCGGCTGTACCGCTCTCCTCCTTTGCCCAGCAGCTATGCGATACTGTTTTGTCGCCTGCCTGCGCAACCCGTATTGCAGTTCTGGTGCTGTGCGCGAGCGGACGGCCTGCCGCCCAATGGTCGCTGCGACTTTTTCCAATGGACCCGCGGCCGGACGGTGGCGGGCGCTGCTGCGCCAGCGGCGGGCGGGAGAGCCGGTGGCGGTGGCAGGGGCCCGCAGGCGGGCAGGGGGATAGGCGCTGGGGGCAACATGCCCAAGAGACAGCGGAGGTAACAGCGGAGGTAACAGCGGACGTCCCCACGTTTGCCCCGGCGCTGAGTGTATGGGGAGTCGGAAGGGGCGTTGGCGCGTCTGGCTGTGGGGCGTATGCATGTGCTCGATCTGCAGGATGCGTATCAGGTGCACATGGCAGGAGTTTGAGGTCTGAACTCAGGTGCGGACGGTAGCAGCTTGGCGAGTGTTGGCCGTTGACCTTCGTGCGCAAGAGGCAGTGGCGGTTGCGAGCTGGGCGCGCGAGGCTTGGGGCAGCCCCACAAGCAACGGCCTTGACGACTGGTGTACGTGTTGGTTGATAGTTTGGAGCTTGCCTGTGCACTTTGCGCTCAGTGCTCTGACGGGGCTTGGGCGTACTAACCGGACCTGCCTGACGGGGACGGGGAACAAACTGGCGTGTCTGATGTGGCTTGCATCTATACAGACTGGCTTGCCACGCCATCATCTCCACTTCTCCAGCAGCACGAGCAGCAGTCTCCAAGGAGCTCAACTGGTGTAGGCCTGGACCTGAAGCAGGGGGAATACGGAGGGAAACCGTGTCCAGGGGAGTGACGCCGCCGGGTGACAGCCGAGACCGGCATTAAGGGCCATTCAGTGCTTGTTGCAGCTGCAGCAGAGTTGCAGGAGCACAGTTACGCAGTATGAAGCGTCATGGAAGAGCCGCCGAAATGGTTGTTATTGCTTCAGCAGAGGACCGCAGGAGCCCTCGCTGTGAAATGCCCGGAGCAGGTCAGGGGACTCCCACGGGGGACCCCCGACACGTGCCCCGATGGGCTGGGTCACTGGCCGTTTAATGCATCTCTCTGACTGGGCTCGCTCTACCGCTTGCGACAAAGGTGTTGCAACAGGTATATGCCAACAGAAGGGCCTTTTTTGGTTTGGTTGCACACAGACTGATACAGGAGACTTCCAAGTGCCCAGGTGTCGAAAAAGGGCACAGCATTCCATAGCCACTTGCGAGCGGCTCTTGTTCTCTCTTAGTTTAAGGTGTAGGCCACCGGTGGCGGTCAGGATAGCCGGCTCGCCTCCGCTTAAGCCTCAGCCAAGCCTGCTGAAATGGCTTCCGTTCCGCGAGACCAGGTCTGGAGTCCATGGCACCTTCTAAGGGATGCAGCAGACATATTACAAACCACATTATGAACGTAGCCGGACGATGTAGTGTGCTCTCGCGCCCTGGGACATGGACCCCCAGCTCACTAACTGACACTTTGCCGTCTGCTGCAGGTCTCTGCCAGCTGTTTTTACCAAGTAACCGAGGTAGCATGGGGATTCTTGTGTCCAGCCACACAGCAAGCCATCCGCGAAACGAGCAGCGCGGGCCGCACTCTTCACGACTCACATGTCACCGACCTGGTCGTTAGACTGGGACCAAGGAAGCCAGACAAGATCGACTCGGAAGATGATCCTGACATGGATGAATGGCCCCCGAGTCCTCCGACCCCTTCCGAGCTGCGCTCTACTCTGGCCGCTATCGTACGGCAAGGAGCTCGGGTGCAGTGCCTGCAGCTGCGCTTCCTCCGGAATCACCACGAGGACCATGGGCACGTGCAGGCGCGAGAGAAGCAGCTGTAAGTACACATGTAGCAGCACGCTTGCCGTGCCCTGGCGCCTAGCCCTAGGGGTCCGATCGTTGGGATGCTATTCTCTCCCCAGGGTATCCAAAACAGCTGCACGGTTAACTTGTCTGCCCTGCCAAGGCGGAGTGTGTGGGGCCGCTTGCAAAATGCAAAGTAGTCATACCTTGGCTAATTACGTGGCAGGCGTTAGGTTTGCGTGCCCTGCCGTAGGGCGCAGATGTCCCATGGGTCGGAGCCCCTGTCTGCGTGTAGCACTCGAAAGAGTGGCAACACCTTCGGGGACTGGCCTATGGCCTGTGCGGGCCGTGCTTGGGTTTAAGAGGTGGCGCACCAGAAGCTGGATCGGCATACATGTACACTCTCAGCTTCGCCTTGGGCTCGTCTCATGTCGCGTAGCAGTCAGCCGGTGCCGAGGCTGTGTGGCACCTAAGTGTCCTCAATTAGCCTCTTTCATGACCCACACAGCACTCCCTTCGCTTTGTACCCCACCGGATCGCAGGCTGGCCGTTATGAGGGCCATGTCGGGAAGCCCCGTGGCAACCCTAATCCTGACGGGGGCGTGCCGCTGAGCTTGGCGGTTGCTGAGGCAGTGCACGGCTCGCTGCCGAACCTCAAGGAGCTCGTCCTGGACTTTGCATGGCGTGAAAACGATCTCCCGGCGGGACGTCCGGACGAGGACGAGGAGGATGTGGCGCAGTACTACTACGGGGCCATGCAGCTGCTGACGCTGTGCGGGCCACGGCTGACACAGCTGGGGCTCCTGGGCGGCGTGGAGAATTGGCCCGCGCTGGCCTTCCAAGCGCTGCGCCAGTGCACCGCGCTCAAGAGCCTGGCCCTGGAGGCGGGGAGCAAGGACGGCTCCCAATTGCGTAGGTGCTTTGCATTTCCTGCTGCTCAGCTATGCACACTTCAAACGTTCTGCTAAACACCCGTGTGGCCAAACTGCGGACTGGCTAGGAACCAGGAGGGGTTTGTTTGGAGTGCGCGGCTAAAGCGCACCCTAACACGCTAGTGGAACGGGCAAAGCTGGGGTATGCCTTTGTGCTAGGCGTGCGCAATGCAACGAGTGGTGCAAGGCCCTGTAGGCTGTTTTGCGTAAGGGTCCGTCCGCGCATTGTGGGACGGCTACAGGCGTGCTTGCAAATGCAACTCTTACGGCTCCATGTCACGTCATCTGTATCTTGTCTTGTACTGCAGATTGTTTCGAGAAGGAGGCAGCCATTCTGGGGACGGTGGTGCAGCTAACGGGCCTGCGCTCGCTGTACCTTCGCACGATCGTGGACAGGGATGACCCCGACAGCCTGGATCCCCACGCATCGTGCATGGCTCGCCTCAGCGCGCTCACCGCGCTGACAAGCCTGCGACTGGAACTCTCTCCCTGCTACGAGCACCATGGGGACAGCTGGGATCAAACAGAGCGAAACGGCGATGACCATGAGTACTGGTGCTATGTGGTCGACGCGCACCGTGACGCCCTGCTGGCCGCCCTGCGCGCCATGCCGCAGCTGCAGCGCTTCGACTGCCCCACGCTGTGGCTGCGCCCCTCAGAGGCGGCGGCGCTGACTGCGCTCACCCGCCTCAGGGTAAAGGGGCTGCTGCCCCCTGCCGCTGGTGAGGCGCGAGGCCGCGACAACAAGCCGCAGCTCCCGCTTCCACCGCTGCTGCAAGACCTCGCGCTTAGCGAAGCGTCTCCCCGATTGCTGGCTAGCCTCCAGGTACCCCAGGGGTTCAAAGCCCTGCACGTGGGGTGCCTGTGTTTCGGCATGTCCGACGTCGCGCGGCACCACCAGCTGCTTCCGGAGACGGTGGCGGCGGTGGGCCCGGCGGTCCGGCTGATGACGGCCTTCCGTCCCAAGGAACCCCTGTGGGATGAGCTGGTCATAACGGCAGATGGCGCAGCGGGCATGCTGATCCCGCGGGATGACGTCCCTGAGGGCCACGCGGAGTGGCTGGGGCAGCTAGCAGGGTTGGGTGGCGTCCAGCTGGTGCTTTGCTCGCTGGACCTGCAGACGGAGGACTTGTGCTACCTGGCCTACAAGCTCGGAGACGTGACGGTGAGGGCTTCTGCCTATGTCTGGATCCGTGCTGTCACGTCGTACCGTGGACGCCACGGCGCCTCGTGTTCCTTTCCTGCTGCGACTTTGGCATGCTGCATGCCGCACACGTGGGCCAGCGCTCCTTTTCTTTAAGCGCTTGCCGGTAGCAACGTCTAGAACAAAAGCCCGTGCCGTTGTTGGACGGAACTTCGTGTTGGAGGAACTGTTGCCGGTAGCATGTGCGTGTGGGGCCGTCCAGGACTGCATGCAATTCGTAACATTTGGGGGTCCTAGCAGTCATTGGAACTCGTCTCGGTGGCGCATCTGCGCGGGTCCACTGTTAACAGAGGGAAAGCGTAATTGAGTCACCGACCACCTTGTGCCTGCAGGGCCTGACCATCGAGGAGTCGTCTTTCCCGGTGGCGGCGCTGTCCGGCCTGCTTGGCCTGCGGGCGTTGAAGGAGCTGCGACTGGACATGCACTACAGCAGGGGCCTGACGCGCAGCGCCCTGGAGACGGCCCTGGCCGTGCTGTGCGGCGAAGCGCCGGCGCTGCGGCGTGTCAAGTGCACCCGCTGCCCGCTCCGCAACTGTGGCGAGCTACAGGCCGCCCTGCGAAGGCGCCTGCGCAGGGAGGGCAAGGACGGCATCTACTTGACCATCAGGAGTGAGGATGAGTCTGACAGTTTGTCAGAGTCGGCCTGATTGCTTCTGCAGTTTTGCTCAGGTGCCGTTTCCCAGCTGGCGTGCTGCCGGCAGTGTGCTGAGCTCGTGGCATTGGCAGGTCAGGAACTTATGTACCTGCACACCTGTGACCTTTTTATGAGCCATATACCGTTATCGGCCATGTGCGCTTGGCGACAGCTGCCTTGAGTTTATTAAACTGATGTGATTCTTGATTCTCGCCCGTACGGTATGTTAGCGTGCGTGGGCGGGGAAAGCGGCGGTATTAGCGGGGGGGCCACCATGAACATACAAGCAGGCCATTATGACTGAGCATGGACTAGAAGGGCAAGAGTGGTGGCAGGAGGTTTTGTGGGTGTTGGGGCACGATGCGTTGGCCAGATTGCGAAGCAGTCACAGGCCGCGCTGTTGTGGCAAGCATCGCCGTCGTGCATCGGCTGTTGGGTGCAACCACCATGAGTACTGGTTTCGCTTTTACGCCGCTACATGGCCCAGGTCCGTTGCCAAGGAGTAACGAGCATGTCCACGACTGTTTATCTGTGCGCGCATGTAGCGTTGTATATAAAGTGCAAACGGAAGGGCTGAGGACCGAATGCAACGGAGGCACCGCATCTGCAGGATAGCCTACTGCGCGCGCATGTGGACACGTTTGTGAGCGGCAGGTTCGTTGTTGTGGATGCGCTGCGTGAATCAGGAAATATGCGCCTGTTATAATTACAAGCATGCATAATCAGGAGACCGGGCGATATGGCAACAGGGTGGGGCAGACACGTGTCGGAGTGCAGGTCGATGGTTGAGAGTGCTGTGCCAGTGCTGCGTGGCTGAAATACTAAGCTGTATAAGAAAGCTGGCTGTGTCGTTTGCCCCCCGGGGCACGCAGGACCAGACCGTGCGTGATCACGCTTGCAGAGTGTGTTCATCGATACCTGCGGGGTGAGCGGCAGGTTGTGCACTGAGTAGGACGGGGACGCATGGCTGGCCGCACGTGCACTGTGTGTAGCTCAGGTACTTTAATATGCATTACGGTCACGCTTATAGCAGACAAGCTCTATGAGCAGTTTGATACTGGGACGCGTTGTTGCTTGTTGGGCTGGATGCCTGGACCGCTGCAGGGGCCACACATAAAGCCCCAGGCACCCAATTGACAGCGTGCACACTGTATACGGCACTGTAGCTCCGCTGTATCAGGACCGTAACATCAAGGAGCCCCGGGGGGCAAAGCTTTCACGCTGTTTCACGTGATGATGATGATGATGATGAACCTTGACGCAGGGGACACATGGATGTGCACCAGCCGCAGGAGCTGGCTGCTGTCAACTTACCTGGCGGGGCAACACCAGGGCCCCAGGAGGCTGGCCTGTATGCTGGTCACCTTGACCCATCGAGTTACACCTGCGATGTTGAACGCAGTCCTTATCAGTCAAGGACTAAGGTCACATAGATTGACGCTGCTGTTGGCCCATGCGCTGTGGGACCCTCCCCTGCCACCTCATACACCGTCAATCCGTCATGCACAGCACAGTGCGACGAAGCTGACGAAGCCCGCTTGCTCCATGTTGACCGGAATGCTGGTAAACCCGAGGGAGTTTGTAGCAGAAACGGTCAAACGTGAGGCCGCGGAACCAGCCGCTTGGCCTCGTGGAAGCCCTGCAATGACGTATGCCCCAAACAAGAAGGAATACTTCAAGTAATGCACATTTGCAATGCGTGTTCAGCAGTATGATTGTTTTCGTTAGGCACAGCAGGCACTGCAGCCCCTGCAGCCTCCCGTAACTGGGCACATCGGAACCTGGTTGCCTGACTTCGACCAGGTAGCAACTGCATTTGAGAGAACCACCATATCAAATGACGCAAGTATGTCCTCCGGCATGCAGGCCCGCATCTTTCCTCAGGCAGTCCCACGCGCGCTTTCCCTTCCCCGCTTCACCCCACGCCCCAGGCTTCTACATGCCCCACCCCTGCACGTCGCCGGAACGATGGACACACCGGACTCACGCCAGACGCCGCCGGATGTCGTACTGCAGGTCGTATCCCTCCTGCCACCCAATATCCTCGCTTGCTGGGGCCGCCTCACCTGCAAGGACGTAGCCCAGCGCTTCTGCCAGCCCCAGCAGTGCACCCTGCTACTTAGCGAGCCGCTGCCTCCCTCTCTCCAGGCCTTTAACCTGGCCCTCTCCAAGGCGCAGCAGGGCGTGTCGGCGCTGTCGTTCCGGCGCCAGCTCAACCTGTTCAGCACCGCTGCAACCAGCGGCAGCCAAGCCAACCTGGAGCTGGTGTGGGCCGTGCTGCGGCCCCGCGTGTGCCCGGAGCTGCTCAGCTCAGGGCCCCTTGACGCAGCGCAACAGCACTTGGAACTAACTGACCCGGGCGTGGCGGCCGCGGCGGCAGGCCACCCGCACCTGCTTCCCTGGCTGCTGGCGCACTGTCCGGGGCTGGTGGACCCTGGCAATACCCTGGCGGCGGTGGCGGGGCACTGCGACCTCGCGGCGCTGCAGGAGGCGTGGGGCGTGCTGCGGGAACGATGGGACCTAGCGTTGATCACCGCCGTGCAAAAGGAGCGCGGCGTGGTTGAGGGTCGGTACCAGGGAGACATCAGGACGGCAAAGGAGGTTGCCGCCCGCATGTGGCAGAAGGTGCTGGACGCAGCAGCGGGCTGCAAGCTGCCAGAGGGCAGCGCCAAGCTGGAGTGGGTGTTGTCCGCCGGCGGCGGCTCTAGCTTTGTGCGTCCTGAGGCCGCAGCTGCGGTGGCAGCCGTGCACTCCGGGAACCTGGACCGCGCGCGGTGGCTGCTGCGGCGGTTTCCCTGGATGGCGGTGGGGCCTGGCAAGGGCGACATCCTTACCGCTGCTCTGCAGCATGGCGCACTGGAGCTGATGGAATGGCTGGTAGAGCAAGACGGGTTTCACCTGCCCAGGCCTGATGGTCAAGAGCTCTGCACCCGACTGGGTTACGCAGCTGCGGCGAGCGGGAGCGTGGCTAAGCTGCGGTGGCTGGCGGCCCGCGGGCTACCGCTGACGACGGAATGGACCATGGTTGGTGCGCTTTACAGCGGGCAACTGGCGGTGCTACGGTTCCTGCGGGAGGAGGCGGGCAACACGGCTGGCCTGGCAACGAACAGGTGCAGTGTGGCGGCGGTGACGTCAGGCAGCGTTGCCGCTGCCGCCTGGCTGCTGCAGCAGGGGGGCAGCATGGGCCCCGTCAACCTCATGTTTGCCTTGACGGCCGGAGATTTAAACATGCTCGTGTGGCTGCTGACCGAGGCTGGCTGCGTTCCACCGCCGCCCGTGCTTGCTACCCTGGCGCAGTCGTGGCCTGACACAGGGTCAGCGGACGATGCAAAAGTAACTGCTGCGGCAACGGCCCTGTTGCATGGCGTTGGGGACCCTGGCGTGCGACAGGGAGAAGGCGCAGGTGGGCTGGAGCAGGGCGGCGAAGGAGGAGCATTTGGGGAGCAGCCAGCGGATGAAGAGCATGGGGATGGAGGCATCATGCTTGCGGCGTTTGCAGCCGCAAAGCGGGGGCCGTTACCGCTGCTTCGCGTGCTGCTGGAAGGCCGCGAGGTGCAGCCAGCACCAGCACAGCATGCCGCACTCATAAGTGAGGCTGCAAGGGGCGGCTGCGAGGAGGTCCTGCGGTGGCTGATGGAGCAGATGCCTGGCGGCGGGGCAGGCCCAGACACGTGGCAGTGCTGCCTGCATGCCCTGGTCAACGGCGACCTGGCCACTGCCACGTGCCTGTACGGCACGCTGGATGTGGCGTGGCCCCCCAACGCGATGGGTACGGCTGTGGGCTTGGGCTGCTTCCCCAGCGCCCTGAAGTGGCTGGTGCAGCGGGGAGCAGCGGCAGCAGGACAGCAGGAGGCGCAGTAAGGGCAGGCTCGTGCATGTGGGAAGGGCGTCTGGCATGCGCTAATCAACGCGACATGGCCACTGCGACCTTCCAGAACGGTGACGAGCACCAGTGCTGTGTGGCCGGCCGGTGCGCTGGCCGAGGCGGTGGCTACCGGCGGGCTACTTCCCAGCGTACCTGCCACTGCCACGTGCTGAACCGGCCAGCCTGGGCGCTGTGTGGCGGCGCACGGCGTTGGTCCTGGCTGTGGCTGCGGGCAGGCTACTGCGAGCTACGTACCTGCCGTGAGGCTCTAGTCAGGGGCGACCTGCCCACCGCTGCTTACCTGGCCAGCCTGCGCACGATGTGGGCGCGCACGGCGCCGGTGGAGGCAGTGGTGGTGGACTGCTTCCTGAGCGCCCTGCAGTGGCTGGTGGAGAGGGGGGCGCCGGTGGGGCCGCAGGAGGTGCGGTAGGCGCCGCAGAGCACAAGGAGGGCGGAGGTTAGCGAGTGGCGGATGCCGGTCGAGTAAGGGTTAAGGAGACGGGAGTCGGTGGGGTGTTGCATCATCGGCGTGCTGTCAGCGTGTCAGGCAAGCACGGCGCATGTGCTGAAGCAACGGAAGCGCATGCTGTGGGTAGGGCCATTACATTGTTATTGAAGCTCCAGTATGTGGGAGGCACGTGGGTCTGCTGGTGGTATGATTTGCGTACTCCTGTATGGCATTGCACAACCGGGTGGCGGCTATAAGTGTCATGGCCGGTGTCTGAGTTTCCCAGGTAGCTTCCTGCGTGCGGATCTGGCCCAGCCTGATTGAAAGCAGTCGAGGTTGACGGGTGGTGCACCAGGAGGTCATTCGGCAGGTGGGCTGGCAGCGGCGTTCCCTCCGCGGTTGCCCTTTCCTGTGGCAGGGGGGGATGCCATTGTCCTACGTGTGCGGGCGAGCGACTGACGGGTCGGGGAGCAGTCAGGGCGTAGGGCATGGCGTGGCCCGCCGACGCGCTGTCACAGGCAGTGCGCCAGGGCTGCTTCCTGAGCGCCCTGCAGTGGATCGTGGAGCGGGGGGCGCCGGCGGGGCCGCAGGAGGTGCGGCAATCGCTTCAGGTCGCCAAGAGGGCTGAGGCCAGGGAGTGGCTGGTGTCGCTGCTGCCGTGCGGCGCCGTGAGCAGGGAGGCCATGTGCTCCATGCCTCCGGACACCGTGAAGAGGCGGCTAAGCAGGAGAAACTCGTTTTGACGCGACTGGGAGGGGTTGCATGTGAGTTGTGTGGTGTTATGTCCTGAGAGGTCTCCACCGTACGGTGCGGTTGGGACTGATATGGTCAGTTTAGTAGGGGCCCCAATGGGTGAAGCTGGGTCACCAGGAGCGAGCGTCCCTCTCTAGTGTAGCAGGTGTGTGGACTGTGTGTCCTATTGCAGTGAAGCTTGTACTGCACGGCTCTGCATGTCAGCTAGGGAGACTCTGTACGACAGGTTGTACGGCAACATGAAGAGCTGCAAGTGCACGAGTGATCACTGTGTACGGGAAGTTGCAATGCACGCTCGTGCTGTGCAATCAGGGCGTCGATGTGCCAGCAGACACGTGTATTGCTACGTTTCTTGCTGATGTTGACGTTTGGGGTTTGTACCGGTAAAGCGTCGCCGTGTTTTTTGTATGGATGCTATCGTGTGTGGTCAAGGGCTGTGGTACTGCGCAAGCGGGCTTGCGTCCATGTTGGCCTTACCTGCTTGTTTGGCAATTGATCAAATGTAACGCGGGCCTGCGCGTACCCTTCATGTGGGAAGAGAGACCACCAGCAGGGAAACTACTCTTGAACTTCTCGAAAACCAAGCCATGGCGTTGCTCAACATGCTGATAAGCTGGACATCAGTATGCTTGTTGCACTCTCAGACCTGACCGGACGTCCAGGCGTGCTGCGCCCCAGAATTCGAGGCCCATGGGTGCTCCTGTACTGCTTTGCATGCTTGATTCAAGAACGCAGCCGCGGCTGAGCGCCGAGTTTGTAGAAGGGCTGTGCACGCATGACCCATAAGGTGCACTACCACCTGCTGGCTTCCTGTTTGACGCCATCGGATTGCGCATCCTGCATGCCAAAAATCCGAGGCAGATGGCATACAGCCCCTACAGTGGCCTGAAGGCGCTGTGCTGCCACCATGTTGTACCAGAGGGTGACAATAGATTGAGATTGGGGGAAAGGCTGGGCACGCAGATTAAGATTGGAACCCGCTTCCTACGGATTGAGATTAAACCCAGACCCCTGATCACGCCGCGCTCCTACGCAGCAGCCAGGGGTGTGGCTAAGTGGGGGATGGTTAAGCTACATGTTACGGCATGTTTGCTGTACCGACAGCTGACAGTTGAAGGCTTGACTCGCGTCTCTGCCTTTCAGGATTTGGTATGGTATGAGGCCATAAATAAACCAGAACACAATGTTAATAGTTGCTGCCTGTTATGCTATCCTCAATTGCTCGTGCACAACATGAACGAAATGAACGTCGTTTTCCCTGCCGCTTGCCAAGGGGCAAGCACTGTTGACATTAACAGTAGGCCTGCTGGACAGTTAGCCTGCTGGCAGGAAGTGTTTGGTGCTTGTAGGCGGGGTGCACCAATGGATCACTCGGTGCCCTGTTCCTATCAGGCCACAAAACTTGAAGCGAGCCCACGCCAGTATCATGGTTATGGACAGGCGTTTTATGCAGAACATAGTGGCAATGTTCAGTGTAGTTCTTCGGGGTGTTTGGGCTCACATGATGGTTTGGCAGGTCGCTATCGGCTATCGATGCTGGCGGCACTTGCAATATCTCGCATGCACATATGGATGGTTCGCGTCACTAGACTGCCCGCGAGGCCCTCCGACTGGTTCAAACACTGGCGCGTGCTGGACGTAGGCTTGCGTAATCACTTCGCTTTCTTATGATACAAAGAATACCGCAACACGCAAGTTATGCTGCGTCGTGTTGTGCAGAAGACGCGCATTCGGACACCTCGCTTCCACTAACCACAGCTGGGCTGCACACGTGGCTGCACATGAAAGAAGTCATCTCAGTTGGCGAATACGGGGCTGACGGCCCATGGGGCGTGTGTATGGGGTGGGGGCAGCCCTAGGGGGGCAGCTGTAATCCTATCCGACCTTGGGGCTAACTAGATTGGAGATTGCATGCCCAGCGATTGGCAGCCCGGGGCCCGGATTGACCGGCACTGCTACCCTCAGGTTGTACCCCTGACACGTGGTACCAACGACCAAGGTACCAGCAGACTGGCAACTGAATTGTCATGGATGTGTCCTTTTGAGGTGATCCAGTGTCACACTGTGGGCAAAGGGGGTCCAAAACCGGAATCAGATACCGACAGTGATGGCCTCGTGCGCCTCAGGCACGAGCCATGAGGACTCTGGACATGGCACTACGTCCGATAGCACACCGGGTCTCGTAGCCTACGGCAGACCACGGCCCCATGACGGCACAAGCACGAGGACAGACGTAACCGCAAAACACAATGCGAAGTGCATTGGTGTTAGGATGCATTGGTTTGGGATGAGCCCGCCGGACAGATAACACACAACGGCAGCACAGTTCAAACCCTCGTGCGGCACTCAAGTAAGATCCATTTCGGGTGGTGTTGAGAAACACCGGGTTGCAACGAAGGGCCTGGTAAGGCGGAGGCACGGCTAGAGGCTTAACCGCCGAAGCCGTACAGGGTGCGGCCCTGGCGCTTGAGCGCGTAGACCACATCCATGGCCGTGACGGTCTTGCGGCGAGCATGCTCCGTGTAGGTGACCGAGTCGCGGATGACGTTCTCCAGGAAGGTCTTGAGCACCGTGCGGGTCTCCTCGTAGATGAGGCCGCTGATGCGCTTGACACCGCCACGACGAGCCAGACGGCGGATAGCGGGCTTGGTGATGCCCTGGATGTTGTCGCGGAGCACCTTGCGGTGGCGCTTAGCACCGCCCTTGCCCAGGCCCTTGCCGCCCTTGCCGCGTCCAGACATGTTGATAAAGTGATATGAGGGAGTACTGAAGGGGTAAGTTTGTAGTTGCTGAAAGGCAAGCTGGTGCGTGTGCATTATGTCCCATTAAGTTTCAGCCATGCGCGCCCCGGTGAGCCGGTGTCGCCGGGGCGTCATCGCCGCGCTCGTCCACCCCGCGCCGTACTGCCGCGGGCCTATAGATGGTTCCCGCGACCACACCTTTCTCCATACCCAAAAAGCTTTCAAGCCCTATATCTCTGTTCAACCTAATACAAAATGGCCCGCACGAAGCAGACTGCCCGCAAGTCCACCGGCGGCAAGGCGCCCCGCAAGCAGCTGGCCACCAAGGCCGCCCGCAAGACCCCCGCCACCGGCGGTGTGAAGAAGCCCCACCGCTACCGCCCCGGTACCGTGGCGCTGCGTGAGATCCGCAAGTACCAGAAGTCCACTGAGCTGCTCATCCGCAAGCTGCCGTTCCAGCGCCTGGTGCGTGAGATCGCCCAGGACTTCAAGACCGACCTGCGCTTCCAGAGCCAGGCCGTGCTGGCGCTGCAGGAGGCTGCCGAGGCGTACCTGGTGGGCCTGTTCGAGGACACCAACCTGTGCGCCATCCACGCCAAGCGTGTGACCATCATGCCCAAGGACATCCAGCTGGCCCGCCGCATCCGTGGCGAGCGTGCGTAAAGCAGGAGCTGCCTGCCTTTCGGCCCAACAAAACCCGGTGTTTCTCAACACCACCTAATTACGGAGTATCCCTGATGTTCTAATGCCGCTGTGTGGTAAATGCGCTTGTGCAGTACAGCAGTAGACACAGCTATGGCGATTGTCAAGGTGACATGGCTGTGTGGACTAGGGGACCCTGGTTGACGTTAACACCATCCACTATGGCGCAGTGCACATTCATGGCTGGGCTAGGTGCGA
Source organism: Chlamydomonas sp. KOR1 (assembly GCA_036984285.1). Classification (NCBI taxonomy): domain Eukaryota; kingdom Viridiplantae; phylum Chlorophyta; class Chlorophyceae; order Chlamydomonadales; family Chlamydomonadaceae; genus Chlamydomonas; species Chlamydomonas sp. KOR1. The sequence goes on along the minus strand of BQMZ01000316.1, from coordinate 144,172 downwards.
GCCGACTCATGGCAGCGTTGCTCAAATCCATGGTCCGTGTGTGCACCTGCTGTGACTGACTAGTTCGTGTGTGTGCAGCGTGGTGTCTCCCGGGGTGGGAAGCAGGTGCCCCGTGCATGAGAGCCACAGTCAATGCTTCAATGGTCCAATGCCCTTGGTGGTACCTACTGCTGTCCGGATGCCACGGAGTTGCTCTGCCCTGTAGTTGCTCTGCCCTGTAGTGTATCCTGCCGTACTACTTGACTGCTTGTGCAAGGGGCTGCTTGGTGTGGTGCCACGGCCGTGACTAGGCCTGGCCAGTACCGGTCGCGGCGCTCTTTGCTTCGAAAGGGCTGCCTCGTTGTCCTCTAGGGTAGTGAGTGTAGCACAACACCCCGGACAGGAGAGAAGCGGGGTCCCTCAGATTCTCCCTTGCGCGCAAGCCATGGTGCATGCAGTTGGCGGTCGCTGGACACGGACAACATACCGGTAATGACCTGACTGTCCGGGGAAGTGCTGCTCTTGTCGTGTGTGACACGTGCCGCAATGTCTACCGTGCCTACCAAGATGTTGGCACCTACAAGAGCATGCTGCATGCATACGACGCTACCCGTCCGTAGCTGCCCGTAATTGCCCGCCCGCACAGTTTCATCCTACCTCCCTTCTGCTCCCATGCACGCCTTCTTGTGCCCCGCCCCCCAGTCCGCTGCCTGGCACTCCCTGCAGCAGTATCACGCGGCCCGGCACCTCCCGCACACCAGCAGCCCCTGCCCCTGCCCCTGCCCCGCCTTGCTGTCCCCCTCCAGACGCGTGCGTTGCGTGTTGCAGCAGCAGCTACCGCCCAGCTCCCTGCCCACGTCCCGGGGGCACAGCAGCCACAGCGGCACCTCCGGCGCGGGGTGCACCTAGGCCCCAGGCTGGGAGGCTGCCTGCTGATATCGTGCGCCGCCTTAGGCCCTACCAGGGGCCACTGTCCCTCCCCTGCACCTGCTTGACCTGCGAGCCGCTGTGACCCCAACGGCTGCCACTTTCCCACAACCCCTACATTGCCCCGAAGCGGGTTGCAGCTGCCATTGCTGCCGCCGCTGTGTGCCTCCTTGCCACGTGTCCCCGTGCCGTACGCTCTTGTCGTACGTCCCATGGTCTCCAGCTGTCGCACCATGGCGCCCAGCACCGTCATGCCATTCTTGTACTGGTAATGGACATTATTAAAAAGCAGGATCCCCTTGCAGTGTGCCTTGGCATGCCGTTCATCCAAGCAGGTACCATGCGGACAGCATGCATATCAGTGGCCACACGACCTCGACTGCAACAAAAACGCAATGTGGCGTGTGGCACCTGTTGCGCTCCGTGCAGAAAGTGCGGATCCAGGATCTTGGTGGTGTTGAGAAACACCGAGTATGGTCAAAGAGTGGGTGTGTAGCCGGGTCAGCTCCTTAGGTGGAGGTGAACTTGGTCACGGCCTTGGTGCCCTCGGACACGGCGTGCTTGGCCAGCTCGCCGGGCAGCACCAGGCGCACGGCGGTCTGGATCTCGCGGCTGGTCACAGTGGGCTTCTTGTTGTAGCGGCTCAGCTTGGAGGCCTCGGTGGCCACCTTCTCGAAGATGTCGTTGATGAAGCTGTTCATGATGGACATGGCCTTGGAGCTGATGCCGGTGTCGGGGTGCACCTGCTTGAGCACCTTGTAGATGTAGAGCTTGTAGGTCTCCGCCTTGCTGGCCTTGGCCTTCTTCTTCTTCTTGTCAGCGCCCTCGGCGCCCTCAGCGGCGGCCTCCTTCTTGGCCTTCTTCTCCTTGGCCGGGGCCTTCTTGGCCGGCGCCTTCTTGGCCGGGGCCTTCTTCTCCGCTTTCACCTCGGGCGCGGCATCGCCGGCCTCGGGCTGGGTCGCGGGCTTCTCGTCCTTCTTAGGGGCCATTGTGCTTGGTAAGAGTGTGTAACTGTAAGGAGATGTGGGTCCTGGGATAACTGCCGGGCAAAGACGCAGGCGTATATGTTTGGGCGGACGCTGTGCCCGGTGTCAGCGGGGCGCCCCTTTCCCGCGCTCGTCCACTTGCCGTGACCAACCCCCATAACCACCGGGCTCACCGAGACACTGGCGACCGCGTTCTCCACCAGTATTAGCTTCCCATACTACTGTAGTTGCAATAAAAATTATCGCAATCCTGAACCCTGCACTCTCTTTCTCTCAACAACTGTTACCTGACACCATGGCTGGTCGCGGCAAGGGCAAGTCCTCCGGCAAGAAGGCCGTAAGCCGCAGCGCCAAGGCTGGGCTGCAGTTCCCCGTGGGCCGCATCGCCCGCTACCTGAAGAAGGGAAAGTACGCTGAGCGCATCGGTGCCGGTGCCCCGTGTACCTGGCTGCCGTGCTGGAGTACCTCACCGCTGAGGTGCTGGAGCTGGCCGGCAACGCCGCTCGTGACAACAAGAAGAACCGCATCGTGCCCCGCCACATCCAGCTGGCCATTCGCAACGACGAGGAGCTGGGCAAGCTGCTGGGCGAGGTGACCATTGCGTCCGGCGGTGTGCTGCCCAACATCCACGCCGTGCTGCTGCCCAAGAAGTCCAAGGGCGGAAAGGCCGAGGAGGCCGACGCCTAAGAAGCTAGCCCAACGTACTAAACTCGGTGTTTCTCAACACCACCAAAATGCGAGGAGTCACAAAATTGTTATGTCAAATCGGCCTGAACAGTCTTCGGAGTCTCCTACCACCAGGCCACCAACCAGCACTACCTAGCCACAGGACCCGACATGTCAGTCGACCGAACAGCTTTCAGCACGTGTCCACTGCCTGGGCACCACGCCATTATCATTTTCCATTGGAAGTGTCCTGGAGCATATGCAGCTGGATACTCGTAAGCCTTACCACCATTAGTTCCCTCACGCCAACACATTACGGCCGCCACGTCCCGCCCCCCTCTTCCCCACAATCGCTTACCCATACTCCCTTGTTACCACTGCCGGACCAAGCTCCTGTTGGCCCACCCGAGATTTCCCAGCTAACCGACATCCCCGTGCAACCCTCCCGCCACCACCCTGCCGCGCCGCCTCTGCCACCGGGGTATCATGTGGCCAAACTGCCTGAACTGTTGTACAAACTGCCAAATGATAGGCACACGCTCACTCATCCTTGGTCGTTGCGGCCCAGTAGCCCGCCAGCAGGCTGCCGATGGTGGCGTGTGTGCATGCTGACAGCACGCAGGGCGCCACCACCACAGGGTCGGAGAAGTGCACCTTGGCCAGCACAGCAGCCAGCGCCGAGGACTGCATGCCCACCTCGATGCTGTGGGTTAGCAAGCAGGTAGGGGTGCACCAAGGGGCATGTCCAGTTGGTGATGTGGGTTGGATCGGAAGGTGGCAGTCAGGCACTACAGCGCAGACTCTGCTACTCGACGTGCGGTTGCCACCACGGCTCGTCATGGTTACCCTATTGATCCTTGCCATCATACGGCGCTGAAGGATGGGAATGGTGTGAGCGTTGAACGACGGAAGCGGCAACTGGCAGAGTGCTTAGGGCTGCCGAGAAAGCTAGCTGCAAACTCTCGACACTCCTGCTAAGTTCCGCACTGCAGGTGGCGGCACGTGCTGCCTTACCTGTTTGTGCGAGCAATCTTGTCCGACAGGCCCAGCGCTTTGGACAGCGAGTAGCCCAGGAAGAAGCCCGTGGAGTGCAGCAAGAACACTGCACCCACGATCTGCACCCCCGAGCTGGCCACGACAGCCTGTGGCAAGCAGCGACAGGGCAACAGAGAAGGCAGGTGCTGTCACGCACGCGGCTTGGGTGTTGCGGACATGCAGTTGAACGCGGCGGGCAATGCACCTTCCCATTCCCGCCAGAGCAAGCCGCAGTATGCAGACAGGTCGCCCACACCCTACAAGCTGACGACATGCATGACTGCAAGTCCAATGTTTGCCAGCAGCATGGCATGCATGCCACTGCCTGCTACTCTGACCCCGAGGACAAGTTGGTCATGTGCGTGTACCGGCATCCGGCCCTCCGCCCATGCACGCCATAGCCCACCAACCCACCGGCATCCGGCCCTCCGCCCATGCACGCCACTGCCCATCAACCCACCTGGTTGGTGGCGATCATGGACCCCACGATGAGGAACACCACCACCGTGGCCATGAAGGGCGTGTACAGCTTGACACGTGCCACAGCGTTGGGCAGGAACTGGTTGAGTGCAGTGCCGGCCAGCACGGGAGCCAGCACCAGCTGCAGCACAGACAGGAACATGGCCGCCGGGTCCACAGGAACCAGCGTGCTGTGGGGCGGGATAGGGGCAACACGTGGAGTGAGCGGGTGGTATGGATCGGGCAGAGGCTTGGGTCCAGTGGTGACCCAGGTTGTGGACTGGGGCCATCTTGGGTCAAGCCGTGGCTTGCTGGCCAGTCTGGTAGTAAGCCAATCATTTGCTTTCCAGGCGGACGTGGTGGCTTGAGCCTACCGCGTCCAAACGAGCACCACCACACCAGCTGCGCCACCAGCAGCTGTCTTTTCAACAGGCGCGTGCGCACAATGCCGATGACAGTGGTTGTCTGGCAAGTGGACGTGCTGCATGTGCGCTCAAGTATGGTACAGTAGCTGTAGGGCTGCCAAGTCCAGACGCAAACGGACACCCACCCCACGAGGAGGGTCGTCAGCAGGGGCGTGGTCCCGATGGCCATGAGCGTCGAGGCCGTGGTCATCATGATGCTCAGGGGCTGGGGGCACGAGGGTTCAAAGTGAACGTTGAGCACTTGCAACTGCTTGGATGCACTCACAATGGCCCACCGAAAAATCCCCTTCCGTAGTACGAGCAAGCGTGGCACGTAATGGCCCCACATTGACATGCGGCGGCCCAGACGACTGGCTGATATGGAAGAGGGTGCTGCATGCAGTGCCATGTGTTGACACGCAGCAGTCATAAGACGTGGCTGCTGTGGGACCTGGCCCCGCATTCCACTTGCCGGCCCTCAGCCTGTCCGGCCCCCAGAAACTGGAACACCATGCCATGCAGCAACCCTGTCCAGCTTGACTGTTCTGTGACGCCGTACTGTACCACCGTACACGGTGCCCCTGCACGGCCCCTCTCGCCAGCCCCTTGTGCCCACCATGTCTCCCTTGGCGATGTAGGCCACGATGTTGGACGCCGTGCCGCCCGGCATGCACGACACCAGTGCCACGCCCACAGCCAGGCCTGGCGCCAGCCCCGGCTGCGAGCTGAGGTAGCGACTGATGACGTAGCCGAACATGGGCAGAATGGTGTACTGCGAGAGCGGGAGAAAGGGGCCGTAACGTGAGGAGCGCAAAATCAGTGGGGCGGTGTGAGGGAGTGTTGCGCTAAGGGCTCGCCATGGGGGTTTAGATGGGGGAAATGAGCACCCCGGGCCCTTGCTGCTGGCGGGGCCGTGTCCTGGCAGGAGTGTGCAGCGCTGGTGTGTTAACCCACCTGCAGCACCATGCCGAGCGCCAGCAGCTGTGGCTGCTTGGTGAACACGGAGGCGATCTCGCCGAACGTCAGCGTCAAGCCCATGCCCGCCTGCGGCGCAATAGAGCAGGGAGGACGAGGATGTGCATCAGCGCCGGTAGGCACTCGTTTGGTTGCAGCCATCTCACGCCTAGCGCCGTCAGGTACGCTCATCCCTGTGGCCCGTCTTGTGTTTGGGGCGCAGGCAATGTGGCTTTGTCAAAGCTGCGATGCAGCCACTGCCAACGCTGAGCTTATCAGGGCTACTCCTAGTTGCCTTGCTGGCGTGTGCTGTACAGCCTAGTCCTGCGCAGCTGGCGTGTCCCAGGCGCAACAGCAAAGCGCATACGCTCCGTGGCTGCCGACGCCCTGCCATGGTGACCCCACCCCTCACCATGACGAACATGAGACCCCAAGTGATGTGCGCGTTGCCGAACCAGGTGTACAGGGACGGCTGGTAGAAGGCAGTGACCGCGGCCAGCAGCACCCAGAGTGGGAAGAGACGGGTGAACTGGGCACAGAACTCTACGAGCTTTTGCTCGAAGGTGCTCAGCACGAGGGGGCCGCTTGGCGGGGGACTGGGCGAGGCCCCAGCCGCTGCAGACGACTTGCATACGTGCGCGCCACTCCTCCTCGCGAACTGGCCAGGTCGAGACATAGTTGCGCCAGGGGCCGCGGCGGAACAGGGCCCATCGCGCAGCGTGTCGAAGGGCGCAGCTGCTCGGGAGTGGGCATGCGCCAACAGTGGGCCAGGCCACGCAGGGCGCAGTTTAGAGGCCTGACAAGGTAATGATGTGTTGCATCTGAGCGACAAACGACTCATGATGTATGAATGCAGCAAAATGTGACAGCGAGGGTTGTTTTTAGGTTAGGTGCCGGAAGTCTGGCATTTGGGTGTTTACGTGCCTGGAAGTGGTGCAGCAGCTTATAATGCACGCACTGTTTCCCTGGGAAGTGCGACAGTCGTTACGGGTGTGACCGGGGCGGGAGTGACAGGCATCGCGGACTGCATGCGGGGAGTCCCCGCTTGCTGCTGCAGGATGCCGGGCTTCCAGTTAGCCTGATTTTATCCAATATCATCACACATTCTGCTTACTTTTGTTCAGAGGGCTAACGCGCTTTGAATTAGATCGCACACCCCGACTCGAGAAGGAGCCCAAGGCTGTTTCAGAGGCTCACGGCTCGTGTATAATATCTTTTAGGTCACCGCGTATCACTGCCAGCTTACACATTCGAGACAGCTCGTGTCAGTACACCAAATTTTTACGTAGCTGTCTGGACATCTCGTGTTCTCGTTACAGTTCTTACCACGTGCGATGGGATGTAAGCCATCTGATCGCGTTCATACAGCATAGTTGAGAATCTCAGATCAGCTGGCGAAGTTGCACTGTGTGGCCGGCAGCAGGGACATGGAGGTGAGCACCACGCTGCCTGGTACCCGCCCACCCAGGTGCAACGCGTGGTCGGTGTCTCACATGCAAGATATTACAGCAACACGCTACAATGGGCGTATGTCAGCGTTCCCGGACCCGCCCTGCCCTCCTGTCCCTTCCACGCCCCCACCTCGGCGGGTTGCATGCACCCGTGCGTGTCCTTCACGTGCCTGTGACGGCACACCTAGCCGCACCCCAAACAACATCGCGTCTGCCCCTGAAGCAGCAGCTATAGTAATACACCTGCTTTGCCATGCTGTTGCCGCAGGTCCCAGTGCTCAAGAAGGTGGCATGCATTGGGGCGGGCTATGTGGGCGGCCCCTCCATGAGCGCGCTGGCCTACAAGTGCCCCGACGTCACCGTCACCGTCCTAGACATCAGCGACGTTCGGGTGGCTGCTTGGAACAGCGATAACCTGCCCATCTACGAGCCAGGGCTGTTGGAGCTGGTTAAGGAGGTCCGTGGGCGCAACCTGTTCTTCAGCTCGGATGCCCGCAAGCACCTAGCGGAAGCCGACATCATTTTCGTGTGGTAAGGCCGGGGTTGGGTCCGCGGTGGCGGGGGGTAACCGCAGCGCGGCAAAGGGTGGGCGGGGGAAGGGCGGGCGCACGTGCTGGTGGGCACTGGGCCGCATGTTGTGGGTGCCTGTTGCACACTCAAGGGGCGTTTGCGGCAGTAGCAATGACGATGTGGTTGGGGCGCCGAGCTGTACAGCGAGAGCGCGGGTGTCAGAGTTGAGGGTATGGGGCAAGACGAAAGGTCCATATCCCTAGGCACAGAACTGCTTGTTGCAGCTGCCGCGTATAGGTTTTTGCCGGGAAAACCCAGGATGAAGAGTACCATTATCACGTGGGTCAAGCCGGGGCCCCTGCATGCCCATCGTACGGCCTTGCTCATAGGCGTTGCGCGCCGGTGTCCTTAATGCGCGCAACACCAAGGCGGCCCCAACAGCACACCTCTCCCCCGCCCTCCCCAGCGTCAACACCCCCATCAAGCTCCAGGGTGTGGGCGCGGGCAAGGCGGCGACGTTCGGTTTCTGGGAGGCGGCTGCCCGGCTCATCGCCACCTCCTGCCAGGGCTGCACCTCGAAAATCATAGTGGAGAAGTCGCCTGTGCCCGTCAAGACCGCGCAGGCCATGTCACGGGTGGGTCGTCCTGGCCCACAGGGGCACGGCAGGGATGCATGTTGTAACCCAGCGCACGCCACAGGGTTTGCCTGGGCCACAACGCCACAATGCACATTGCTGCACAGCTGATGTTCTGATGGCCAGTCAAGGCAGTAATGGCCGTGGCCACAGCATCCGTGCAGCCTGCGCAGTGCTTTCCACCATGATGTGTTTTCAGTTGATGCCATACTCGGCCCGTGTGCAACCCATCCCGGCCTGCCTGCCCATGGCTCTGCAGGTCCTCAGCGGCTGCCAGCAGGGCGTGCCCCCCGAGTCCCGCACCCGCTTCGAGGTCATTTCCAACCCCGAGTTCATGTCCGCCGGCCAGGCGGTGCAGGACCTGCTCAACCCGGACAGGGTGTGTGGCGGCAGCGCACGGGGCAAGCCCACTTGTGTTAATGTTGTATAGTTCGTGTGCACGTGTAGCAGCACTGGGTGGCGCACCTTGGCAGGGGGAGCTTGGCGGCAACCTGGGCGTGTGGTGGTAGGAAGCAGCAGCAACGAGTGATTGGCTTTGGTCGCCTGCCGCCAATTTGACACCCGTTCAGGCGCACCGCGTGAATTAAGGTGTGCCGTGCGGGGCCTCCTGTCCTTGCCTCGCTTGCGCGTGTACGCTCAGTCAGACGGCCTGATCTTCAGGTGGACGTGTGTGCCCCCACTGGCCAGGTGCTCATTGGCGGGCAGGAAACACCCGAGGGCCGGGCGGCGGTGGAGGCCCTGGCGTCACTGTACCGGCGCTGGGTGCCCCCGGAGCGGGTGCTGACCATGGGGCTGTGGTCCAGCGAGCTGGCCAAGCTGGCTGCCAACGCCTTCCTGGCGCAGCGCATCTCCTCCATCAACGCAATCTCTGCGCTGTGCGAGGAGACGGGGGCGGACGTGCAGCAGGTGGGTCAGCAGTGGGAGGGGAGGAGCGAGGGATTCTGTGCATGTTCGCCGTGTGGGTGCGGCAGGGCGGCAGGGAATGGGCAGGTGCGTTGACGGCGTTGAAGAGAGTAGTCGGATGCCGGGGCGAGACGGGTGGGCATGGGTGGGGCCGCAGGTGGGATACGATCTGGCCGTGCGTGCGTGTGGCACGGGCGAGGTGGTCGTCAAAACATGTAGTTCCATGCGAGCCCGTTCCAGCCACTTCGCTCGTTGATTTGATGTGAAACACCGGATGGAACATCATCATCATCATCATCATCACCACCACCATCATCATTTCCCCTCCTGTTTCGTCTGCAACGCTACCCTGTCGCTGCTGCCGCAGGTTGCGCACGCCATCGGCACCGACAGCCGCATCAGCCACAACTACCTGTCCGCGGGCGTGGGCTTCGGCGGGCCCGCGCTGCAGAAGCACGTGCTCAACCTGGTGTACATATGCGAGTCGTTGGGGCTGCACGAGGTGGCGCGCTACTGGCAGCAGGTGGGGGCGTGCGGTAGGAGCCCGGGGTACGCGTGAAGGCGAGGGAACCGTGTCGAGGCGTCAGGGAAGCACGGCAACGCTGGGCCATGCGGGAGCCAGGGGGGCAGGAGGTGATACGAACAGTGGCTGGAGGCTGGAGGCCACGACTTTCTTGCTGTGTTTAGGTGGTAGCGCGGTGTGCGCAGCGGATGGAGGCAGCGGCGGGAAGGGTGCGCGGAGCAGGCGCAAGGGCACGTGCTCCTGGGGCGTCTGTGAATCGGTGACGCAGAGTGGTATTTGCAGCAGGTGGGAAAGAGGGTAGGGCAATACCTTGCGCCTGTGCACTGACGAGTACGTGGTTGTCCTGGTGGACTGTGCCACGTAGGTGGTGGAGATCAACGACTGGCAGAAGGGGCGCTTCGTGCGGCGCGTGATCAGCTCCATGTTCAACACCATCCGCGGCAAGCGCATCGCGGTGCTGGGCTTCGCCTACAAGGCGCACACCACGGACACGAGGGACACAGCCGCCATCGACATATGCCGCGGCCTGCTGCAGGACGGCGCACAGCTGGCCGTGTACGACCCCAAGGTACGGCCGTACGGCAGAATGGCATCCTTTTTATCGCATGGCAGGTTTTGTGACACGTGTTCGCGATTGCACGGCAGTGCTGTCGTTCTGTAACTAACTAAAGCTGGGACCTCAGGCGACCATTGCCGGTACAGTGTCGCCAAGTCCTAGCCTCTGCCTCCGCTCCTGCTCTGCGCTGCTGATAAGCGCCCTGCCCTGCGGCCGCCGGTTACCCCCACTGACGCGATTGTCCCATACATAGATTTATCCGCCACGACCGCCCCACAGCCGCCCGTCGCCTCCCGCAGCCTTTGCAGGTGCTTTCCTTTCAGCCACGTCTAGGCATTTCCTGTTTCAGGAACAGGGTTGCTAACGAGTGCCCCGCCACCCCTGCGCCTATCCCTTGTGCTTCCCCCCTCCAGGTTCCCCCCGAGCAGATCCACCTGGACATGTGCCTGCCCAAGGGCTCCCTTGAGCAGCCCCGCCGCCAGCACACCACCGTGTCGTTGGCCACCGTGGACGTGGCGCACAGCGCATACGACGCGTGCAGTGGCGCGCACGGCCTGTGCCTGGTCACCGACTGGCCGGAGTTCAGGTGCGGCACCCGTGGGCTTGCTGTCGGCACGTTAGCATGGGCAACCAGCAGCGGCTGTGCTAGCATCTCAACCCCCGAATTCCCTTCCTTGGTAGGGTCCTTTCCCGCACGATGCGCGGGCCTGCGCGAGGCACAGTCCATTTTTGCAGCCCGACCACTGCTGCTACCCCTCCTCTTGCTTCTCGTCCTGTTGGCTACTAAATAGCCAAACTGCACTGCAGTACCACGCGGCTGCGTGAGAACAGAAAGGTTGCAGTCTGCCTGGCACTTGTGCACCCCGACCCCCTGCTGACTGTACATCTGGCGACCAAACCTTGCCCACAGGACGCTGGACTACAAGCGCATATTCGCGAGTATGATGAAGCCCGCGTTCGTGTTCGACGGGCGCAACGCCCTGGACCACGAGGCCCTGCGCGCGCTAGGCTTCGTGGTGTACGCCCTGGGCAAACCGCTGGACCCCTTTGTGACTCAGCGCTTCGGGGAAGAGGAGCACGAGGCCCTGCACCAGCACCTGTCCGCACTGCAGCTGGAGCAGGAGCAGCAGCACAGGAGGAGCCACGTGCACGACGGGCGGATGGAGGGGAGGGAGGGGGAGCAAGAGGGGAGAGCAGCGGGGCAGGGAGGGGAGGAGGGGAAGGGCGAGGTGGAGGGGAGGAGGGAGCAGCTAGCGTCGATGAGCCACCTGGTTTTAAAGGCGCAGACGGAGGTGCACGGGACGGAGGTGGCGGCGGAGAGGGTGGCGGAGGAGCGGGAGGTAGCGGCACGGGCGGAGAGGGTGGCGGAGGCTGGCTTGCGGGCGGGGTAGCTAGGGCAGGGGTAGGAGGGGCGCAGAGAGGAGGGGCGGTCAAGGGAGGAGGGACACAAACAGGCGGGTACATGGGTCCTGGAGTTGGTGAGGGTGCATAGGCATGTGTTCTGAGATAGATCTAGTAATCACAGATAGGATCGTCGCATCAGGGTGACATCGGACTGGGACTGGTTGTATTGAATATCAAGGCTGAGATACTTCTAATGACTACTTGGCCGCCAACGCGGCCGACAGGTACGGGGGTGGCAACGGACGTGACGGAGACCGTAACGCTTCTCCGGCTGGTCTCACATTTGCATCTGTTGCGTGCGGTGCTCTAGCGGTGGGGCGGTGGCGTGTACATGCCTCTACCCGTGCCGCGTGTGGTCTTTGGCGGTACACATGCACTTTCGGGTTCCCAGGGTGTGCGTTGTGTGGCCACAGGCACAGGAGCATGAACGCGCCGGCAGGGCCCGTGGTATGGCGTTGCTTGCGCTGGTGCACGGCAGCTGGTGATTGCCGCCAAACGCCTGGTGCTGGCGTGCATATGGTGGGGAAAAGGAGTATTAACACATGCAACGGCTTAGGCTGCGTGCGACTGAGTACTGCCGTGGATAGACCGGTTCCAGTAGATGCGTTAGATATCTTGATAGGGATAGCATGGCTGCACGACGATACGGTGTGTGTCCCTGACTGCACATTTGTCACTTTTTAGGCACATGAGCAGCAGCACACCTGTCGGACCCTGGGTGCAAGCGCTAAGTGGTCTGTTATGGTAGAGGCCCAACATGCAGCGAGACGGTGTCACGGTCTATGACCGGCAGACGTGCGTTTTGTGTGAGTACGAGTCACTTGTGTGTGTCGCAGGGGCGGAAAGCACGCCGGCTACCGCCAGTCTGCTGGTTAATATGTCACAACAATGAGCTTGCTGGCGCGGCGCCGCTGCGACTGCTCCACGAGAGGGGGCAAAGCGTGTTACGCTGATGCCACCTCCCCTGAGGCTCGACACCGCGATAGCACAGCTCGAACGCCTACTCCTGATAGCAGCAATGGAGATGGCTAACGGCTGATCAGGCCACCATCCTAAGGCTAGCTGTGAGACGGGATGAACACCGTTGTCAACCGGGAAACGCTCACTTTCGAGAGGAAAGCGAATCGCGCGGGCTCCCAATGTCCTGGTCGTAACCTTACAAGATACATAGCAATGTTTGGTCACTAATGCGGATCAGGAAAAGAGCTCTGGCCACAGAGCGACCAGCAACCAAATACCAAGCCTCTCCGTACGGCACAACAGGCATCAGCAGCCTGATCGCTCTGCCAGGACGATACTAACAGCCAAATACTACAACATACTGCACACATGATCTTCTACCCTCACAATAGTATCAGGCTACGCCGCTCAAGGGCGTGCTCACGACACGTGCCTGGGAGGCGACCCAGCACTTATGGCTCACGCACGCGTATTCCACACAGTGTGTTCCACTCAACAGCGCATTCCGAATGGACATGCCAACACGGAAAGAATACTGACACGCTCTATATCTACGAAAAAGGGGCGTAAGGCCCAATACACGTGCTGCAACGGGCCGATACGTGGCTTGACACAAGGCAATGCAAGCAACCACACACACCAGCAACTACTGCGAAATCACTGCTAACTGCAACGCCGGTAACTGCTTCTAACGGTTAGACACATGCCGCCAAAGATGGTCGGTCCGCCACGCTAGACCGTGACAGCTGTCACGGTCTATGACCGGCAGACGTGCGTTTTGTGTGAGTACGAGTCACTCCCCCCCCAGCGTTCACGAGCGAAAGCGCAGTTGACGCTGCACAGAGACGAGTAGCGAAGTACGGTGCAGGCCACGTTCTGTACGCAGAAGTATTTGCTAGGTGCATTACGTGCTCAAACCAGAAGAAATCGCACACGATCTAGCCAAGAATTCAACGGCTTGCAACTCATGTCAACCTCTGCCCACTAATACACATGCTTCTAGCCGCCAACGGTGGGCTCTACTCCCCCCCCCCCAGTTCCTAGCTCCAATCCTCATAACCGGCAAAAGTTGCATCACACATATGTCTGGCGCAAACTGTCATTACGATCGCCATGGTACAAGAACCCACTCAACGGAACCAAATCCAGACCTACCGCGCACGGGTGACATAGTGTATATGCCGGAGTCGTGCTCCTTTTCGTGCGGACAGGATGACATGTGCGGAAAAAGCCGCTAATCCAAATAATACCCCAGATACACGCTCCAAAGACACTGACTGCGACTGAAAGCTTGATCCCGAAGCAGCTGTAGCCATAATACACGTGCCTCGCTTGCCAGACGGTTGCAACAATGCAGTACCAACCATGCAACGTCTACCAATGACCTCCTGCACCATCCTCTTCGCAATGTACTGCTTGCTAAGTGCTACCAGTACTGGTATCCCATTCCCTGCTTCCATGACCATAACCCCACTTGACGATCACTAATTAACGCACGCCCCACACTACTCCACGTGACAATTAGCAGCTTGGCGAATCCGCGATTGTAGGGGCAGACTTGAGGCCTACGCCAAGCTGGGCGGCGTTGCCGGTACATCTAGCCGCCACCTTGACGAAACGGATGACGGATGAACGGCATTGAAGTCCTGTGGCTCGAGCATAAGGGGCTCGATGCGAGTACCACCAGGGGATCAGGGGTGAGCAGGCAGTTCATGCTATGTACGATAGCTGTGTGGAAGTGACGATTGAATAAGCTAAAAGTCAGCCACGAACGTTTAACTACTTAACGTGCAATGTGTATGTTGCTAGACGCTGCTCGACAGAGGATTGAGTGTGCACAGCTTAGGCAAGGCGTTTGTACCCACACGTACAATTCACCAATAGGACCACTCCGAACGCTCAAAGAATGACAGGTGACAAGGGAAGTTTGTCCTTACTTGTATGGCGGCAGTGCACGTCGTAAACCACTGGCCCCTTTCGAAGGTAGGGTCGTGCAGCCCAAGTAGCCAGCAAGTAGGACGATAGGCGAATGGCGGGCGTTGATGAGAGTTGCGGTGCCGCTAACCTGTGCGCGACTGGTGCCCCGGGGCCAACCCGGGGACTCAAAAATTGGGTGCCCCTCTCGCGCGACGGCGAGGTCGAGGTGGTAAAGGCCAGAGCGATGACACGTTAGCCTCTTCCCGTGCCGTGCGGCAACAGCGACGGGGCCGTTTGATGTGGCTAGCGCCAACATACCAAAGCTAGTGCTTCGTCACGTGCCATAGCGGCAGCATCGTAGGCAAGTCCGCCCTTAGCTGGGGGGTTGAAGGACGCAGGGATGACAGCGTGCGCGATGCGTTGGCCCCATGCTGCGACTACAGCAGCTTCAGCTTGTTCATGGCCCACACCGTGCGTGCTAAGGGGGCCCGTGGTTCCCACCCTGGCGGCGCAAGCTCAGGATGCTCGATGTAGCAACGCGCAACAGCGTGCTTCCCACCACAGGTCTCGCAGCGTGGGCCGCAGTACTGGCGCCGCCGGAAGGCGTCGGGCGAGTCGCTGTAGGGCGCCGTGGAGGACGGCGCGTGGAAGGAGTGCGTACTGTAGGCCGAAGGCGGCGAGTACGAGCTAGGCGCCGGCGAGGCGGGGCCGTGCGCGTAGGGCGGGCCGTACTGGTGGCTTGGGGGAACGTACGGCTGGTGGCCATAGGAAGCCGTCGGGGGCGGAGCGTACGAGTATGTGTGGTAGCCGTAGGGCGGCGCGTGCGTGCTCAGAGCCTGTGGGGCAGCGTTGGACTCATAGGGCGGGACATCGTACTTGTGATAGCGATTGCCGCGCGTGTTGCGGTACTCCTGTACAAGCTCGCGTATATAGGGGCAGTCGTCAGTATCGTGCGAGCACCACCCGTGTACCATGCAGTGGAAGTCCCCGTCGGGCTCGTCGTCGTCGGTTGACGCGGGGTCGCCTGCAGCGGGAGCGGGGCCGCTGGTAGAGAGGGCGGACACGGGCGCGGGCTGAGAGGCAGGGGCAGCTGAGGGGGCGCCGTAGGGCGGCGCGCCTGAGCTGGTCTGCGGGTCAACGGAGGTGGTGGAATTGAAGGTGACCTGGTCAGCGCCAGTGGTGATGGCCGGGAACTGGTTGCCCCACTGGTGGCGCGGCAGGGGGTTGAGGATGGTCTCGACGTAACCCTTGACGGCCGGGGTGTGGAGGCCGTTGACAAAGGTAATGTACAGTTGGTCCTTGGTCCACACGTGGGGCACCTGGGACAGAAGGTGCTCGAGGCGGTAGTAGTACGAGGACGGGAGCTCATCGTGCTCCTGCTTGGCGTCGCGCAGTTCCCTTTCCAGAGTAGGGAGGCGCTGGGGCTCAAAGCGCTTAAGTAACAGCTCGATGTAGTAGTCGCACAGGTCAGACATGGTGAGCACCGGGGCTGCGACCGGTGCGGCTGGTGGTGGGGCACCCGGCCCCGCTGCGGCAGCAACACGTGCTGCTTCTCGAGCTGCTAGCCACGCAGTTGCGTCTGCAATGAGCGTGTGCTTAATACCGGCGTGCCACCTCCCGTGCTCTGTGTGCGGATCGATCGACGCATTCAGAGATTGCAGGAGCGCTTCAGGCGTTGCATTCTGCCCAACTGTCCACGCACCTACTACAGCGCGAAGCTTGCGGATGAAGGCCTCGGTGGTATCCCATGTGAAGGGCTGGATGGAGTAGATAGCAGGTGAGAACGCCATGTCGTCCGGCCCGAGGGGAAGAGGCCTGGATACTTCGTACTTGACGGCAGTCGGAGCCGTACCAGGGAGCAGGTGCCCCGTTGATCAGGAGCCAGGAGGAGGCAGAAGAAGTACTGCGCGGACAATAAATATCACAAGATTTCGTTAGTTGGAGGGAGCGACCCTCGTGAGCTCAAGGTACCGTGTGGTCCGCAGGGGGACAAGGGCGCTGTGCAGAGCAGGCTGCAAGCAAAGCCTCGAGTGCAGCTGGGCACTGAGAGGTGCGCGCGGAGCGCTAGATAACTCTGGATAAACTCTGGGCAAACTCTGAGCGTGACGAATGGCAAAGGCAATCTAAAACTCTAGCAAAATGACGCGTAAGGCTGGCTGAGGTCCCGTATGGGCTTCGACTGAGGGAGCGACCCTGGGGATCGGTGCCCCGACAGCCGGAAATGTTGCGCAGGCTGGGCTGCGAGCAAAAACGATAAACTGACAGACAATGCAAGGCCGGAATGGCGATGGACAGTGCGACAAAGCTGACTACTGCCGGAAACTTAACAGGGTCTGCCCTCGGACTCCCACACGCGTACACTGAACACGTACCCAGAGTAAATGTCAATGGCTTGTAAAGCGACAGGCAAGGAAAGCCACCCTTACCGCGCGGCTCTTTTCCTGATGTGTGTGTCGCAGGGGCGGAAAGCACGCCGGCTACCGCCAGTCTGCTGGTTAATATGTCACAACAATGAGCTTGCTGCGCTATGCGCGCCGCTGCGACTGCTCCACGAGAGGGGGCAAAGCGTGTTACGCTGATGCCACCTCCCCTGAGGCTCGACACCGCGATAGCACAGCTCGAACGCCTACTCCTGATAGCAGCAATGGAGCTGGCTAACGGCTGATCAGGCCACCATCCTAAGGCTAGCTGTGAGACGGGATGAACACCGTTGTCAACCGGGGAAACGCTCACTCGAGAGGAAACGAATCCGCGGCGGGCTCCCAATGTCCTGGTCGTAACCTTACAAGATACATAGCAATGTTTGGTCACTAATGCGGATCAGGAAAAGAGCTCTGGCCACAGAGCGACCAGCAACCAAATACCAAGCCTCTCGGTACGGCACAACAGGCATCAGCCTGATCGCTCTGCCAGGACGATACTAACAGCCAAATACTACAACATACTGCACACATGATCTTCTACCCTCACAATAGTATCAGGCTACGCCGCTCAAGGGCGTGCTCACGACACGTGCCTGGGAGGCGACCCAGCACTTATGGCTCACGCACGCGTATTCCACACAGTGTGTTCCACTCAACAGCGCATTCCGAATGGACATGCCAACACGGAAAGAATACTGACACGCTCTATATCTACGAAAAGGGGCGTAAGGCCCAATACACGTGCTGCAACGGGCCGATACGTGGCTTGACACAAGGCAATGCAAGCAACCACACACACCAGCAACTACTGCGAAATCACTGCTAACTGCAACGCCGGTAACTGCTTCTAACGGTTAGACACATGCCGCCAAAGATGGTCGGTCCGCCACGCTAGACCGTGACAACGGGTTTCGAACTTGCAATGACTGGTCACTGCGGTACTGGTGGGCTGAATGTGTTACCTGTCGTACTTGACAAAACTGTGGTCTCACCTTCGGCGTGGATACGGTTGCCGGTGCAGGGTGCCCCTGTGCTGGTGCTCAAACAAACTGGTGCGGTCAGCTGGCATTTCAGGGGTGGTGGTCAGGTGTCGGCCTAACAGTGCCCACACCGACAACACCTGGAAGTTGCAACCCACGGCGTACTGACCCGCGTACAGATGTTGAGTGCATTTCCTGGAAGGCGCCGCTACACCAAATTACGCACATATACAGAAGTGGCAGCCCTGCTGCCACCAGGCTGCTGCAAACGCAGGTTGGTGATCCTGTCCTCGCACGCCTCAGCAGCTAACGGCTGGGCGTAGAGATACGCCTCAGGTGCACCTCAGGTTGGTGCAAGCCGTCCATGTGCGCAGCAGTAGTCTTTAAAAGATGATATATACCCGCAGCCGCCCATTCCAAGCCTTTGAACACCACAAGAAGCTCCAAGGAAAGCCGCATGGATACCGTTGCGCACTGACAGCTACTGCCCCTCCTTGATAATCGTGATGTTAATCAAGTTGCTGAGCCCAGGCGGGCAGAGCCTGCGCCTTTGACCAGCGAACGACAAGATGCATCGTTGGGGCGACCTGACCTGCAACGTGTGCGCTAGGCGTGCTTCTTGCCAGCATCCGACACGTGCGTGATCCCCCATTCTACACCACACACGCCCGCAGCTGCAAGATGAAGTGTAACCTGCAACTCTATGCAGGGTACCGGTAGGCGGTAGCCAGTGCACAGACGCACGCACGCCTGCCCAACTGCAACACGTCACCCGCACAAGCCGCCCTATCTGGAGTTCTAAACCCATGTATATATCCGCACCCTTGATCACTTTGAGGTAAAGAATGGCACTCCGCTTGCATATGCGCATGCGCCATCCTGCAAGTAGTCTTCTCTCTCTCGACCTTCTCTAGCGCATGTATAGACAAGGACTGGCCATGAACCTGACGGACAAGTAACTAAGCAGTCGGTTCACCATTCTGACATAATCAAGCCAAGCCTTGTCGCTACCAACACATTTAAATGAGATTCCTTACCACAGTCTGATATCACGGCCAAGATTTGACGCACCAACCCCGAGTGTCCCTCGCACCGGTGTACCGCTGTTGCCGCCGCACACGGCATCCTCCCTGGCTACACTTGATTGCAACGCAAATTCACACGAGCCTCAAGGCTGCACGCCCAAGCCCTGCCCCTTTCCCTGCACCTCCCCCTCCAGCTCCAGGACCACCTCAGCGGGCTCCAACACCCCGTCTCCAACCCTGCCCTCGCCCCCGCCCCCAACAGCCCCACCCTCCGCCCCGGACTCACCTCCCGCACTCCCAGCCTGCCCCGCCCCATGCTGCACCACCAGCGCCACCTCTCCTGTCCCCAAATACGTCCCCTGCACACCGCCGCCATTCGCTGCCGCACCGCCCGCCGCCCCCGCCGCCGCCCCCTCCTGGCCCCCAACCACAACCGCCACACCCTCAGCCTCCCCTTGCACCCCATCCACCGCCGTCACCAGCACAGCAGCCGGCTTGGCTCCAGGCGACGGCGCCCGCCCCTGCCCCTCCCCCTGCTTACCCACACCACCACCTCCACCTCCTGCTGCCTGCAGCTCCACCTGCCCCACCACTCCCTGCTGCTGCTTCTTCTGCACCCCTGCACCTTCCTGCAGCTTCTTCTCCGCCGCTTTTGCGTTCATTATCGCCTCCGCAAACTCGCAGATGACGTCCATCATCCAGGGGTGTCCCCCCCAGCCCGACAGCCAGCCCAGGTGCCCGCCCCGCTGCGTCACGGCCAGCAGCACGTTGGGGTTGGTTGCTGCTGCTGCCTCGGCGTGTCTTAGCAGCGAGGGGTGGATGATGGGGTCGTTGCGTGCCGACATGCACAGCAGCGGCACGCCCACATGCTGCACAGGGGAGCAGGGAAAGACAGCAAGGAGGCAATGCTTCAAAGAAACGGCTTGACAAACGGAAGGGACGGGCGAAGAATGGTCCCCTTGCGCTGAGTGTTGTTGGGGGAGCAAGCGGGCTGGGGCAGGTAGGGCGGGGCGGGGGGCGCCGGAGAAGGGTGTGGGCTGAGCGAAGGCGCCTTTGCACAGACAAATAGGCACCCGCTAATGCACGTGCACCACGCACCTGCAGCGCCTCTCTGCAGTTGTTGTGGCTGTAGTAGGCGTCCACGTCGTCCAGCCCCAGGATGGGCAGCATGAGGGCGGCCTCGAATTCGCGGATGGTGTTGATGGACAGCACCTCGTCAAAATCCACCTGGGAGCGAGCGAGGGTTATACTTCTTGGTCATACTATAGAGGCGAGCACGAGCGGCACGCCCCACGAATGGGCTCTTGATGATCCGTGTTGTGTGGGCAACCACGTACAGGTAGGTTCACAACATCATACCCGACCCAGGGCCCCCGTCCGCCGCCCTACTACCTGGCGCGTTGCAGAGAGCACCTCGCATCATGGATACCCGTGATATGCCACCCACCATGAGGCCGTTGGCTGCGCAAATGGCGTGCACCTCTGGCAGGCGGCGGCGCAGCAGGCGGTGCAGCGCAGAGGTGATGACGCGGTCCGCCAGCCGCCGCCGTTCCACCAGGTGCCGCGTGCCCTCGATGATGTCGTACCTGTACGGCATACAGCAGTACAGCAGTTTGCCCCAGAGTTGCGCCGTACCGCTTCGCCGTGCATGCCCTGCACGGCATGGCCGTGCCCGCCACGCCGTGGCGCGTGACATGCCTTCGGTATTCCGCCATGCCGAAGGCAGGAGCAGGTGGCAAGAGCAGGCTTTCCAGGCGCCTCGGTGGAAGGTGGAGCACACGCCCTGAGCACTTCTCTTGCCCGCGGGCAG
Organism: Chlamydomonas sp. KOR1; assembly: GCA_036984285.1. NCBI lineage: Eukaryota > Viridiplantae > Chlorophyta > Chlorophyceae > Chlamydomonadales > Chlamydomonadaceae > Chlamydomonas > Chlamydomonas sp. KOR1. Next base: position 123,665 of record BQMZ01000316.1, on the reverse strand, counting down.
CCTATCGCCCTCGCCCACCTTTTGACCCACAGGTCCGAGTGCATGCAAAAGGAGGCTTCCTGCGCACCACGCGTCCTCCCTGACCCACACATTGCAGACAGTATTACGTAGATCGTCTCTCCATACACACTTATTGTTATAGGCTTTAAGCACGATTGCAGGCCCCACCCGTTGGACACGCTAATTGCGGCCATGAGCGGGTTCTTTGCGTCCGGCTCCCCCGCGCCACCACCCGCCGCGCCCTGCTCGCCCAGGTACTTGACCAGCACGTTTGAGCCCATGGAGAAACCCACAGCCAGCAGGGGAGCCCCCGGGCAGCAGCGCCGGATGTGGTGCAGCACAACCTGCAGTGGGAGCAAGGGGATGAGCTGCGTACGGCAGGACTGAACGGCAGGGGTATACGGCAGGAGGTGGCCAAGTGTGTGCCCCGGCAGCAGCGTTACGATGCGGTGCGGGACCACACCTGCAGCGGGACGGGAAGGTTCGGGCCTGGTCCCACAGCCCAGGCACACAGGCTTGTACCGGCTACAGCTATACAGTGCCAACCCGCACCTGGAAGTCCTCTGTGTCTGCGTGCTGCGGGAAGGCCTTCCTCGTTGCCTTGAGCTTATCCAGGTCCAGGGCAGCAGGTGCAGGGCCAGGGGATGTCCCCCGCAGCGCTGTGCCGTTGGAGCCCTCTGGTGTCACGCCCCCGGCCGGCGTCGCCGCCTCAAGGTCCGGCTGTGCTGGCTGCTGCTTGGGGGACATCCCCTGCACCGCCCGGCGCAGGCTCTGCCTTATGCTGTGGAAGTACCCGCTGAGGGGCGAGCGGGCGGAGTTCTCTGGTGTGGGACCGGGGACTGCTGCTGGGGGCCCCGCGTAGAGCGGGGAGGTTGCAGGTGGGTCCTGTAACACGGTGTCTCCGTTGGTTTGGTCCTGGTGGAGGACAGGTTAGCAGGCAGCGGCACACAGCTCAGCGCCGCCGTTCTCTACACAGCTCAGCACGGCGGTGCGGGCAGGTTAACGTACCCTAGGTCAGCGCTCTGCAGTGCGCTCACGCACAATGCCGCTGTGCATGCCATTGCTTGCCCGTACAAGTTCCTTGTCCAGAAGTTGAGTACCGCCCCGTGCTGCTTCATGCAACCTCAATTCATCAAAGCAGTGACAGCTTCCACATGCACCTCCGGGTACCGGTACCCGTCCCACGCTCACCCACGGCCCCGCTGTCCCACCGATTCCTTTTGCCTGCATCGTTCCCAAGCGCTCACCACGGGCAGGAGGGAGCTGCTGCCGTGCCCCCGCCGCACGTACAGCACGCTGCGCCAACCCCGCTTGAGGGACTCCTCGGCCAGCATGATGGGCCGGACCGCGTTCTCGTCGCCGCCAATGCCGTGCAGCCCGATGAGCACGGGGGTGTCGGCCGCAGCTCCCGGGGGCTCAAACCAATCCAGCATGACCTGAACGGGGGCCATGTGCATATTGACTTGACAGGATAGGTATCAGTGGTAGTTCGGAAGGGTGGGGTGGGGCTACTAGGCTGTGGGCAAGACGTGCACGGGAATGAGTGTACGAATGCAGTTGCGGGGTCACATGGGCACATGGGCATGAATGTGCGTGTGATGGCAAGCCAGGAGCCGAAATTGGAATGACATGGTGGGGAGTGTTGTTACTGAGTCGAAGCCATGGCGCGCAGTTGTGGAGTTTGCGGTGGTTAAGGTCCGGGGAGACCGGGGACCTTGGCTGGGCCCAACCGCCCGCAGAATTCGACTCGAACGCACCTGGACACCGTCAGGCATGGTGACATATTCGCGCCGCCTGGGAGGCACCGCGCCGAATTTCATTAAGCTAAAGAAGGTGGAAGCGTGGGGTCCGGTTGCCCAGGGCGCGCAAGCGAAGGTCCGAAGCGAAGGGCAAGCTGCGAGCACCGCGTCGTTCTCCGGAGTGTGGACATAGGTCAGCTGTGTCTCCTCAACGCATTTGATAAATGGCCATGATATTAAGCCCCAAAGCGCTTGAAGAATAGAGAGGCCTAAGAAGCTAAGGAGAGTGAGATACTCCCAAACACCGGTTCTGGCGCGTATCAACTCTTGTTGCTGTCGGTGCTTTTCAGCATCTGCCTCGGTTGGCTTAGACGACTCCATTACTGTCATGGCTGAAGGTTAGGGACCGGCGCTCGGGGATAGGCCCACTGACAGCGAGGAGTCGAATACTGCTAGATTTCAGTGGAACATTGTCAGCGGACCAATGGAAAAAATTGAGATATGGTATACATGTTCGCTAATGCCAGGCACAAGGTTGCTGCGTGAAGCGTGTTTTTTGGCCGGCCTTTCCACTTGCCGTACTTCCGTCATGTGTGGTACACGTCGTGCCCCGTGCCTGAAACGGCGCCCTCGGCCGCACGCATCAACGCCCTGTGCTGCAGGTTCCGGTTGTCTCGTCAACCTCAGCTTGCCGACCAGGGTGTTTCCAAGAAGGGCAGTGGACAGCATGTGCTGGGGGGTGAGGGCGGAGCAGAGCGGCACAGACCCCTGGCACAGACCGTTCAATCTTACCGCCTGCCATACCATGTGCAGCATGCAGCATCGAGGTGAGGCCAAAGTAGCGAGGCCTTACGACACACAGCAGATCAGTTGCCCCTGTCCACACGAGCCATGCCTCACGGCCAGTCAAGCACCCTAGAGTCAGGCTCCCCTGCCCAGAGTTGTGCATTCGTGCTCCTGAGCACACCAAAAAACACACCAGCACAGGCAGGCACAGCCGACCGGCCGGTGATGGAGTCATTAGGGCTAACCTATACCAAGTCTACGCCAGATTACCACAGATGTATGCCGTGCAAGTCATTTTCAGTCGGCTACACGGCCATTCAGGAAATTCAGTACTTAAGAAGCACATCCCGCAACGTGCTCCCGAGTGCTACGAGGCCAGCACTCAGCGCATGGGCGGTGCATGCAGGCAACGGATGGTACAGCACAATAAGAGGTTGGATATGGTACGCAATAGCCGTCGTGTGCATTGTTGTATGATAGATGCAGGGTCGTCATCTCAAAACTGCAGCCTCAGCCTGGACCAGTCATGTCAAGCAGCTTTCCTTCCTCCCCTTGCTTCCCCCTCCCCGCCGCCCAATGCTATGCGTCCGCATATCAGCCTCGGTCAATCCTCCGTCGTGGCTTATTCTCTGGTCAGTGTGGCAGTGCTTCACTCTGCGGTGGGGCACAGGTGGGGAACAGCAGTGCGTGTCACGTGGCATGGTACTGTGCAGGGACGCACCGAAGCAACCAGGGGAGAGGGGTGTGCAACAGTGCACGTGGCATGGTGCGGTGCAGGGATAGACTGACGTGACATCAAGGCAGGGACCCTGCATCCTGCAGATTGGTCACGGCATGCCACCGGGGTGCTGCTGCTGCTGCTGCTGAAGGCTACCGCCTGTGCCCCACGCTCCCTGGACACAGGCACACCGAGTGACGGCATCGCACCGCGTGCAGGGCATGGGTCTAGCAACCCCTCATGCAGCTGCGCTGTACGGCAAGCAGTACCGATACTCTTACCCAGCGCCAAGTACGTGCCCTGGCACGGTACGGCAGCCGCCCACGTGGCGGGCTGCTTAGTCAGCATCACGCCCGACTTCAGCATGTCGTCATGTGAATAAGAGCTGTAGCACACCCTTCGCTTCATCGTGATGCTGTCCATGAACACCACAAAGGAGCCGCATGCGGGTCTAGTCGTGTTGCTGCAGTACTGCGCCAGTCCCAGGGCGGTTGCCTGGTCAATGACCCACGGATCGTTGCACGCCACCTCCGTGCAGAAAATCTCGTACGACGATGCGACGGTGCGGGAGGGATAGTAGGCGTAGCCTGGAATGATGGGGCACCCTGCACGGCAGCAGGGTCAAGACGCAGAGGGGGGTGTTGACGTAATTGTGCACCCGTTCGTTGAGGACGGCTTAAGGACGCGCGACATCAACCGGCTGCAAGCGCAATACCGGCAAGGAGGGCGACCTACATGTGACTCCCGTGGACGGCTGTGGCGAGAGCGTGGGCGAGGGCTTTGGCCCGGGTGCCGGCCGGCCGGCGGGGCCGGGCGCGGGCACGGCTCCTGGTCTGGGTGCGGGTGTGGGCGCAGAGTTGGAGTTGGGTGAGGATGAAGGTGAGGGCCTGGCCGTGGGCGCCGTGCCGTTTCCGTTCCGCGTGAACGTCCCGCTGCACGGCGTGCTCCACCACCGCAGCTGCCAGAAGTCCAGCGGCTCGGTGCTGTTGGCTGCGCCCCTCAGGCACACCTTGTACCTGGTGACGTTGCTGGTGCCCGCGATCGCCACCGGTAGCAGCAGCAGTGCCGTGCAGCCGGGCGTAGCTGAGCAGTTGGCGGCCAGGGCCCGGAGGTCCAGGTCGGGCACCGGCACCGTGAGGTTGAGCAGGAAGGGCCCGTGGTAGCCCGTGGCGGGGGCGAAGGTCCAGCCGGGGGGCACCCAGCCGCAGCCTGGGAGGGGGTCGAATTGGGAGCGTGTGATGTGGTGACAGGTCTGTGCCTTACACCTGATGTGGATCGCGTTAGTGTTGCAGGGTACACCTGACTGCAACAGCATCCAGAGATGGAGATGTGCGGGCTACACTCAAAGCAGGGTTGCCAAACAGGACGGGATCAGCGTTGCCGCGTTGTGAGAGCCCTAGCCAACACGGCGCACAACCTGTCCCAGCCCCACAAAGCCTCAGCCAGGCATTCCTGGCTCGCCCAAAGCACCACGGGCTCACTACGAGGCAAGATGAGAACCTACTCAAAAGCCACTCAGGCCGTAATCTCACTCCTACAACCTGACGTGCGAAGCTGTAGCTGGCTGTAACGTACCGTGCTGCAGGACCCACAGAGCCCACATCGGCCTACCTGGCAGTGCTACCGCTGGCAAGCAAACCTTATTACACGGCGTGTAACGTGTTCTTCGATAGCCGAATCGCAGCACAGTCAGAACGTCACTTACTCCCTCGAGGCGGAGAGGACGATGGAGACGGGGATGGGGACGGCGTCGATGTGGGCGCACGCCTAGGTGTGGGCGTCGAGGAAGCAGGTGCGGGTGTAGGCGTCGGCGAACGCGACGGTGCTGTTGAAGGGGAGGAGGACGGTTTGGGCGCGCGTGCCGGCACAGGAGTGGGAGAGTTGGTCGGCCCAGTGCTGTTGCCTGTCCGGGTGAACGTCCCGCTGCAGGGCGTGCTCCACCACCGCAGCTGCCAGAAGTCCAGCGGCTCGGTGCTGTTGGCTGCGCCCCGCAGGCACACCTTGTACCTGGTGACGTTGCTGGTGCCCGCGATCGCCACCGGTAGCAGCAGCAGTGCCGTGCAGCCGGGCGTAGCTGAGCAGTTGGCGGCCAGGGCCCGGAGGTCCAGGTCGGGCACCGGCACCGTGAGGTTGAGCAGGAAGGGCCCGTGGTAGCCCGTGGCGTTAGTGAAGGTCCAGCCGGGGGGCACCCAGCCGCAGCCTGTAAACGTGAGAGGGAAGTGATTAAGTGGTACAAGCAAGGTTGTAGGGGTACAAAGTGTTATTGACCTGCATCACGTGCCTCCTGCCTCGGGGCCTTACCGTGGGGCCTTATCCTGCAATGTTTCGAGGTTCACACTTAGGTTCGCAACCAGGGCTCCCCTGTTCGCACTTGGGACTTGGCCGCTCGCCATCGCCATACGGATTAAAGCCGAGGACGGTTCGTCCACTAGCCACCACCTCCCCACCCTCGGCGCACTTGCGCGCACTGTCCCGGGCTGCACGGCCACTTGCACCGCGTGCCGCACCTGTGCCAGACGGCGACGGCATGGACACCGGCGCAGGACCTGGCATGGGCGCAGCGCTGCGTGGCCCAGGCGCGGGCGTGGGCGACTTGGTACCGTTGTTGACGAAGGTACCGAGGCACAGGCCGTTCAGGGAGCCCCTCAAGGGAGGGTCCACCCACACCCAGGAGGAGTCGCTGGTGCTCTTGAACTCGACACGGTAGTCTGTGTAGGCTGTGCCGCCAGCCGGGAGTGCGGGCATTAGGAAGACTGCCGTACAACCCTCCATTGAGAGGCACTCATCGGCAAGGGCTTGTGTATTAAGCTCCCCCAGCAGCACGGACTTCATGACGAGGGTGCCCGAGCTCTGGGTGCGCCCGGCGACGTAGGTCCAGCCATCAGGCACTCGGCACACAGCTGCACGGTGCGTGGGCACGGGCAGGTGTACCAGTGCAAGTTCATTGGTCAGTATGAACACAGTACAGCTGTGCGGTTAATGGAAGCCATGACAGTGTAGGACCGACCGTATCAGTTCACACTATCGCGGTGAAGCCAGGGTGTATGTCGAGTATCAAAGGTGCGTGAGATGGAGGCCTGCGCAAGGGGCAAGGCCCTGATGATGCTGCAGCAGGGAGTCGCTAGCTCGGGTGTGCATTGCGGGTATGTTGAACAAGCTGTTAGGCTGTCGGTACTGCTTTCAAGGCCCCAACCCGTACCTGTGTTGGCAGGAGACGGTGTCGGTGCAGCCGCCGGCGACAGAGAGGGTACCGGTATGGGCAACTCTGGCAACGAGTCGCCGTACAGGAAGGTGCCCAAACACAGGCCCCCCAGGGATCCCCTCCGCGGGGGGTCCACCCAGAGCCATGCCGCATCGGTCTGCGTCTTAAAGGCCACCCGGTACTGAGTATATACGGTGGCCCCCGCGGGCAGCAGAGGTAAGATGTAGATTGCGTTGCAGTCCTCCATGGCCAGGCACTCTTCCGCCAGGGCTTGTGTGTCTAAATCGGCGAGCGGGATGGTCATGCCCTTGAGGTCCCCTCCCTGCTGCATGCGGGCGTTGCGGTAGGTCCAGCCGTCTGGGGTGGTGCAGCCTGCAGGGTGTGAAGCCGCAGGGCGTGGGGGACAGCAGGAGCAAAGTATGAAGAATACCAACCTTTCCTCGGGCACGCCGCTCTGCCTTGCTTAACAAAGGCACGGAGAGGCGCTACAGCAATCACGTAGCTTGCACGCGCAGGGTCAGCAAAAACAGCTGTGCAGCAGGCCATTGGGCCATCGACGGGCTGGCTGCGCGACACAGGTAACCAAACAGGCGAGGTGTTGTCATATTAGCTTGTCACTCACTGGGCTGGATGGGGGAGGGCTTGGGCCCCTGTGAAGGTGCAGGCGTCGCTTGCTGCCCAGGGGTGGGTGATGCGGCTGGCGGCTCGTGTGCACTGTCCAGCACCATCGTGCCCATGCAGACGTCTGCCAACTCCTCTGCGACGCTCGAGTCCAGCCACACATCAACCCACTCATCGTAGCACTGCCCTTGGAAGGATATGCTGTACTCTTCAAAGACGGTTGTGCCCATGGCGAGGAGGGGCATGATGGAGACCATGATACAGCTGTGGGTGGCAAGGCACTCCGCCGCCAGGGCTTCGGTGTCCAGCTGGTCCGCGGGGATGGTCAGGGTTGCCAGGGTGGAGCCCTGGTGCGTGCGTCGGTGCTGGTAGGTCCACCCGGTCGGCACCTGGCATTCGCCGCCTGTACGGCATAGTACGGCAACACGCGGGGGACGTGTCACATGGGGTTTGTTAACTGAGGAGCTTGGCCAGCACACAGGGAAACGCGGACAAGTGAAAGACTGAAAGTACGTGGTAGACACTTGCCGGTAGACGCGTTGCAGCAGGCGCGTACGATGGCAAGTGCAATAAAAAGCATTGGCCAGATAAAAAAGCTCTCTTGCTGATACGCACCCTCGGAAGGCGGCGCCTGAGCATCAGGTGTCGGGGCCTGTGCATTGTCGTCCACGATGGTCCCAAGGCACATGTCTTCGACGGACATTCCGGCCGGAGGATCAACTGACACCCATTCGGACTCGCTGTATTCCTTCAGCTCTACTCTGTACTCGGTGTACATTGTGCCGTAAGCAGGCAATTCAGGCATGATGAACACTGCAGAGCAGCCCGGCTGTGAGCGGCAGTCGTCTGCCAGTGCCTGCGTGTCAAATCCGTCGATGGGCACGGTGTAGGAGGCCATGGTGTTGTACAGCTGTGATTCACTGGCGCGGAAAGTCCAACCGAGCGGCGCGTTGCACCCTGGATGGGACAGGTGGCAACGGGGGGTGGGGCAAGAAGGGATGTCTTCGCTGGGTGAATGGCCGTGCTCGTAGAGCGTTGTGTTTCAGGACTGGTAGTGTGGGTCAAGTTGCATATCCCCCTTTCCCTGCTTCAGGGCTTCTGGCCGTTGAGCGTGCAGGCCCAGCTCCAGCCTCGTCAGTCGTCACCCTTTTGCCTGGTCAGGTGGCCTTTCCTATGCATTCATTCACCAGCTGCACGTGCGCTCGATATAGCTGACATGCGAACGCTAAATTGCATAACTTTCAAGTCGTAGGCTGCAACGTCAACCGTGAAAGCTGCAAAAGCCGTGTTTGCTGTGACATGGCGACAGACGTCCCATACATCGCGTTCCAGCACGCGTTGTCTCAATGAGATGGCGCTGTTTGTTCCATTATTCCATAGCAACTACTCACCGGACGCGCCCGTTGCAGCAAGCGTGAGCACCAGAATAAGCAGCACCATCGTCCGGCCCGACATCCGAGGGCAGGTGTCCATTTGGCGCAGCAACAACTAGGGACACGTGTAATATTTGATGCAAATCCGTTTCATACTTCGCTCATGAGCAAAGCCCGATAGCTCCGAGGATGCTGGCCAGTGCCATGCGTCGAAAAACCGGACTACAGTACGAAAGGCAAACTGCAGTTCAACAAAACGCACTGCCGAGGTATACCTCTCTTAGAGCACAGGCTCAACGCCCACCACGGGTCCGTTGTTTCGGTTGGCCGCCCGCCAACCACTGCACATACGCTTTGCGCACATCAGACCGGAGACACGAGTTCCAGCCTTGTATGCCGCCCCATTTCAAACGCATTTACACCGTTGCCAGCAGTGCAAGTTTGCCCGCAAGGAGTGGGCACTGCACTACTATTGCCTCGTTTCTCGCGGACAACAACGCCTCAGCATGCGTCATGCCTTCGCCACAGGCAGCACATGTATCAAGCTCAGCTCGTCCATCACGGTCAGCCGCACACCAGACAGGCATCACGGCTGGTAAAAGGACACTGTATTGCATATGACGCCTTGTGTTCCAGACATTCACACGCGCCGAGCCACCAACCCACGCAAGGCGACTAATCCCTGACCGAGCGCAGCGGGGCCGCGCAAGGTACTGGAGCTGTAGATCAACCTTGTCTCGTTATCACACGGACTGGCCCAGATATGTACGTCCTAGCTCGCGAAGCTGCGGTCACGGGGTCCTTGCTCCGGCAGGCCCCTTACCTCCCAGACAGACCCCTCCACACACAGTCAGCATGCACGCACTCTCCATGTGCAGCAGGATGCGATGATGCACACTCAAACCCATCTAAACCAAAGCCGTGCCATTTCCGGAAAGGACTTGGTCTTGCTGTAATGCACCAGTGCGCACTGTCAGTCAGACCCCTCCACTTCACTCATGTCGCAGTGCCGACGTTGGTCATGACACCCGCGCCCCGAGCCCTCAGGCGACCCACCGCAAGGTTACCCCACGCTGCCCCGGCGGTTGCGCAGCCCTCACGGGAGCACGCCACTAGCAGCTCAGCGGCTGCTGTCATGTCAGTCAGGCCAGCCCATTTGGGTTCGCACGCGTCACCAGGTTACGTAATCCGAGTGCTGTCCCATTGGTGTATTAGCCCACGTCACAGGCACTTGGCCAGCTCCTGGAACTCGTTCTTGCACTTGATGAGCCCCTCCACGCGGCGGGACAGCATGTCGCGCTTGGCGGTGAGGGCGGCCACAGCGCCGGCGGCTGCGGGGACGGCGCATGTGGGCGCAGCAGCAGGAGCGGCATTCAGTGCTCACGCAAATACGTACGTTGGGGTGTCCTCACTGCGCACGACGCACACGGTTCGCCCGCTATGAGACCGCACCACGCGTGGGTCTTCGTTTGCCCATCCATGCCAACGCACCCAAAATGTAGCTGCAATCGTCCCCCCCTTCCACGCCTGCTAATTCACCACAAGCGCCCACACCAGCCCCTGCGACACGCAGCCACGTCAGTCCTCCACAAGCGCACCGCTGAACATGGCGCCAAACTCGGCGTCGCTGCGGGCAAACAGCTCCAGGGCCACCTCCAGCGCCAGGCGGTCGTGCATGGGGTCCAGGAAGGTGGACTTGAGGGTGGAGGGTGCGTACTGCATGGCCACCGCGCAGCGGATCTTGCGGAACAGGCTCTCCGCCACCGACAGGACGTCGTCGGAGGAGGCCGAGGCGCCGCCCGCGGGCCCACCGAACGCGGCGCCCAGGGAGGGCACGCCTGTTGCCATGCAAGGCGGAGGCACGCAACCGGGACACAAGTCGGAGCACGCTTTGGCAAGGAAGCTGCTCGCAAATGCGTTGTTGCAGTCTCCTATAGTCAACCAGATATTGAACGACATGTACACGAGCGCACGACTGTCAGCATCTGAAACCAGAACCGCACACGGTACGCGGAGCCATGCGCTTAACCCACCGCCAGCCCCCTGCAGCGCCACCCTCCGGCTCTTGGTGGCCCTCCGGCTGGGCGTGTTGTCCTCGAAGCGGCCCGGGCCCCCCGGCGCGCCCGCCGCCAGCGACACCTGCTTGAGCCGCTGCTGCAGCACCTGGGCGGTGGCGGCCATGGCGGAGGAGGGCGTCTCAGGCACCGTCATCTGCGCGCGCGCCTGCGCCGGCGTGGGCATGGAACCCTGCGCAGCGCAGCCATACCGCGTCAGCGCACACACGACCATCCGCAACCCGCATCATGCGTACCCAGCATAATAACCAGCAGCCCGCAACCGGGCGGGCACGTACCTCTGCGTCGCCGTCCCCTGCGCCACCGGCGGGCCCCTCGTCCTCCGCCTCGTCCTCCTCCCCCTCAGCCAGGTCCATGGGGTCCCCCGGGTCCGGCATGTGCGCGTACATGTTCATGGCGAACTGGCTGGTGGCCGCCTCCAGGTGCGTGCGCAGCATGCCGCGCGCCGTCTCCTCCAGCTTGCCCACGAAGGCCTGGTGCGCCGTGCGCAGCCCGGCGTGGAAGGAGATGTAGGGGTGCAGGTTGTCCTTGCTGCCCACTGCGGGACAGCGGGTTGTTTGGGGGGCGCTGGGTCAGCGGAAACGGGCAGCAAGGCTGCTGCACGAGGTAGTTCCTTGTGTCTTGGCTCTCAAGGATCCACAGGTACAACTCCGAAGGGTGGGAGACGCCAGGGTGTGACGGGCTACGTGTCACAAGTAAGGTTGGAGGACCTGCTACCGTGCACAACTTTTCTTACTCGTGGCGGCTGCCCGGTCGGCTGCGATGTCGTACAGGCGGCGCAGGATGGCTGACAGGCGGATGCACGCGGCGTCCAGCAGGGGCCCCAGCGCCTCCCTGGCCGCCTGCCGCGCGATGTCCTCCGCAGCCTTGGCCGACCCGCCGGTGTGGTGCTTGCCCTTGTAGGCGTACATGATGTTGCGCAGGCGGTCGCTGCTCATGCCTGCGGACACCACGTGTCACCCCAACACATTCACGGCTCCCCACCGTCTGGTTATACATGTGCGACAGGCATTTGCTCGCAGGGAGATGCGCCGTTGCGTCCGCGCTGCGACGCAGCGCTGCAGAAACGCACAGTGCTTTGTGCCGTCGGGAGGGCATTGTGGCGTGAACGACATGCGCTTACTGGTTGGGAAGCGGATGCTGTTGACCGCCATGTGGAACTCCTCCAGGCAGCGCTCGAAGGCGGCGCCGCCAAACAGCTTGCTGTCGTGGTGCAGCGGGTGCACGACGCCCAGCACGCCGGGCCACTGGCGGAGGGGGGGAGGGTGGAGTGTAGGTACGCACAAAACGCGAGGAAACCGTGTGAGGCGGTGAGGAGTGAGTGTAGGTGAAGTTGTTGATTGCGAACATCCAAACATCCATCTACCGTACAGCGACATAGCAGCTGCACCGCCATTTCTGGTGTGGATTGCACAGGGGCGCGACCCGCCGCCACCAACTGCAGTGGGCCAGAGTGACTGCAGCAGTCTGTGCGCAATAGATGACTCCCAAAGCTCACACTCCAAGCCTACCTGCGGCGCCCGCGACGCCGCCCGCTCCTCGTCCGTGGTCAGGCCGTGCTGCATGGGGTCGGGCTCCGCCGAGCCGCCCAGCAGCGACACCACCTGCCGCGCGACCGTGTCGGCGTAGCGCATGGCGGCGCGGCGCAGCGAGCCCACGTCCTCCGCCGCCTTGAGCCGGATCTCCGCCGCCGCCAGCTCCGACGACACCGCGTCACAACGCTCCTGCAGCAGCGCCAGCGTGGCGGGCGCCGCCTCACGGTAGCGCCGGCTGAGCTCCTCCTCCAGGAACCTGTGTGAAGCGATTAAGGCGGGGCAGGGATTCTGGGCAACAGAGTGCTACACTTACGTTCTCGACAAGTACAGCAGGGTTGCAGCCTGGGGTTTACATGGGCACGCGATGAAGGACGTGTCGGCGCATTAAGGAGCCGGGTCGACGCAGAGCAAGGCTGCACTGCGCCGCCCTCACTTTTTGAGGTTGCTGAACCCGATGCGCGAGGTGAAGCGCTCCTCGTCGAATCCGCCCTTGATGCCCTCCCGCAGGTGCTTGAAGATGGCGGCGTCCACCTCCGCCATGCTGCGCCGCCACTCGGCGCTGCTCTGGATGGCCCGGTCCTGCGAGGTCGACACACGTGGTAGGAGATTGTATAGAAATCACGACGAGACGTGACCGTCATTTACAAGGCTCCGGGACAGAGGCAAAGATCTAATGATGGCGCAAGACCGCATGCATCTTAGCACTGGGAACCTGGGAGGCTGGCCCATGGCGGGTTGGAGTGTTGATGGTGCAGGAGCGTACCTTCGGCAGCGCCACGAAGAAGGGTCGCACGTTGGGCGGCAGGTAGCCTGTGGCGGACAGGTACTTGTCCACCTCCCAGCGCTCACCGAACTCTTTGAGCCGGTTGTCGAACTTGCTGGCCACGATCACCTGGCACAAGCACCGTGTTGCGGGTCAGCAAACAAAGCGCGATGAGGTATGGTGGACTGCACGTTCGGACTGACCGGAGCGCATATCGTATGTGGGGGCGGATCCCCGTTCTTACCGTCCGCTGGAAGTACGGGTCCACCTCCTGCACCACTCGGAGCCACAGGGAGCTGGCCCACTCCACGCTGGACTGCTGCAGGAACAGGATCATCCTGCGAGAACCGAACGTTTGCAAAGAGGGTTTCAGTACGTTTCATGGTGTACCGCCCGCAACAGCTGCACTCGTGTCAGTGTGGTGCCAACATAGCACGTGGTGTGATAGGGGTGCACGCAGCATTGCAGGGTAGGAGCACCGCCATAACCACACCTGTGCGGGGGTGATGCCTGCGCCTTCACCATGGCCATGATCTCCTCTGGGGTGTTGTCGCTCTCCCCAGACTTGGCCTTGAGGATGAACCCCGGCGTGTCAATGATTGTCAAGTTTGGGCAGTACGCGTACCTGTGATCCAGCCAGCAGGTAGGGGCCAGGGTATGACTGGTAATGAGCAGCTAAGTCTGGGCGCTGGCTAAATTTCATTATCGTACTGTGTATGTCCTACATGTAGGCGTGCCCTACCAGCTATAGGCCAGGGGCCAAGCTGAAGAGCATAGCGGCTCTCTTGCACCGGGCGCTATGTAACAGCCACGCTGGCCTCCTTCCGCCTGTAGGCAGCAACTCCCCAGTACAGCGCACTCACAGATTCGCTTTTAGCCTGACCAGTACCGCACTCACTCTGCCCGCATGACGATGGGCTTGGAGGACACGGCGATGCCGCCCTGTTTGCGCAGGTGCTCCTCGGTGCGTTTCTGGATGGCGTCCGCCACGGCCGTCTCGGGCATGATGGGCGGGCCTACAGGCATCGCAAGGGTCCACAACAGGGTTCAAACTTGACAAGGCGCACACGACTGTCAACCTTAGGCTGCGTCAGTGCTGTGCAGCAATAACGTCAGGGGTGGCGCGGGGCATTCGTGAGTAACCGGCGTGCCGCGCTGTACCCACCGTACTCGTCCGAGTCCTCCTCCTGCAGCCTGCAGCGCGGCTCTTGGGCTGTGGGGTCGTGCACCATCTGCACGATGAGCGGCCGCCGGGTGCCCATCTCCACCTCCCGCACGTTGAACCGAAACTGCGGGACCACCACAAGTGATGTTTCACTAGTCTTAGTCAAACCCGTAAGGCTGGGTCAGGCCGACAACTGGGTCGGCTGAGTTCCTGGCCAAAGGGCTCGTGCACGCGTCCGTCCGCGTGTGTCCGTGCCCCAAAGCCCTGGGGTCTCCAAAAAGAGGCTACGTAGGAGCATTCGATGATTGCTGCGCTACTCACACCGAGGAAGGCTTCCAGCAGCGATGACTTCCCGTCCGACTGGCCGCCAATGGCCACGATCTCCGGGATGGCCAACGATTCACCCATGGCCACCGCAGCTGCTTGAAGGCGGCTGTGCAAGGGGTGAGCAGGGGTCAAGTAGCAGGCCGGTAAGGCAAGAGCCGTGAAGAGCATCATAATGATAATGAGAGGGGGAGTTAATTGATGGTCACGGACCAGTCCCTACGGCTGGCCGTGCAGAGCATCGTGCAGTTGTCTCAGCCCCATGGACTGCTTTGCATTGGCGAGTCTGGATGGCCCTGGGGCAATCGGACCAGGCTCTGTTCCGGTGCGCAGGTAGCCGTTGGCTGTGACGTCGCCTGCATTGAATCCCCAACTGCAACTGTTCCGCCATGCATCCTTGGTGCATTTGGGCGTGGAAGCCCCATTTTGTCGTGTACCTGTACGCTTCATATCGCCTGTACTCAGACCTGGAGGGGGCAGTGGTTGGCGCCAGTGTGCAGCCACCATAGCCAGGCATGGCAACGGGCAACATGTCTTCGACGGCCCCACGCAAGCTATGACAGCATGATGTGCTGGAAATCCACGTGGGGTGAATGCCGTCCCGACTGCACCATGCCCAAGTGTTTGCCTTCCCCATGTGCACCCAGACTGTGCGCACCTGTACGCACGGTAGCGGATCTGCGCCTCAGAAGCTTCGAAAAGTTCTGCTGCGCCATCCCTTTGTGACTCTGTAGCTGCTGCCGACCTCCGCAGGCCGGACTGCACCTTGTGCACCTGGCCATGTGCAAACCCCTGGGCTTGCATCTTGTTGCTCTGGTCGGGGGCTCCTGGACCAGTCTCGCTCACAAACGCTTGATTGTCAACTAGTCTGTTATACATTGCTTGTCTAATGTCGTCAGGAGTGGCGTCGACGCAGGTAAAGTCAAGTCAACCCCGCGTGAATGGCTGGCCTAGTAAAGTATAAGAACATGCATTTAGTACGGACAGTTCCTCCGACAATGGAAGCGAGGACGTGCGTCTGCGCAGAGCCTTTTTGGGGACACAGTGACAGCTCAGTTTGGGCCTGGTTTGTGCTCACAAATCTTCTGCACGTGCGCGATGCATTCGAGTACTTCAGTCGTAAGCAATACTTATGCGGGCAGCGAGGGGAGAGCGCAAAGGATGCAGGCATGCAGCCCAAACGCAGGAGGTGGTTGAGGGCAACGAACATCGGCCAGGTTTGGTTTCGCTGCATGTCCAGACTTGCACACGAGCTGCACTGTCTTGTGTTGCTGTTGACAAGCTTAAATACAACACCTTCACACCAGGACGCTGGCAGCATTAAACCCCTTCCGCCTCTCTACCCGCTTTCCACCGGCTTGATAACTAAGGCGTCCGCCCTGAGTAGGCATCATGGGGAAGACTAAGAAGGGAAAGGGTCGTTTAGATAAGTATTATCACTTGGCGAAGGAGCAAGGGTGAGTTGCGGCTTTACGACGGCGGGTTCTTACGTTAGAAGCACTGTACAAAGGCCAGCAGCAGGCCAGTAGGCCGATTGGGACAGAAATTCAAGTCCTACAGTTAATATGGGTCTTGTTGGGCATGGGCGCCGCCCAGTTTCTGCTCTAGTCTTCTCTGCATCGCCGCCTCAGCACCGCTTCAGCGCTTCTGCCGTGGCCGGCGCGCAGGTACCGGTCGCGTGCTGCTTTCAAGCTGGTGCAGCTGAATCGGAAATTTAACTTCCTGGGAAAATGCCGGTCACTACTGGACCTGTGTGCTGCGCCAGGTGGGGTACCGGTATCCAGAGTTTCCGCAACCCTGTGCCTAGGCAGGGGAGGGGGGCTGCAGGCCCCTGCAGCCCTGTAAATGCCCTGCACAAGTACGGAAAAGATCTTAAGATGCGAGGGCGAGTTGCAGTCAACTTGCGCGCTGCTTAGCCTGTGCACAGAGTCCGTCCCCTGCCGGCAGCGCACACGCCACTGCGGTGTCCTGCACTGGCGGCCGCCGGCGGGCCGGCGTTCGGCACAGTATACTGATCGGACTTATGTGCCCCTCCAGGACCTGACACCCACCGCCCTCTCTCACATCTTCACTCAGGTGGTTGGCTGCAAGTGGCAGCAAAGACCATGCCAGTGGGCTCACTCATCCTGGGTGTGGACCTGGCGCCCATCAAACCCATCCGCGGCGCGAAAACGCTGGTGGCCGATATCACCACGCAGCAGTGCCGGGCGGCCATCAAGCGCGAGGCGGGGGGCGCCAAGATGGACGTGGTGCTGCACGACGGTGCGCCCAACGTGGGAGGAGCGTGGGCTAGCGAGGCGTACAGCCAGGTGCGGGCTTGGGCGTCGGGCTGGGGCGGGTACGCGTAAAACGGGCTGGGGCTGGGGCTGGGGCTGGGGCTGGGGGAGGGGGAGTTGCTGGTGCGGCAGGGAGCTGCCGGCTGGGGCTGGTGCGGGGTGCGGGTTGGGGCCTGGGGCTGGTGCGGGCTGTGGGCTGGGGCTGGTGCGGGCTGGGGCTGTGGGCTGGGGCTGGTGCGGGCTGGGGCCTGGGGCTGGTGCGGGCTGAGCCAGATGCGGGCTGGGGCGTCCAGTCGGATATGGAGGGGTTGAGCTTCAAGTGGCACACTCTGGAGGTGCAGGGGAGAGGGGAACACGCACCCGGGGCCGGAACATGGCCGTGAATAGTGCTTTCCTACGGGCCTGCTTGCGAGGGGGTACGTATGCCCGCATCGCATGTACGACACGGCCGGGGAAGGGTCAGGTGTAAGGCGTGGTTGAGCCGGCCACGGGGGCGACAGCAGCGGCACAGGCTAAGCCCCAGCCGCAGGGACGGGAAGGGTGCAGTGCAAAGCGGAGAGGCGGAGCGAGGGGTAGCTGAGCGCGGCGTTTAGGGCCTGGCCGGTAGCCATCACCGGCGGTGCGACGTACACGCAAAGTACGGCATGCACAGGAAGCGCACGACACAACAACGGCATGCGGTGGGAAGGCCCTGCCGGCTTAACTGCCGTCCGGTTGTAGCGCTGCTGAAAGCGGCAAGTAAACTTAACTACTCCGCACCCATTCTGCTGCAGTCGACGCTGGTGCTGGACTCACTGCGGCTGGCGGTGGAGGTGCTGGCGCCCAAGGGAACGTTCGTCACGAAGATTTTCAGGTGGGCCGGGCCCACGTGCCCTGTTGCAGCGAGGACATACGAACACTGTGTCGGGGCTATGCGCTGGTGTAGTATCCGAATGGACGCAGGCACAGCTGGCAAGGCCTGAAGGTGTTTCCCCTCGCCGACGAGGACATCCCATGTACATTGGAACTGTACCTAATTCCCGTTGGGTCTGATCATGTCCCACATTTCCAGGTCTACAAACCCTAACACGCAGCAGTGTGCCTCCCGTACCGTAATACCGGCCCCGTGCGGTAGCTGTTCACTGCGGCATAATACCGCGCCCCATGAGCCAAATCGCTCTACGAATAACTGCCACAACCCACACACCCCAGGTCCAAGGACTACAACGCGCTACTGTACGCCTTCAACCAGCTGTTCGACAAGGTGGAGGCCACCAAGCCGGCAGCCAGTAGGAACACCTCGGCGGAGATCTTCGTGGTGTGCCTGGGCTTCAAGGCGCCCGCAAAGATTGACCCGCGGCTGTTGGACCATAAGACCCTGTTCCAGGTGAGGCACGATTGGGGGGTGTGAAGCGTGCAGGTTGCTGCCTGAGGCCTCAAATAGCACCAGCGGGCCAGGGCGTGAGTGGCTGCTGGACCACAAGCCGCTGTTCCAGTTGCAGGCTGGGGGCTACGACTGAGGGTGCGGGGCATGCCGCGAGTGTGGGCTTTTTAGGCCAGCACCAGCAAACCTGCACATGAAGAGCTCCTGGAACACGATGTTGCAGCTCTGCGATCAGGGCGAGGCTGCCGCGTTTGGGGTGTGGGGCGAGCGAAGCACTACAAGCAATGCTAGTACCGTACACCAGCAAAATCAGAAGACAACGCGCATGGGTTGCTGTTGCTGACGGAGGTCTGGCCCGACCGTGCCACCTGCTGGTGTATTCGGTGCTGCAGGAGGTGACGGAGGCGCCCAAGGTGATGGGCCCAGAGGCACTGCTGCGGCAGAAGATCAAGCAGCGGCGCTTCCGCGAGGGCTACGAGGAGGGGCTGTCCACCTCGCACAAGGCCACCTCAGCGCTGACCTTCCTGGCCAGCGATGCGCCCGTGGAGCTGCTGGGGCGCTTCACGGAGGTGCGTACGGATGCATGTGCGGGGCTACAGTAGCAGAATATAAGGCAAGCAGGGTTAATATAAGGCAAATATCAGTTACAGTACAGCGTTGCGGCAGGGAGCATGTTTGGCGGCTAGTGACAAGCATCGAAGCAGGCTGCGGCTGGATGCTGTAGAAGCGCTGCGAGGACTTGACTGAAAGACAATAACACCACACGGAGGTGCGTTGTGGGGCGGCACGTGTCGACGCACGTTTCAGTGGCGGAGATGGGAGCACACCGGCAAGGTGCGGCCAAGCGTTGGCAGTGTGGAGATGCCAGGCCGCTTCGTACCGGTACAAGACCGCACGTCGGCAGCGCGAGGCGGGTGTGCTGGCTTTCCGCCGGGGTCTTGTCGCAGGCTGGCAGCATGGACGAATGCCAACTGAGGTACAGGCGTTCGGCCCCTGCCGCTGCAGCCAGCACGTTCTTGTATCCACGGCTTACACGCCGTCATGTGCTGCCCCCGCGCCTGTGCAGATGGCGCTGGACGGGCCCAGCTCGTGGGCCCCCGTGGAGGGCCTTGGCGAGGAAGCGGCCGAGCCCAAGGAGCTGGCGGCCAAGATCCGGACACACCCCGCCACCACGGCGGAAATCCGCACGCTGTGCAAGGACCTGCAGGTGAGCTAAGACACATGGTCTGGGTTTCTCTAGCTGGCTGTGATTGGCCTGTGTGTGGCAGCAGGCGGAAGGGGCAGGGCCGTGCAGCTGGAGCAGGTACGTGTATGTGCCGGTATCAAAGTGTGGTGCTCAGGGGTTGTGGCTGTGCTTGCCCGGCGCAGGTCCTGGGCCGCAGCGAGTTCAAGCAGCTGCTGAGATGGCGGCTCACGCTGCGCAAGGAGCTCAAGGGAGACCTGGCGGTGGCGGAGGAGGCGGCGGGCAAGGCCAAGGGCAAGGACAAGAAGGGTGAGAAGGGCGCTGGCTGCATAATGCCTTGGCAGGTGTCCCGTGTGCTTCCTATTGGTAGAAGGGCCGACATGGAACGATCAAAGCGACGTGGTCATTAAAGCAACGTCGCTATAGACGCTTGGTTGCCGCAAGCCAGGTATAGCGCCGCTGGGGGCTCCATCAAGCGATTTGCTTGGGCGGTGACACAGGGTGTGCAGCATGGCATGGTGCATCCTGTGGACTGAAGCTGCAACCTGTGCGACGGCGACCCCACTGACCTTTACTTGTGACCGTACCTCCATTTGAGCCCCCATCTCCATGACGTTCAACAGGCGCTCTTCTGTCCCCGCACAAGCACACGCACACGCCCTCTTTTAATCAACAATGCACCAGGCCGAGCTCCAGACTTACAACCTCCTTCCTGCGGATATTCCTCGAACACAGATGCCGCGGCGGCGGACGGCGCCGACGGCGCCCCCGCCGACCCCGAGGAGGCCCTACTGGCGGACATGGCCGCGCTCAAGGACAAGATGGCGCGCGAGGCGAAGCGCGAGAAGAAGAAGCGGCGCGAGATGAAGGTCAAGGCACGGCTGCGCGCGGCGCAGGCGGCCCAGGCGGAGGGCATCGCGGACGACCCGGCGGAGGTGCGTTGGGCGGGACAGGACGGCTGAGGGGGATGCGGAGGCAGGAGGGACTTGGGGGACAGTCTGGGGCGTCGGGTGCTGGCGGGCCTTGCGGACGGCTTCGCATGAGGAGCAGAGCGAGGGGGCATGGGGCGTCTCTGCAGCAACCTGGGACAGGCACTCAACCCTGTTGACTGGCGACCCAGCTGCGGTTGACGGTCGCGGTTGCCGAGGGATGTGCGGGGAGCTGCTTGCTGGTGGGCCTGGGACGGCTCACCGACACGTGGCTGCCGGGGCACGTGTCCTCCCCGCAGGGCGGCCCCGACAAGATGTTTGCGCTCAAGGAGGTCAAGGCGGGCTCGCCGCTGGGCGAGGTGGAGGCGCCCGGGGACGACGTGCTGGAGCTGCTGGAGCGGGACTCGGACATGGAGGTGGGCGGCGAGCGCGGAACACTTTGCAACTTTCCTCATTCTGCATACAATCTCATTCTACGTACAGTCGAGTATAATTTGTACAAGCAAGGCAAGGGCTGTAGGGATTTTGGGGCTGCAGGAGCATGTCGTAAAATGAGGGCACCGGGCTCGACATGCCTTACTGTGCGGGTTGCTGCTGGAGCGCATTGCACAAGCGGTTTGCTGGCTGTCCTGGTGCCCAGCGGACCTAAGACGACGGACAATGCATCCCGGCTCTGTGCACCTGTTTGCACGGCTCGGACGCCGGCACGCGTCTCAAGGAAAGCATTCGTATCACCAAAACGCTGGTTTGATTGCTGATGTATGCGACTGTGTGCGACCCTCAGGACTCGGACGCCGGCAGCGGCAGCGGTGGCGACGACAGCGATGTGGACAGCGAGCTGGCGTACGAGATGGAGCTGGAGGCGGCGCTGGACAACTCGTACAAGGAGTACCTGCAGCGCAAGGTGGGGTGCGGGTGCCAGAGACAGGCCCATCCACCTGGGCGCATGCATCCTTCCTGCCTGTGGGGCCCATGTGGGTCGGGCGTTCACTACATCCTACCGGAGGAGAGACCCCCGCCTTACCTGCACCTCGAATCGGTAGCTGTTCTTGTATGGTCCTTACCCTAGGGACAGGCCAGATTGCATATGCGGCGTATTGCCGCTAAGACCACGTTCCGCTTAAATGCGCCGCGGTTTTTGTATCCAGGTATTGCCGTGCTTGACGGTTTATTGTTTTGGTTGACTGCAGGGCGTGCGTGACGAGCGCGAGCGCGAGCGGCGGAAGCGTCTAGGGGCGGAGGGCGAGCTGGATGAGGAGGACGACGGGGGCGCCAGCGAGGGCAGCGAGGAGGAGGAGGAGCGGCTCGGGGACGCAGGGGACGAGGACGGGGAGGGGCAGGTGGGGGGCGGGCTGCTGGTGAGCCTGGACGAGGACCGTGCGGGCGTGGCCAAGAGCGCGGGGGCCATGGCGGCACAGTGGTTCCGGCAAGACCTGTTTGCGGACCCCAACCTGCTGGATGATGATGACGAGGAGGGGCAGGCGGCGGAGGGGCGGGCGGCGAAGAAGGCGCGCGTGGAGGCGCCGGCGGGGGGCGCGAAGGCCAAGGGGAAACAGCAGCAGCGGGCGGCGCGGGACGAGGAGGACGAGGACGAGGAGGATGCTGGGGAGGTGAGTGCTGGGGGCAGGGTGGGCCAACAGTGGGGGCTAGGTAGTGCGTGTGCCTGCAGGAAAAGATTCTGTCCATGCGCCATGTCCGCCTCGTTGTGTGTTACAGGCGTAGGACCCTGCACGCTTCAAGAATGTCGTCATAACCGGGAAGTGCAACATGCCCCATTTCGTCTGCGGTCCGACGACTGTGCCGCACCGCATAGTCAATTAAGAGTCAGACCCATGCACGTAAAGTTCGACTTTAGACACAGTACGGCGCCTAACATGGCGCGGCCGCTGCAATCCCGGCCAGGCTCGCGCTGCGCGGTTACGCTCTGGGCAGGAGGCCGGGCCGTCCGCCAAGCGGGGCGGCGGCCGCGGCGCCGACTTTGAGGTGGTGCCGCAGGAGGCCAGCGGCTCTGGTAGCGACTCGGGGACGGACTCAGAGGACGAGTTTGACCTGCTGGACGACCAGGTGGGCATAACCATTACACATGAGACCAATGGCGGACAAAAAGCTGAACTTAGACACGGGGCCGGCGCTGCAGTCGCATGGTGGTGGTCTCACGCGGGCCCCTGACAGATGGGCAACTGAGCAGAACAGTGCACAGAGAAGCAGGCGTGGGTGTGCGGCCTGAAGGAATGCGTCCTTTGACGATGCGGGCTGGCCACGGGGCCTGGGTTTGCCGTTTGGCCATGCGTGCCTATTGTATTACAGCATGCGCTATTGCAATGCTGCGCAGCCGCTAGGTGCAACGCCAGTCGGTGCACCGTGCACGGGCGTGAAGCCATTCCATGCTGTGCACTTGTGCTATAAGAGTCACGGCTGTGGGACGCAGGGCAAGGCGGAAGTTCTGGCGCTGGCAAAGCGCATGCTGCGGCGCAAGGACAAGGAGTCGATCGTGGATGCGGCGTACAACCGCTACGCCTTCCACGACACGGGGCTGCCCCGGTGGTTCGCGGAGGACGAGCGGCGGTTCATGCGGTGGGTGGCGTGCAGTGTGGGTCCTTGCCCTGCCCGCTGCCGTATAGTGTGCATCGCCGCAAGTGAAGGAGGCCAAGCGATGTCACGCGGTACGGAGCCGTGCCTTGCTAGTAATTCCTGTACGGTGTGCGGCGCTGTACAGACCTAGCGTCCGGGGTGGCAAAAGGCGAGCGGTGGCACGTGCTGTCGATGCTTAGTCTCACGTGGCACGCCTGCATATGAGCCGTGATGGGCAGCGGTCGAGTGCACAAAGCTGCGACGCTGCCTGCTTTGGCTGAGACCACAGCACCCGAGTTGCCCTTTTCGCGTATCCTGGCAGCTGCAGCGACAACATTATATTCATCTGGTTGTTGTGGTGTGCGGTGCCGCAGGCCGATTGCTCCGGTGACCAAGGCGGAGGTGGAGGAGGAGAAGGCTCGGCTGCGGGCCATCGACGCGCGGCCGGTCAAGAAGATCGCGGAGGCCAAGGCGCGCAAGAAGATGAAGCTGCACAAGCGGCTGGACCAGGCCCGGCAGAAGGCCAACGTGCGTCACAAACCGTGCAGCGCACGGCCAGGGCTCGCGCGTGTACCATTTAGCCATCTTATCACGTGGGACTTCTCCGTTGCAGCTGTTGCTCAGGCCCTGTGTATTAGCGAGCCGTGTTAACGTGTGCGTCGTGAGCATAATGCCGACCTGCGTGCCCTGCTGTTGCTGTGCGCTCAGGCTGTTGCGGACCAAGAGGACGTGCCCATGAAGTCCAAGATGCGCGAGATTGAGAAGATCTACGCCAAGGCGCACAGCGGGGCCAAGCGCAAGAACAAGCGGCGCGACAAAAAGCGCGGCCCGCCGCTGGACAGCCGCATGAAGAAGGACAAGAAGTCCATGATGCGCGCCAAGCAGAAGGCCATGAAGGGCGGCAGGAAGGGCAAGGGCAAGGGGCGGTGAGGTATGGCCGCGTGAGCCCCCTGGCAGGCGGCAGCATCCTGGCGGAGAGTGGGGCCAGGGGAGTGAGTGGAATGTGGGGGAGCTGGTGGATAGCGGTGGGTTGAGGCGGCTTCTGCGTTTGTCTGTTTGCCGAGTGGCAGCCTGTGAAGGGCCGCTTGCAACGTGCGGACGACATGAGCCATACCTCGCATTGTAACCTGTTTGAATTACGGCGTTACCTCCAACACCGATGCGAGGTTACGTGTGCACAGGCATCACGGTACGGTCGTACGTTATGGGGCGTGTGACCATCAGCGTGTCCGTGTGAGCGGACAGCTTGCCTGATAGTGTGATAGTATCAGGCGGCACCCTCTGGGCAGCACTACGGCGGCGCGTAGTCAGCCTTGAGCACCCAATCAGCAACTATGGCTGGTGGAGGAAGCGCAGGGGGGAAGTGTGATGTGACACCTTCGCACTGGCTAACATTGGTAGCGTAATGTTCATCCCAGCACCAGTAAGCAAGAACCCACAAAGGATCAGACCGGGCCAGAGGCGTTTCCCTGCGCGAGAGACGACCAGGGCGAACATGCGAACCCCTTGACTACGGTGAAATGCAAATGGTCGTACCAGGTCGTACGTTCGTCCAGTTGCCCGGCAGCTGCACATGGGGAGCAGCAAGCGAGTTTTCAGTAAAGGGAGAGGCTATGCTTCGGGTCTCTTTATGGACCTGCCCCCAGCTCCCACGTCCCGCATCCTAGGCTGCCGGACCTGCCCCCCCACCCGGCATCCTGGGCTGCAACCTAACCCCACACGCAACTACCAAGATATCAAATGTGACCATATTGTCGGTATCCCTCCGTCCACCCCCCTATGACGTCGTTTCGTTACCGCAAGGCGGAAAGGACGGACCCGTGGGTCGAGGGGGTCGGCATCCTGCCCACAGCCGCTGCGGCATGCACAGTGGACTTCCTAGGAAAGATTCCCCAGCGCAGAAGGAAGTGTACACAAGCGTACAAACTGGATGCCTGGCGGCGATGTGGAGGGCAATACGCTCGTCCGGATGCGCATGTCCAGTTGCGATTGCACGGGCCCATGTCGCACGGCCGGCTCCTTAGCATATCAAACGAAATGGCTGACATTTGAACTTTAAGAGTGACCCGCACGACTCAATGAAGCTTGGCTTTGGCCGATTGGTAAGCTCTGTACGCTTTTACAGTCCAATCGACAAGGCACCGTCTTGGCAGTAGTTGCCACCGTTTCGGAGATACAATATCGCTTTTCTTTCGCATTTATGTTAAGAGTTAACCAGTTCACGTTTGCGGTTCGGGTAGCCGGCTAAAACCCCATTGCCTAGCGAGTAACAACGAGGTCGAACTGACTCTTGCGACATAAGCATCAGGACAGCTCGCTAGCCGAGGATGGAAAGGTGTGGCACCCTAGCAGGCAGCATGCGACACACCAACGACGACCAGCGCTAAGCTCCTCGCGCGTGATCACAGGCTGCAAAATATGACGCCTGTCTGCCGAACAATAATTGTAACCAATCATTGCCCTCCGGCGATGAGGAAAAGGGACGTATGGTAAGTTCGACACGCACATGGCAGCACGAGCGCTACCGCGAAGGTGCTCAGCATCAGCGTGGCACAGCTTCAAGTAGTAACGTACATTATATGGCTACCGCTGCAGGCGGGTCGATCAATTCCACTTGCTGCGGAAAGTTGGCAGTGGATACGCCTCCACGGTGTACCTAGGAACCTGCCGAACAACAGGGAACCAGGTAAAGATAAGCGACAAGGCACAGGGCATGCTACTTGCCAGGGTGCCGAATCACAGCTCTCGTGCGGCATGCCATCACATGCCGTGGCATGGCGTGCAGTGGGGGTTTACATCAAGGCGACGAGTACCAAAGCACATGGCTGAAGGGCTATGTGGGGCATTAGCAAACCTGCAGGGAACGGTGCCTGCTCAGCCTTGAGTGCAACCCACGCACCCCTGTCCCTGCTCGACCCAGATTGCCCTGAAGCTGTACCACAAGAATAAGCTGTCAGAGCTGAACCACTTCCAAGTGGCGCGTGAGATCACCATCCACAGCACTTTGGACCACAAACACATCATCCAACTGGTAAGCATGCTGACACAGCGGGCTTATTAGTGCTGGGGCGTGCTTGTTGGTTTCGTTGGGGGTGTAGCAGGATGCGTGCGTGGAAGGGGGTTTCACTAGGGGCGTCCATGCGTGGCTGTGCCCTGTGGTTCTGCATGTGTTCCTTCCACACATTCCAGCCATGCCTGACGCTGTCTCTACTTCCCATGTTATTCACTCGCGCAGTGGGCTGCCTTCGAGGACAACTATGGTAAGCTGGATGGAGGGTGCTTCGCCATGTGAAGCAGAGCACCCGGCGCCTTCAGTAGGGGGAACACAGGCCCCAGGAGGGATTGGGAAAGAGTGACCCGTCTGGTGGTCATCGACCGCTGGAGAGGACCCCGACACCCCCCTCACAAGTAAAACCCAACTTGTCCGTATCAGCAAAGCTGCTGCATGCCGCTCAGACCCGGGAACAGCAGGATGCTGGGAGCCTGCTGTGACAGTACACAAAGACGCCTCAGAGCCTAACATGCATCGCGTCCTGCTCCCTGCCACTGCTTCCAGGCATCTACCTGGTGTTCGAGTATGCGGCCAAGGTCGGTTGCATTCCTGAATCTGCGTGCAATACAATGGGCTGCCACATTGCCGATCTGCACTCTCTACCCCAGGGGAACAAAGTACTAGTACGCGAGTTGGTGGTAGTGGTAGGAGTAGTAAACGCAATATGGTTCGGGAGAAGTCGACCCACTGCAGTTGCCGTCCGCCTTGTGCTGCAGCTCCCACAGCATGCGCCGGCAAGCTGGCCGGCGCGTAAGCTCCACGTAGCGACAGTGGCGTAGTACCCCGGGTGGTGTTGCTCGCTGTTGCGGTGCACTTGCTTAGCCACTTGCTCCTGGCCGATGCAGGGCGACGTGTTTACAGAGGTGGAGCGGAGGGGCGGACAGCTGAGCGAGGCGGAGACAGTCCGGCAGGTAAGGGCTCGCCAGCTGTGCCCCAGGGGTCTGTTGCAAGTTGTGGGGGACTATGTGGCCGGCATAGGAAACAACCGCCGGGTCGAGCGGAGGGGTCATGAGCCCTATGCCGTACACGGCGGCGCGGGGCTTGCTCATGGCCAGAGTCTGGAGAGATCTGCAGCAGCTGCTGCGACCAGTAATTACAGCGGTACACATTTCGCTGCCTGGAAACGCGATGACTCAGGCTCAGCTACACAAGGAACGCACAGGTGTGCGAGCTGCTGCTCAACAGGGAAACGCGCTGCTGAACAGGGCCCATGGCTGCGTGTGTGCGCAGGTGATCCACCCCTTCCTGTCGGCGCTGGACTACCTGCACAGCAACTACATCATCCACCGCGACATCAAGCCGGAGAACCTGCTGTTCACGTCCACGGGCATCCTCAAAGTGGGAGGTGGGTGCTGCGGCGGCACGTGGACCGTCGCAATCCACAGCCTGGACCTGAACCCTGCCGCGGCATACGCTTGCAAAGCGTAATCGTGAACCCATCCTCCTTGCATACCTCCCCATGCCCATTCCCTCACGAGCTTCCACCTAAACCCTGGGGTCCAGCCGAAACCACGTGCTGTTCGCCTGTGCCTGAAACGGCAGTACAGTAGAATGCCTGTAACCTGTCGACCCAGCATAAAAGCCAGCAATCGGGTCGCTCCTTTCCACTATCCTCCCAGACTTCGGCCTGTCCATCAACTTTAGCCAGGAGCGGCCTGTGACACGTGTGGGCACGCTGGACTACATGGCCCCCGAGGTGGTGGTGTGCCCCGACAAGCACAAGCCGCAGGACCACAAGGAGCAAAAGCACCTGTACTACACGCCCCTGGTGGACGCGTGGGCGGTGGGCGTGCTGGCCTACGAGCTCATTGTGGGGCGGCCGCCCTTCGACAAGGCAGGTGTTGCATGTGGTTTTAGGGGGAGTAGTAATTGGCCCGTACGTTTGCGGAAGCCTGGCATGGCTAAGAAGGGAGGTGCAAGACAGGGGGCGGACAACGCCTTCCTCCGTGAAGTAACGGAATTGAGGCCGGAAGAGGGTGGGGGCGTGGGTCCGACGGGGTAGCCACGTTGCTGACTCTGGATTGGTGTTTGATATGCACAACGGCTTGGCACCGCAGGGGCAGAAGAAGGCTACCATTGCGGAGATCCTGAACGGCGAGCCCTTCCTGCCCCCCTGGCTGTCGGAGGGCGCCATGCACTTCATCCGCTGGGCGCTGACCAAGGAGCAGGGCAAGCGGCCGTCGGTGCAGCAGCTGGCGGAGCACCCCTGGATCGTCAGCCACATGAAGCCACGGCCGGCAGCACCGGGGGAGGGCATCCGCCGGGCCATTGGCAGGACGGGTGGGTCGTGTCCTCGCAGGTCCCAGCCAATTGCCTCACCGCTAGATCATACTGTATGCCTAGCACTGCCCGTGGCAGTCCGCATGGCGTCCAATGCGTTTGAGAATGGAGCCTCGACTACGATGCATGCTTGGCCGCTACGCGGCCACGTACGCTTACCTGGGCACGCCGGCGCACACGTTTGCACTCCGCCCGCCCGCTGCGCCGGTGCCGCCGTTACCCCACACACGCGTTTCCGTGCTTTCCTGACGCCTTGCACGGTTTCCTCGTGTTTACGCGTGCCCCACACACGTGCAGACTCGTTCGTGGAGCTGCGCCAGCTGGGCTTCCGCGGCAGCAACGCGCCCGTCGGGGACACCAGCCCCACGGGCAGCAAGGTGCCAACCGTGCTGTCCGTCATGCAGGGCGGCCGCACGCTGGGCCACTCCAACTCCATGTCCGCCATGGATGGAATGCGCTTCCGTGACATCAAGCTGGACTCGGTTCCGGGGCCATGGCGGCTGCGGCCGAGTCGGCCCTGGCGGCCGTGAAGCGCGTCAGTGACGGCGATGGCACCACCGGCGGCCGGCCCAGCGCCGCCGGCGGCCGCGTCAGCCGCGCGGGAACTGCGCGCAACTCCGGGACCGGCGGGCTCAGCCGCATGAACAGCATGAACGCAATCAACGCGGCGGCGGTGGCGCTGGCTGCGGCTGCGGCGGTGGGGGGCACCAACGAGACCGAGAGCCCCAAGGCTGGCGGCAAAGGGCTGATGACACGTGAGGAGCTGCTGGCGTCGCTGACGGCGCCGTTCCCCTCGCCGCGAAGCGGCAGCGGCAGCCCCTCCCTCATGCGAAGCTTCACGGCAGGGCACGGCCGGTCCAGCCCCATGGTGCAGCCGACTGCTTCCCAGCTGGGGATGCGCATCAGCGGGGGCGGGAACGTCACTTCCGCCGGCACCAGCGGCAGCCCAGCGCTCGCGCGGGGGCAGTCCCCCGGGCGTTCCCCGCTGCACCGCAGCGCACCGTTTGAGCCAGGGACCATGAACCCCGCGGCCGGGGGGGGCAACGGCGGCTCGTCATCCACCTCCGACGCGCTCGCGCACGACCTAGCACACGTGCGCATAGGGGACTCCAGCGCGCCGCACAGCCCCTCCCGCCTCGGCGTGAGCAGCTCTACCACCTCCGGCGCCTCCTGCCTACGCCCACAGCCGCCCCAGATGCCCTCCCCAAGCTCCCGAGGCCTTAAGAACGGCTCCCCGCTCATCCCGAGCCGCCTGTCGCAGTCCTTCACCAGCCCTATGTCCCCCTTGGCCGGACTGGGCGGCTCTGCCGGCGCTGCCCAGACACAGCCCGGAGTGTCCCCACAGCCCCCCGCCACCATCAGCCGACTGGGCCAGTCTGCGACAACACCCAGTGCAGCAACGCCGGCCGGGAGCTCCCGGGCGGGCTCGGTGCAAACGCCCCTAGAGGTACCGCCGTACGGCGGTTTCGGAGGCGGCATGGGGGATAGCAGCGGGGCGGCCAGCCCGCGGGTGCAGCAGCAGGCGGCGTCCCCGTCGGCTGGGCCAGGGGCGGAGAG
Source organism: Chlamydomonas sp. KOR1 (assembly GCA_036984285.1). Lineage (NCBI taxonomy): Eukaryota > Viridiplantae > Chlorophyta > Chlorophyceae > Chlamydomonadales > Chlamydomonadaceae > Chlamydomonas > Chlamydomonas sp. KOR1. The sequence goes on along the minus strand of BQMZ01000316.1, from coordinate 94,153 downwards.
TGGGGCAGGTACCCCTAGGTCGGTGCAGGGGCAGTCCTCTGGGCACAACAGCCCCAGGGGAGCAGGTGTGGAGCAGGAGTGCGATAGCGGGTCGGATCGTGACAGCGTCGGGAATAGCCATGGCAAGCGCAAGAGCCCCGGGGCCAGCGCAAAGGGGCTGTTCGGGTCCATCCGGAAAGTGTTCTCTTAAGCGGTGTACGTCGCTGTGCGCCGTCGCTCTCGTGAAAGGGTACGGCTGCGTGTGGCGAGACATGGTGACCGCGGGAGGGGAGCCGGGAGGGGAGGGGGAAGGGTTACAGTTGGGCCGGGATCACGGTAGGTGTGAGGTGGTGATGCGTTGATGCATGCGGTGGGAGACATCCTTGTACCAGCATGCAGGTGGACAGCACTGGCCTGACTGGCGCCAGTGCGACGCGCGGCATCATCAAACATGTAGCCTGCCATATAACATATTCACTGCATGTCGTGGCGCTTCGAACATGAAATTGCTTAACGCGTACCACAAGCGACACGTGGTGAGCTGCGATCGTTACATAGCACGGTGTTACGTTATGGCTACTGGTCAGCAGTTGGTGGTTTGTGCAGATGAGCTGCAGGTGCGTCGCGCTGATGTGGGGAGACTGCTGTCCGTGTACGCAAAGTGGCCGGGCAGCACGTGCTGTGGGTAGTTGTGGGTGGCACCTAGCACCTAGCAGCTAGCAGCTACTGCAACGCGCCGGGCTTGGCGGTCACAGTACACCACGTTTCGAGGTTGGCGGTCGCCGCAGGGCTGCGTTGTGCAGAGGGGATTCGCAGCTGCGCGTACTACGCTGTGCACATATCCTGAGCTTTTATCGCCTGTCCGTGCTCCATGGGCAGTCTACTGCAGCGTCGAGGCGCCAGCGGATGTGTCCCTGGAGGCGCCCTGACCAACCAACCTCGTGTGTTGGCTTTGTCATACTGGCTAACCTGGCCTAGCGTATATTCCTGGCGTACACCGTGCTTCTCGGTCGTATGTGGTGATACCGTATGGTATATCTTTGCTATATCCGTCCAGGCCTGATCCGTACACTTGTTTCCGATGAACGACCTGGCTGTTGCGCCCAATGAATGAACCCGCCACAGCTGCGCTGCTGCTGCTGCTCACGGCTACCTCCCTTCGAAGCATGTTGTAACTACTAAGCGCTTCTTGTGCGCCAATTGCGGTTGCCTGGCTCTGAAAATCTCTGAAAATCGTCTGAGGGGATTGCCACGCTGTACACGGTGGAACGTGGACCAGACCCGCAAAGCGTTACAGGCTACGCAGATGAGCTGCGTTGGCATCAGGACAGGTGCGTTGCAGCCTTGCTAGCGCGTCGCGCCTAATGCAATGCAAGTGACCTCACATGACGACTTCTGAGCCTCGGATAGTGGTGCATGTAAGGTTGTCCCTCAGGAGTTGGGATATATGGTTGTGGTTGTAGGGTATCGTCTTCGGCTCGGCGTCAGGTGCAGGTGCTATGCGCTGCATGCATGGCACCTACTGTCTAGGTGAAGCGCCGTCTGGGGTCGGAGTGGTGCATGATCTCGAGTTCTCAGCATCGGGACGAGCCCGTGTCAGAACAGGTCTGTGTGGTGAGAATATTCGTCATCCCCCTTGTACGACGTGCCAATTCGCCAGGTGCGGTCAGGGGACGTCAGATGCAGTTCAAGCGCATGCAGACCGTGTCGCAGTTGGCCTTGCAAACGGTTCTGTGGGACCAAACGCCGTGGGTTCAGAGTGGTGCATGATCTCGAGTTCTCAGCAACGGGCATAAGCCCACATCAGAACAGGTCTGTGTGGTGAGAATACTCATCATACCCTGGCATGGTGTTCCCCAACTGTTGTCCTGCAGAGTTGTGCGTGGCGTGAGTGGCGCTCTGACAAGACGGGCGCATGCGTGAATGCCAAAAGGCATAAATGCACTTGTGGAGGACGGATGGGGTCGGAGTGGTGCATGATCTCGAATTCTCAGCATCGGGACGAGCCCGTGTCAGAACAGGTCTGTGTGGTGAGAATATTCGTCATCCCCCGTACCGACGCTCTGACAAGACGGGCGCACGCGTGAGTGCCAAGGCATAAATGCACTTGTGGAGGACGGATGGGGTCGGAGTGGTGCATGATCTCGAATTCTCAGCATCGGGACGAGCCCGTGTCAGAACAGGTCTGTGTGGTGAGAATATTCGTCATCCCCCGTACCGTCAGTGCGACATGCAGCCATGCGATGTGCGGTGTGCCAAGGAGTGCCAGTTTGTGCAAAGTGGGAAGTGTCGCCAGTGTTTAGGACACGCCGGGAGCGCGAGGCTGTCCCCGACGTGCTCTTTCCACTGGGCAGTCGATATAGGCATCACGCGGCATCCCCCCAGTCACAGCGAGGACAGGCGAATGTTTGACCGTGTGCCGTTCGGTGTACGGATGTGCGTGCAGGCACGACAAGGGCAAGGCCATTACCATGCACGAGCAGCCAATGCGCCAATCATCTATGTGAACATGGAGGCGCTGCCAACCGTCCACCGCTACTATTGCACCATTCGGCTGACGAACGAAAGGACATGTGGCACGGACAGAGACAGGCGCGCAAGCAGGCAGCATAGCAGGCAGCAGCAAGCTTGCACAATTCGTGGATGACACGTGGCCCTGGGCGAAGCCCGCCAACAAGATAAGCTTCTGCATCCTAAAACATCCAGACCCAAACCCCCGGCACCAGCGCCAAACAGCGTGCACGGTGAACGCGCACGCAAGGTGCCCCAGTCACAGAGCAGTACTCCCGGGCAGTCAGGCGCTCGCGTACAAAGCAGGTACAAAGAAGTCCAGTCCACCGCCTCCGGGTGCGGCACACACAAAGAAAGTCAGACGTGTGCGGCATACCGCACGGCACGCGGTCATGGTACAAAGGCAGTCTTGGCAGCATCACGGCAGCAGTGCGACTCCCGATGCCTCGGTCATGAATAATAACGCTGAACGTGGGAGTGCTTCTAGCAAATGCTCGTGTCATAGCTACCCCTAACCCTGGTTTATACACCTACCCTTCTGACACCCGACAGGGCCGCAACGCCTGTGCATGCCAATCTCCGCTACACCACTCTGACATCGCTCACTGCACTCCTCTCCTATGTGCACCAATCTGTCCGTCCACCAACAGACCAACAGCGCAACGGGTTCCCAATCAGCCGTCCCCGATTCCCAGCACCTCTGTAACGCCCCATCCTGCTGTCACACCTGCCACACCGGGCCCTTCCCCCAATCCCGCCCGATGCACGCCCGCACCAACCACCGTCGAACGCTCCCTGCAGCCCGCACCAGCAGCACTAAACAACTGTCCGGGCACCCAACTCAAGGCTGCTCCACCAGCTCCACGCAAGGTGCACAGCGTTCCACACCCGGTAACACGCTAACCCACGCCCCCTCATCCTTAACCCACACTCAGTACCTGGAGGGCCCCACGGCGTCTAGCTGCTGCACCAGCTCCACGCACCCTGTGCCCAGCTCCACCACGCGCCCCACACATAGCCGTGCGGCGGGGGACTTGAGGTCGTCCACGCTGCCGCGCAGGGTGGCGTCCGTGAGGAAGTGCGCCGCCGTCTCGAACGACATCTTGAGGAATGGCGACACGCTGCTCTCGATGCCGATGCGGTTGCACGCGCGGTAGCCACCCTGCGAGCGTTACCGACACGCCCAGAACGAGACACACTGTTGGTCAGCACAACGCCTCGTTCCGAGGACGCCCGGGCAGGTCAGGGGCCAACGGCCAAGCCTCACGCAGAGGAACCCAATCCCTTTCCCGTGCAACATCCGGGACATGCAATGACTGGATATCCGTTTGGTATTTTCACAGTTTTGCAGCCCGATCATGGTTTTGCAGCCTACCTGGTGCGTCATGAAGTCTGCGATGAGCGACAGGTGCCGCGGGTCCACGCCGATGCCGTACGCCGCGAACACTGACTGCACCTCGCGCATAATGGTGGCCCGTGCTGCCTCCACGCCGTACGTCACCAGCATCGCGTACACGTCGTTGGTGGTCACGGCGTTCACGTCGGCGATGTCGCTGTGGTGCCACGCGCCCTCAAAGTTGACGCCGTCGGACTGCACCTTGGGCCCTTCCTTGCCCTGAGCCTCGACCACGTACACCTACGCGCGGGGACGACAACACGTTAAAAACCGTTCCGCCGTGTTCTGAAGAGGTGTTGGAGGTTCAGAAAAGGTGCAGATAATCCACCAGGTCAACACGACACCACAACCCCGGACGTCTGCCACCGGATGCGCACTTAACACGCTGTCTAGAGATGCAGTTGCGGGGACACAGGAGCACATAACAAGGCAAGTACTAGTTGCAAGCCCGAAGCAAGTAGCAAAAAGCTTTAAACAAGCTGTGTGCATGGTAGAAAGGCTGGGTGAGAGGGCAGCCGAGTAGGCAGAAGGTTGCGAGGCAAGGAGACGACGAGGGGTGACCGCGCGTGGGGCTTGCCTTGTCGATGCCGGGTGTGGAGCGCACGAGCGTGAGGGCCGCCACTCGCTCCACGATCTCCAGCATCAGCAGCTTGGGTGCCGACAGCGGCAGCGTGAGGGTGAGGTGGCAGGTCGAGGTGGAGGGGTCGATATCGGGGTCGGAGAAGGGGCCGTCCGCAGCAGCAGCAGCAGCGCCCTGGGCCCGGTCCTGTGGGTTAAGGGGTCGTGAAAGGTGGCGGATAAGTGACGAGGGTGGTACCGTGTGGTGTGGTACCGTGCGGGTGTGGAGAAGGGTGGTGAGGGTGCAGGTAGTGCATGGAGTGCGGGAGAAGAGAGCCTCGGATAGTGGTGCATGTAAGGTTGTCCCTCAGGAGTTGGGATATGTGGTTGTGGTTGTAGGGTATCGTCATCGGCTCAGCATCAGGTGCGACTGCTATATGCGCTGCATGCATGGCAGCTACTGGCTTGGTGAAGCGCCGTCTGGGGTCGGAGTGGTGCATGATCTCGAGTTCTCAGCATCGGGACGAGCCCGTGTCAGAACAGGTCTGTGTGGTGAGAATATTCGTCATCCCCCAAGAGCCTCACATGCAGCGCGTTGCACGGCAATGCTGCCTCTCCATGCTTGCCCCACCACACACGAAGTGACCACGTGCACACGACCACATGCATACGGCCGTCCACCCCACACTCACCTCGACGTTGCCCCTCCCGCTCCTGGCGCCATCCGCCTGCTCCTCCTCCTCGTCGTCCTCGGCCGCCAGCCCCCGCCGCTCCGCCTGCCGCCGCGCCTCCGCCGCCGCCGCCGCATCCTCCTCATCGCCAGCGTCGTACGTCGCAGCCTCGCCGCGCCCGCCGCGGAACCTGAACGGAACAGCAGCAACCTACATGATCAGCATACACTCACTCCATGCAAGGAATGGAACGTATACGCTGCAGGACCGCAAGCTGCCTCATGACGCCAAAGCAAAGTCGTCACTACACAAATTACCTACACGTAGGTACTTATACAACAACCAAATTACCATAGCAAGCGCACCTGAGCTTGCCCTCGGCCAGCTCTTCGTTGTCCTCGGCGTCCTCGAAGTCGTCGTCCTTCTCGCTGCGCTTCTTCTTGGCCTTGCCGCCAGCGCCCGCCTCGCCGCCGCCGTCCTCCTCGCCTGCAGCAAGAATAACGTACAGCATTCCGCGGGATTATTAATCGGGACAAGTGGGCGGCATTCAGGCCGGAAAGGAGGATGGCTGTAGCAGAGCATGGGTTGCTACAAGCTGATGGTGTCGCCAGTGTTTAGGACACGCCGGGAGCGCGAGGCTGTCCCCGACGTGCTCTTTCCACTGGGCAGTCGATGTAGGCATCACGCGGCATCCCCCCAGTCACAGCGAGGACAGGCGAATGTTTGACCGTGTGCCGTGTACACCCATGTAGCTCCCAAAACGCACTTCTCATCATCATCAGCAGGCACAGCCAATTATCAGACAGTCCGTGCTGAGATCCCCGCGCACCTGCCCCTGCGCCCGCCGCGGCGGCCTGCTCCTCCTCCCCTGCCAGGGACGACACCTCCACCTTGCCCACGCCCACGCCTGCCTTGCGCCGCGCCTCGCGCTCCACCTCGTGTCTTAGCCGCTTGGAGAACAGCCCGCGGAACACGGTCACCAGCTCCATGAATGTCAGCTGGGCCTCGGGGGGGTACTGAGACTCGCTGCACATTGACACGAAGCAGCAGGTGCAGGTGCAGGTGCGCAACAGAGGGGTACCTTAATATTTAGTAGGACTGTGTGCTATGGAGGAGCACTCCCAGCGCTTCAGGATAAGACGCCAAGCTAGCCGACGCAGAAGCGCAATGCGTATATGCAGAGGTGCTGCTAAAGCATGAAGAGCGTGCAAGAGGGGCATGGAGCGCGGCCGACCTCAGTCCCTTAGATGTGAGCATCAGCGCCCCAAGAGGGGTTCAGATGCAATTATTAGGTCTGTTGTTGGTTCTTCATCGCAGGTCGGCGTGCCACCAGCCTCCCGCCCCCATGTGCCCCTTACAACGCACACGTGCAGCTCACCGCGCAACTGCACCGGCACCAGCCAGCTCCCCTTGCACACACAACCACGCGTCCACGCCGCTACTCAATTAGTGCATCGTCCTTTTTCCTCACTACTCTGCCTACTACTCTACCCACCTGAAGAAGTGCAGGCTGATGCGGTAGGCCCGCCCGTAGCCCTCCGCCAGCCCGGGTGCAGGTGCCACCGGCCGCTCCTCCACCGTGATGCCGCTAAGACACTCGGCCAGCTTGAGCCGCCGCATGCGGTTGGCCAGCACCTGCGCGTCCGAGGTGGTCAGCCCCTTGCGCACGGGCATGGTCATGACGGGGGTCTTGATGCGCTGTGCCGCCGTCATGAGGATCTCGCGGAGGCGGGGGATACCCAGCGTCACGTTGGCCTCTCCACGGCCCGCCATGTGGAACGTGTTGAGCGTCATCTGAGTGCTGGGCTCGCCTGGGGGCCGGGGGAAACAAGGGATGGCGGGTGAAAAGGGGGCGGAGGGGACGTGTTTTGTCTAGGTGGGGTTGTGAATAAGCATCGCCGAAGGACACAAAAATAGCCATGGTGTAGCTTGCACGATCTGCGAAGCTTGGCAGTAACTGTCAGGCGGCGCTTGGGTGTACTGGCACAGGCAAGGCAGCCGCCAATCGCACGTAAGCCCCTGATCCCTTGTTGTGCACTCACCCACAGACTGCGCCGCCAGGACGCCCACCGCCTCGCCCGCAGCCGCCAACGACCGCATGAACTTGAGCATCATGAGCTGGGAGAACACCTGCCCCTCCACCGCCCCCGGGAGGCGACACCGCGCGCCCCCAGCCCCTCCCACCGGCACCAGCGCCCCCTCCTTGTCCTTGCTCCCCTTCTTCTTCTTCTTGCCCTCGCTGCCCTGCTGCTCCGCCTCCCCTGCCCCCGGCCCTCCTATCCGCAGCACCGCGTCCGGGTTCTTCTCCACAAACGCGCGCAGCGAGTCCGCAAAGGCCTCGCTGGTGGCGCCCATGACGGTCGGCGGGTGCAGCGCCGAAAGCGGCAGGCCTCCGCACAGCTGGGCCGCGCTCTTGCGGCACTTCTCAGCCTTGGAGGTCTCCCCTGCTGCCTCGTGCTTGGCCGCCTTAGTCATCAGCTCCGCACGCTTGGACAGCACCTGGGCCACCTCCGCCTCGCGGCTCTCAAGCTTAGCCACGTGCGACGCACCCATGGCGGTGTCTACGTCCACCAGCTGCGCGAAGCGCTCGGCGTTGCGGGCCAGGAACGGGAACTGCTTCATGTACGACACGTTCATGACGTCCAGACCGTCCTCGCCGTACGCAAACTGTACGACGGAGGCGTCACAGTTGTCACGTACGGTGCCGTCGTAGTGCACGCGGAGGGACTCAAGGTTCTTGACCAGGCACCTGGGGAGCGGCGGGAATGGAATGGCGTTGTTAACATGGGTGGGGTAAGAGAAGGTATCGATATGCTGAAAGCGCTGCGCAAATTACAACAAGGTGCTTCTCGAGGGCCACAGATTGGGTAGTCTAACTGCGGCTCATGGCAAGCGCGCATCCGCCCGTCATGGTAGCAGAACTGCATGAATGGAGAGGTGTTGCAGCGCTATTATCACACGTGCCCGTGTGAAGGGCGGGCCCGGGTGGTCTTGGCGCGTCGGTTCTATGTAGGCATCACGCGGCATCCCCCCAGTCACAGCGAGGACAGGCGAATGTTTGACCGTGTGCCGTTTCGCAGGCTCGTAGCTCAATGCACCTGGACCAACTCGTTCAACATGCACCTACACCCCATCATGCTACCACTCAAAAAACGGCATTGAGGTGGTGGTCCAGACAGTCGTGACACTGTGTCCAATACCGCGTCAAGAAGTAATGGTAAAACGTAAAAAAATGTTTAATTAAAGGGTACTGTGGCCGATATTGCGTACACCCGGTGCCGGAGGAACGGCCCCGGGTGCTCTTTCCGCGGCAAGAAACGTCGATGTAGGCATCCCCCCAGTCACAGCGAGGACAGGCGAATGTTTGACCGTGTGCCGTTACGCCTACACCACCACCGAGGACAGCTTACGCAACCTGCTCCCTTGCATCAAGTCGCCCACATCCCGCCTCACCTCTGCAGGTAGCCCGAGCGCGAGGTCTTGACGGCCGTGTCCACCAGCCCCTCTCGCCCGGCCATGCAGTGGAAGTAGTATTCCTGCGCAGATGGTCACAAATTGCTTAGCTTCAGTAAGAGCTCACCTTCAGCAACAGAGCATGGCGCGTGGTGGCTAAGAATAAGGACAGGGTGAGTTGTACTGGGGGCGCAAGGCAAGGTGCACGCGTTGTACATGGGTGCTTTTACAGCGTACAGTTGCTGCTGTTGCTCGGCCGTGTCTAGCCTCAGTCCCTTAGATGTGAGCATCAGCGCCCCAAGAGGGGTTCAGATGCAATTATTAGGTCTGTTTTGGTTTTTCATCAGCGGCCAACAGTGGCTTGGGCAACAGCAGCGTCGAGGAACCGTCGAGGAGCAGGACCACCCAAGAATGTGCAGCTCAGAAAACCCCGGGTCGTGTCTCAGTGTCCTTCCATGTCCACGCTCACGAAACGCACTGAGATTGATATGCCGTTCATGGGCACCTGACACCATTTGATACGTAATCTGACACGAGCTTTCCTTACCTGCGGCCTGAGCCCCGTAAGGAAGCGGTCCCCGATGAAGCCGTTGGATCGACCGCCGCCGTCGTACGGCCGGAAGCAAGGGAGTGTCTTCCCGCTCGCCATGCGGGGCGGGCGCCTGCCCTCCAGCTCCTGCACGCATACCGTATTACGCGGGGGCAGGCATCAAACCACGCACGCTTGTACGGACTGAGCCCCTCCGCATGCACGCGTGGGCAACACAACCCCGCCTGCGTGTGTGTTCGCACGAAGTAAACAACACAGCCCTTCAACCATCCCTAAAAGCCATCGTCCGCTGGTAATTGCGCCATCGTCCGCTGGTAATTGCGCTGAGCATCATAACCGAAGAAGACCATTAGGCCGCCCCACCTGCTGGCCCAGGAGGCACGAGATCTGGCTGAAGTTGACCAGCGAGCCCTTGGCGCCGGTGATGGTCATCAGCGACAGGCAATTGCGGGGGAAGGCCTTGGCCTGGCCGCCTGTGGGTTAGCAGCAGGCAGGGCGAATCAGGGGAAATAACGGTCAGCAACACGAATCGGTACCGCCAGGTTTACCGAAAGGCGGAGCGTCAAGCGAAAAACGCAGCCAGAAGGACACCACTACCAATCCCAAGCGTTTCTTGAGTGGTAAGGAAAGCAGCAACAAAAGTTGTGGAAAGACTGAAGACGGCTGGGGCGTTGCAGAAATGTACCTACCGGGCAGGCAGACCTTGATGACCTCCGATGACAGCGCGTGCATTGCGCCGCTGCCCTTCATGTCATGCGCCTTGCCCGTGTCGCGGTTGGCGCGGTACCTGCCCCCCAGCGCGTTGGCCACCTTGATCTCGCTACGCAGCAGCTCCCGCGCGTGGTCCTTGGGGTTGGTCAGCACGGCGGGCGGCAGGCCGGCGCCCGCCTCGCCCGCCTGCTGGCCGAGTAGCTCGCTCGACGCCTGTACGGCACGCGCCTCGGCGGTGCACAGCAGGTCGGCGCGGCGGGACTCGCTGCCGGGGACTAGCAGCAGGTCGTCCATGCCTGCGTGTGAAGAAGCAAAGGCAATAAGATAATCAGGAATGGTACTTGATAAGGAAAAGGACAAGGTATGTACGTGTGGGACGTTAGCCGCTGGGTGGACCGCAAGCTGCAACCGAAACCATGGAAGCCTCAAGTTACGATTTGCCAGGATTCCTGCAATTTCTCACCGCACGTGAAGCCGTGCCACTGCAGGAAGTGCGTGAAGAGGCGGCTGAAGGCCGACAGCAGCTTGCCAGCAGTTGTGTTGCCGTACAGCTCCTGCAGGGGGCAGGGTTTGGCCTCAATTGAGCGCTAACTTAACTATCACAGACACATGCTTGCCTGCAGAGTTCAGATGCCGAGCGCAAGCTGCAGGTAGTGCGTGATTCCTTCAGTAATCCAGGAGATGACACTCTAGGAAGGACCACCCTCACCTGCACGGCGTGCACCAGGCCGTACTTGCCGAACACGTTCTTGTCCACCACACCGCGCACCAGCGCGCCGCGGAAGAACTCCATCTCGTCCTCCCCGCTGCCCGGCCCCCAGTAGCTGGCCGGAACCTTGCCGCCCGCCGTGAAGGACAGCGGGGGCAGCCCGGCCGTGAAGTACGAGATCACCGTGCTGATCACCTGCAGGGGTTCGCAAGCAGTGCATCTTCTCAACACATAGCAACACCGATACACCAAACGCAAGCAGGAGATCGCATACGCCTCCACCGCGGGTTGCACAACAAGCCCCCGTACCCCCATGCCCCCCTCCCCATGTCCCATTCCACTGACTCCGTGTCGCAGCCTTCCCATGTCCCATCCCGACAACTCCACGTCAACCCCTGCCCACCTGCTTGCCGCTCCACAGCCGCCTGGGCTTGAGCGTGCACGGCGGCTCCAGCTGAATGTCGTGCACCGCGCCCTGCCCCGAAACCGTCACCTTGGGCCGCCCCTCGCCCCGCTCGCGCGCCGCCGCCGCCGCCGCGGCCGCCGCCGAGCTCTTGCCCAGCCACGGCGTGCACGCCACGTACACCAGTTGAGTGTATTCCTCCTTGGTGAAGAAAGTGCCGCGCTTGGAGATGAGGGTGGCGGCCACCACGTGGTCTTGGATGAGGCCGCGGATGGGCTTGCCGTCCGTGGGCACGATGTACTGCTGGTCAGCGTGCACGATGACGTAGCCCTCGGCGCGGCCGTGGTGGTCCTAAGGGTGTGGGTTAACAGTTGGGAAGGTCGTCGATGCATGGCAAATCACGGATGTGTGGAGTGGATGGTGCCAGACTATGAAATCAATTAGCGTAGCCAGTGTGGGCAACAAATGCACGGGCGGATAGCAATGAAATCAAGCCATCACTGCTTAAACCATACGAGTTATCATGAAGCTGACCGGCATGCAGTCGTAGCAGGGAGAGAAGCCTGGGACTGATGTGCTCACCTGCGGCAGGTGGAGGTTGATCTCGTCTCCGTCGAAGTCTGCGTTGAAGGTGGAGCAGTTGGCGTAGTGCATGCGAATGGTGCGCTCGCCCTTGAGCACGCGGGCGCGGTGCGCCATCAGCCCTGGGGGCAGGCAAAGGACAGGGAGGCACGAGGGAGGGGAATGAGGAGAGCGCAGCTGGGCGGAGCAGGGCTCAGGTACGGTGCGCACCCAAGCGCATTACACACTGTGCGGGGCAGGCAGGGGGCAGCAGCGCAAGCCGAGCAAGTAGGCACATGCGTCGGGCGTGGGACGTGCAGCCCTCAGCAACAAGCAGGCATGGGGAGTGTATGTGCGCTCGACTTGCAACGGTGTGGCTAGGAGGAGGAGGCAGCAGTGATAGGTCGCACCTGGCTTGTGCAGCGTCGGTTGGCGGTTGGTGAGCATGACGTCACCGTCCTGCAGGTGGCGGTACACGATGTACGACGACTGCGGCGGCAGGGCGGCCGAGCCGGGCCCGCCGCTGCCGGCGCTGCCCAGGCGTGAGGACAGGGAGCGCGTGCGGCCCAGCACCGCGGTGGTGGACAGCAGCTGCTTGGCCAGCGCCGTGCGCTTCTGTGGGTTAGCAAGCAGGCGTGTAGGACATGAGTACAGTGATCAGCACGACGTCAAAACCGCACGGTCGTTTTGCACGGACCACCATACACCCTGGCGCACAGGCAGTAGCAAACGGGCTCGAAAAGGATAAACGCAAGGATAACGTCTGTGCCAAGCAACCAACCTGGCACGTAAATCGAACATGTGTTCAAAAGTTGCAAGGTTGCGGCCGTCTACGTGACTCGCCTGCAGGTCGTACATGGACAGGTTGAACATGCGTCCGGTGCTCGAGTCCTCAACCGCCACCGCCCCCGGGTGGTTGTCCGGCCCGGCAATGACGGCGGCGCGCAGGCGCTCCACGTTGAAGGGCGTGACGCGCTCGGGGAACGACAGCCGGCGGGCGAAGTACGGCGGGACGCCGATCTCACCTGTGTACGGCAAGGGGTAACGAGGCAGAGCGGCGGCGGGAATGTCAGCGACGGGAAACGACGGCCGAGCCTGGACACGTTGGCTGGACCTCATGAGGCCATGCGCGCGGAGAGCAGTTGTTGCCGTACACAACTTAGCCCATACACAGCTGGTCACGCCTGCACGACGTGTCTCTGAGGTTGCGGCTGTGCGGCTGCAACAACACGCTGTAATCAGGGCGAGCCAACAGCTATTACATCCGCAACACACGCACCTGCGCCGATGTAGGGGTCGGGCGAGATGACGGACCGCGCCGCGTAGTTGACGCGCTTGCCCATCATGTGCTTGCGGAACAGCCCCTCCTTCTTCTCCAGCGTCTGCCGGATTCCAGGCGTCTGGTCCGCCGCGTTGCCCTCCGCCGTGGTGCTGTCCATCAGCCCGCACACGTGGTTCTGGAGCGCCAGCCACGTGGAAATGCGGCGGCTGAGGTCCAGCTGGCGCGCCTGCTGTGGGTCGGCGCCGGGTGCGTTGGGCGCGGGGGCCGCCGCGTCGGTGGCTGGTGCGGTGGTGGTGAGGTCTAGGCAGGCGTTGATGATCTTGGCCAGCGCCACGTTGTGCGCGTGCTCGTAGCTGCGTGGGGGAAGGGGGCAGCAATAGGGGGCCGGGTTCGGGTTCGGGTTCTCGAGGGCGTGAGGGTTGCACCAGGACTGGTGCTGATGCCGTGTTAAGACGTCATCAAGTACGGCTGTGCTTGCCCATCCGGCCCCCTCACAGGACACGACCCACAGCCCCCAGCGTTGCTCCCGCCAACCCAAGCCTCATACACCGTCCCATGGGTCGCCCGCGCTCAAGTACAGCACTGTACGGCACCGTGCGGTACTCACAGCTCGTCGCCGACCTTGGACGGCGGACGGAACTTGTTCGGCGCCACCAGGATGACCCGCAGGAAGAACATGCGGTACGCCTCCTTGGCCTCCTCCTCGCCCAGCAGCCGTGTGCCCAGGCCGCGGGGGTGCTGCTGCGCCAGCACCTGAGTGCTGTATATGAGCGACAGCAGCGGCCACTCGCGCCGCCACAGCAGCCTCATGTGCTCCTCCACCTCCGTCACCGTCAGGTACTTGGTGGACACGTCGCTGGGCATGCGGGAAAAATGGTGAAGCAGGGGCACGTGTCAGTCAAGTCACTGTGCGTCGTGTAGGTGTTCGGGTGCGTGTTAATAATCAGAATTTGCTGGACACGAGGGAACAAAGAAGCAAGTGCGCGTGTGAGCGGAAGGTGGGGTACGGGAAGACGATGAGGCCAACGGCACCGAGGGCGGCAAGGTGCTGTGGGTGCAGGTGCAGCACGCGGGTTGAGCAGCAGCGGAAACAAAGGCTTCTTCTCCCAACTGCTTGCAACGGCAAGGCCGTGGGAGAGGGCAAACGTGCAGCTGGGCCATAGAAGGTGCAAGTTAACCCCAGCACCACCGCCGCCTACTCACAGGTTGCCCGCCGCCGCGTCGTCCGCCGCGCCGCCTCTCCCCTTGGCACCTCTCCCCTTGGTCCCCCGCCCGCCGGCGCCCGCCGCGCCGCCGCCGCCCTGCCCGTCCATCAGCACGTCCCCATCCTCATCCTGCGCCCCGCCGCCAACGTAGTCCTCCACATCCCCGTCGCTCCCCACGTCCTCCCCCGCATCCACAATTTCGGCCTCGTCCCCGCCCTGCAGCTTGGCCCGCTTGGCCTCGTCCTGCTCGTCCAGGTCGCTCTCGTCCTCGTAGTCGGCGGCGCTGCCGTACGCGCCCGTCCCACCAGCGCCTGCCTTTTTGGCCTCCTCCCGTGCGGCACGTGCGCGCTTGCGGCCCGCCGCCTGGGCCGCCAGCTCAGCGTTCATGCCGCGCTCCAGGTCGCCCAACACCTGGGGGACGCAAATGGGTTTCGTTTCTTGTAGGTATAGCTAGTCTTGATACAGCCAAGTTGTGTGCGTATGAATAATGAGTACACCGCCCCGAAGGGGCTTCGCAAGGCAGAGGTGCAACACATGCCGTGTATTCTTCAATCTGCTTCTGCCCAGTGACTGAGAGTCCGAGCTGTAGGTGCGAATTAGGGGCTGCCCGCCACGAGACAGGGCCCGAGCCTGGTGGCTTAAGGAGTCCAAGGCAGACAGCAGAAGCAACGCATGTCGCATGAACATACTGTCCGTCCGCTGTCGCCAGTCCTATAAACTAGTACACTCACGTCCTGCTGCTGTTGCCGCTCCAGCACGTTGGCCAGCTTGTGGCCCTCCTTGACGTTCTCCATCAGCGCCTTGCGGCTGGACCACACCGCAAACAGCTTGGTGGCCCCCTGCTTCTTGATGGTGGGGTTGTGCACCTTGCAATTCTGGCAGCGGGTGCTGTTCATCTTGCCCATCAGCTCAGAGATGGTGTCCTGAGGGCGGTTGAGGCGGGCAGGGGAAGGAAGTGGTGATGGGGGGTGAGGCCGGCAAGGGAAGGAAGTGGGCGGAGCAGCAGCGCAGCACGGCTGTACCCACGCACCGTGGGAGCGTCAAACGGTGCACACAGGGGGCGAGGAACACGAAAGAGGCAACCGCACTAGACACAAGGTCGAAAGGAGGCAACCTCTCAGGCCCAGGCACCCCGCGGTTTGGTTCTTGCTGTTGTACGGCACCACGTCATCTGAATATCGGTAAGCTACACGTGTCAGGCAACCCCACCTGCATGGCCTCCAGCGTGTGCTGCGTGATGTTCCGGCCGCGGCCCTTGCCGCCCGCCCCCGCCGCCGCCGCCGCCTTCTTGTCCCGGGCGAGGTCCGGGTCGTTGGAGGACATGAACTCCGCCAGCTCCTTGGACTGTCGGGGTGAGGGTGGAGATACGCGTCAACCGCGAGAAACCGTGAGGCGAGGGAGGTAGGGGGGTTGCACGGGGCGCAAAGAGATCGACACGGCAAGGGTGAGGAGTTGCAGCAGCAGCAGCAGCAGCAGCAGCAGCAGCGTGCCGGGGGTGTGCATGCTCGCACAAAAGCATGCCTGCGGGCATGGACACGATGCTGGTTCTCCTTAGTCTTGCTGTGCACAGGTTGCCACTTGGTTGTGGCTACGGCATTCCCTGGGCTGCGCACCTTGGGCACGCGGTCCGTGTTGATCTCCGTGGCGCGTACCAGGTCCCCGGCAACCAGCTGCTGCAGCTTGGACAGGTACGTGTCAACCTGGCGTGGGTTAACCGAGCGTGGGTTAACATCGGGACAACCAAGCTGCACTGCGTCATCCAAGGCAGCACGTGCGGCCACTGTGCAACCCGTGCCAGCATTGGGGCATCGACCAGTCCCTTTGAAGATTAGGCACAACACTTGCAGAGGGGCTGGCAAGTGCACCAATCCTGCTGGGCCTTTCGAGCCCCTGAGGGCCTGCCACCAGTCCACCACCCCTTCGCCCAGCTCTCCGCCGGCTTCCCAGCGAACGCACCGTGTCCTGTGACAGCTTGAAGTGGTGGCAGTAGATGCAGGTGCACCGCATCAGCTTGTACAGCACCCTGCGAGCAGGGCCGAGACGATCAGTGTAATTGGACATGCTTTGGCGGCTGAGTGTGCCGGCGGCGCGGACAAGAAGCAGCACTTACATCGCACAGCAGTTTCCCATGTAGACACACTGACTTCACCGGTTGCCGTGGCCCCTCATCCGCCGCGCGTCTACTGTCATGGACTGCAGCTGATGCTGGCTGCCCGGCACTGGTTCGATTGCGCCATGAAAGACGGGCGGAGCTGTTGGTGCTCCCCTCGCTAAGGCCTAAAGCTCACAGCCCACACAACCCTGTCCCAGCCTTCAGTAATGGAAAATGAAACACTGCGCCAGAGTGACCTCGGCCCGCTGCTCCCCCTGCTCTGCCTCAGGGTGACCTTTCGCTTTGCCTTCCACCCAGAAGTGGTACCAACCTATACTTGTGTGACCCAAGTCGGTGTGCTAGGGAAGTTGGACTAAAGGGCCCCATTGATGTCGGGCACGTCGGCAGCCCCCAGCTGCCGTTCACTCACTTGAACACCAGCGGGTTGTACACGGGCACGGGCAGCTCCACGTGGCCAAAGTGACCGGGGCACGTGGCGTACGACTGACGGCAAGTGCCGCACCTGTAGGGTGAAGGCGGAGGGTAAAGTCACACTGTGCACTCAGTGCATGCAAAGAGTCCTTGCTGGGCGACCGTCGGTGAGTGCACCACCAGCGGCCGCCCTGCAGCTTTGACCAGCAGGGGGGTGAGATAGCGCTATACGGTGTGCAATCTCAATACAGTATGAGAGTGCATGTAAGTCCATTGACGAGGGCAGGGTGCTCTTGTGGTCTCAAGGAAGGCCCAACCCTGAAGGAGTGGAAGCCAGCTCACCGTCCCCTTGCGTCAAGCGGTCCCATTTTTGGGTCGTAGAGCCCGTCGGCGACAGGAACCTTCATGTTGTCGAATATAATTGGCGTTGTGATGCGGACGACGCTGAGTTTTTGGGCCTGGGTACGGGCAGCGGGCAAAGCCTGTCGGTGGCAGCGGGCGAGGCGGAATGCCGAGACAGCGGCGGCGGGGTGCCGTGGCGGCGCCTGAATGTAGTCCAGCCTGACATATTAGGCGAAGCTGCTCACCTCCTGCTCCGTGTAGAAGCCGAAGCGGACGGCCGTGACCTGCTTGGTCGTGACCTCCTTGCTCTGCATCGCCGACGCCATGGCTGCAAACTGTGCCGACACGGCCTAATCCAGATTACAAACTTTCTATAACTTGAAGCGGCCCTTACGGGCCGCAAATAACTGCGGCCCCAGAGCGCGAGGGGCTTGCTATACAGCACCTAAAAGTCTTTAATGTACACCTAGCGTACTGTGAGATGACTGCAACACGTTTACCATTTTGGGACCCGCTGGAGGGCCCCTGTAAGCATGCACAAGGGGGAATGACGTTTGCGCTCGGGCCCGAGCCCGTTCCGTTATGCGTTGCGTACGACGGCCGGGTTTCGCCCCCTGCTAAGCTGCACCAAGCCTGCCAAGCCCTTCCTCTTTCTGCCTGACAAAGGAAAAATGGTGAGCATCGTTGCATATGACACTAGCTCTCAAGAATCCTGGCGGCTAGTTAGCGGCGATGGCAGGCAGAAAAGCTTTGGGCGGCTTTCGATACATTTGTAGTCCATTCACTCGGCTTATTGCCTGTATATGTAGGCGCCAAAGGGCAAGAAGGTGGCCCCCACCCCGGCGGCCGCGAAGAAGGTAAATGCCCGCTGGGCTGGTCACCATGGACTGCCGACGTCGGGCCTGCAAGCATGGCAGCGTGTTCATTTCGCTCTGATTTTACAAGCATATTCAATATTCCTTTTGTGCTATCGCAGGCGGCCGCTCCCGCTAAGCCTACCAACCCGCTCTATGAGAAGCGGTCCAAGTCTTTCGGTAAGTGAACATCTACTTGATTGATTCTTGCGCCCTTCTTGCTGTATATCATTGTCTACGGGATGCACAGCCTGTCGGCGGGGTGCAGCCGGAGGTCGGCGGCGGCAGCGCGTGCTGGCGGCAGAACAGCAGTGGCTTCGCTGCGGCCATGCAGTCAGTATTTTATCAGCTGGAGCGCGAGAGCTTTTGTGCGGCTCTCGGCGGGGCCTTGGCACTGGGATGGAGGAGGTGCAGCAACTGCTCCGCGCGGCAGCAAGTTTCCTGGCGCAAGCCCACGGGGCCTACTGATCGCACCTGGATCGTAAAGGACACTTCAGCCAGCAGCTACGGAGCGCTTGGGGCAACTGGGTTCGGGGGTACTGAGTGTCATCGTGCGGGTCGGCGAGGCGTTGGACTGCATACGTGCGGGCTGACCCGCGCGTTGTGCCCGCATTCCACATTACAGGCCTGGGCGGCGCCCCCAAGCCGAAGCGCGACCTTCACCGCTTCGTGAAGTGGCCGCAGTACGTGCGTCTGCAGCGCCAGAAGCGCGTGCTGTCTATGCGCCTGAAGGTGCCCCCGGTCATCAACCAGTTCGTGACCCGCGCCCTGGATAAGAACTCTGCCGAGGCTGTCTTCAAGCTGATGATGAAGTACCGGCCTGAGGACAAGAAGCAGAAGGCTGAGCGCCTGAAGGCTGAGGCCGCTGCCCGCGAGGCCGGCAAGGAGGTGCGCAGCGGGGAGCTGGGCAGCAGGGCACGGCCAGCGGCCACCGCAGCAGCAGCAGCAGCAGCAACAACTGGGAGCCAAGCAGCAGCAGCAGCCCACCCAGCAGGAGGGGTATGGGGAGGCGGGACGGTGCTGCGCTGCGGCGCCTGCCGGGTGCATACCTGGACTGTGGGGACACGCTGGGCAGTGGGACGCGGGTGCTCTGGGTTGCGGGCGGCAGGCAGCGCGGAAGGTTCGGGCACGCTGCGCAGAGTCTGTAAAAGCATAGAGGGCTTACGAAGAGAGCACACGCATATCATGGGCTCTCCTTAAGGCGGGTCGCACGGTGGGGACCGTCCGCCTTAGGCAGGGGGCGTATGGGGACGGGGCCCCAGGGCCGGGGTCGACGGCAGCAAGGCGGAGACGCGCTAGCGCCCGGCCAGCTTGGGCAGTGATAAACAAGCCAGCTAGCCATGCACTGAAGCACGTTGGGGTGGGCGTTTCCAGCGCTCAGGGCATGTGTCTGACGGGTGTGCCGCTCGACTCGCAGGTCGAGAAGAAGAAGCCCGTGGTGGTGAAGTACGGCCTGAACCACATCACCACCCTGGTGGAGTCCGGCAAGGCGCAGCTGGTGGTGATCGCGCACGACGTGGACCCCATTGAGCTGGTGTGCTGGCTGCCCGCCCTCTGCAAGAAGATGGGCGTGCCGTACGCCATCGTCAAGGTGGGCGCCGTCACGTGGCGCGCGTGGGGGTAGAGCTGGGTGCACGCCGCGGTGTTGCATGAAACCTGGGGAGCTGGACGGGGCGGGGAGACACGTGGCATGCGCGAGAGGAGCTGGGAGGAGCGCTTGGTGTGCCAGCTCATGAGGCCTTCGATGGGGTGCAACAGCGCGGCACGAGCTGGGGTAGCGCCGGGGCGGCCGCCGGGCCAGCGGCTCTATAGCAGGGGCGCAGGTGTGGGAAGGGTTCGAAGGGAAGCGCGGGAGGGCGGTGGAGCGGTCATGCCAGTGGCGGCGCGGCGAGAGCAGCCGCGCATAGTTGGCGGTATGCCACGGCCGGCTGCGCAGCCAAGTGGATCTAGCGGATTTTGAAATTGATGGGAACGCGCTGGACCAGCAGGCAGCGTGCTTGTCTGGGGCGGCACGTGGAGAGCGCCACACCTGAACCCAAAACGCCAGGCGGGTTGTCGCTTCGCCGCCTTCCGCGCACACCCCGTGCTCCACTGCCCACACAACCACCAACCCAGACCGTGCGCGCACACCGCACAACTTTCGCATGGTCGTTCCTCTCACCCCAGGGCAAGGCTCGCCTGGGCACCGTGGTGCACAAGAAGACCGCCACCGCCCTGGCCCTGACCGCCGTGAAGAACGAGGACCAGCGCGAGCTGGCCAAGCTGGTCGACAGCTTCAAGGCGCAGTTCAACGACGGCCCGCGCGTCAACTGGGGCGGGCACATCCTGGGCATGAAGAGCATGCACAAGCAGAAGAAGCGCGAGCGGGCCATCGCCAAGGAGCTGGCGCAGCGCGCCGGCGTGTAAGCAGCTGCAGCAGCGGCAGCCCGGGCGCTTGTGCTGGTGACGCCGGTGCTGGTTCCTGCGTCGCATGGGGCAGCCGGGGCTGTGGGCGGTGGTGGGGGTGGCGTAAGGGCCGCCCGTCACGGGCCCAGTCCTGGTCGTGGTCCTGCCAGCCGGCGTGTCTTTGGCGTGCCGGGGGCGGCGTCTGGCAGGCGGCGATGGCGGCAGCAGCTGAGGGACGGCACCGGTTCCGGCGGCGGCGTGCAGCGTGGGGACTGGGGCGGTGCCGAGTGGCGCTGGCTCGGCGCCGCTTCGGCCCCTCTTCTCGCATGAGGCGCTGGACAGGACGTGTAACGTGCTCTTAACGTGAACGGTTGTTGCTACACGGCTCGCTGGGGCGTGGACTAGGGGGCAGCACCTATGCTGTACACAAGCGCGGTGCTAGAGCAGCACGCAGCAGGGGCAGCGGTGACGGTGGGCTACGGGAATCGCGGCAGTGTACGGCAGCGTTAGTGGGATGCCTGCTGAAGGTGGTGCTTTCGGGGGCGAAAGATCAGGCCATTCGGGTGTGCAGCATCCAGGCTACCGTATGCGGCAGCGAGAGCCATCAGTGGTGGGCAGACATAAATCTTGTGGGAGCTCTTGGGGGTCCTATGCAACATCCAAGCTAGCTTGTCGTAAGTACCGCCTCCCCTGCCTCCGCTTCTGCCGTACGGCTACGGCTTAACGGCTATGTACGGTACAAAAGGTTGACACAGAAGAATGACACGGCCCAAAGCTACTATAGCCTTGCAGAGTTTTATCGCCTGGCTGTCCGCCGTCATGGGACATCCCGTTTGCCTCAGCAAGGGTAACGGCAGGCAAAGGGCCCCAACAAGTTGGGGCACCCCTGAGCATGGGGGTGTCCACATTCGAGCTTCGAGGGCAACCCATTGACTCCAAGCATAGGCCCTTTAGATCCCTGGAATAGGGAGCTCCTATGTGAAAGCATAAGTGACCCTCTGTTTGCAGACTTGGCTGGACTTGACGACGTCCCTTGCCATTGTCAGCCCTGCCCTTTTGCCCAGTACAGTGTCAACCTCACCGATGACCCTTGGGTCGCAAGTTTCAACTGACCAGAGAGTGCACCAAGCATATGCATGTTAGCATGTATGCTAAAACTGCATGTTGAGGACGCGGGCCTACAAGCATGTTGTGTTGCTCCCACCAAACATATTGCAGAGCAAGTTACAAGTCAGTCACCTGGGCCCGCTTCGCAGGTACGGAATGAAAAGCAGTGTATTATATATCCCAGCTTTACTCAGGCGAAACCGGGGCGCCACGCACCATGTGCACCGGTGTGTCGTCCAAATCCCATCTCGCTCTAAGTGAAGGAGCTCAGCACAACAAGAGGCAGGCAGGGAGCCCAAAACACAGAACACATATCTTTGTAGTCGTAAAACATTGAATGCAGAGTGGTCTTGTGTAGTCCTGCCTCCTCCGGCACACTGTACAGGGGCTCCTAATCACTATCATTCCTCTAGCCGTTCGCCGCGCGCGCTTCCTACTTCAACTGCAAATGACGTTCGATAGGATGTAGCGCAGCCTAGCCTCACTCTACGTGTACCGCGCACGCGCCATTTAAGAGAGTGCCGTCGCGTGCTCTAGGCGCCGCAAATGGGAACTGCGACCATAGACAATCGCTGAAAGGCGCAATCAGACTTATAGCTAACGGAGGCTTGTCTGAAGCGCCAGCAGCAGTGGCAGAGCAGGATGGAGCGGCAGGACGCACCCGGTGGGCTGGAGCCCTCACAGTATGTCACTCTCACGCAAATGCGGCAGATCGAGGCGCAGGAGGAGACACGCCGCATGAACTCAGCACGCATCCAGGGGCTTTTCAACTACCTTGTAAGCGGGGGCTGGGCATGTGGTGCTGACGGGCAAGGGTCGTGACACCAGGGGGGTTCTCCCACAAGCTGGAAGGACCAGAGAGCATGGGACAACGCCCGGACGGCACTCGCGGGGCTCTGCTGACTTTGGGCGTTCTGTGAGCCCCAGACGGCACAGCTAGCAGAACACTGCCTGCCAGGGGACCCACACGCACTTCACCACGGGACCACCCCAGGACAGCCAGCAGGGCAGACCGCCGCAGAGCAATCATGGCTAGGGTGATCCGTGTTAGGGTCTCAACCACGCTCAGCAAGGCAGCATGACAAACGCTCCGGCTTTCATGCGGGGAAGCCCCAAGCCAACTTTTCAAGCTGGTGCAGTCACGAAGGGTCAGCCTGACCTACACCCCGCGCTGAGCAATGAAGACACGAGATGCGCACGACGATGTCTGTAGCGGGTGATCCCGGACAGCCATAGTCCGCGAGACGTCGTAGCAAACCCGCGGAAGGCTTTCTCAGGACGTGCCAGCACCAGCTCATCTACCACCACTTGTGCCCTGCACACCGGCACCTCACACACACTTCGCCCGGCATGCATGCCCAGCGCAACCACGCACAGGTTTAGACTGGACCAACATACCGGTTCCGTCATGCCTTTGGTGTGTTAGACGGGTACATGTGCAGGTCGCGACACCACCTCCTGCCGCTACGGCACACAGCGCAGCACGACGCCTCCACGCCCCGCTGGAACGGATATCTCACGCCGTACATGTCCGTGAATGTCGTGCATGCCTTGCTGCCCTCGCCCGTACACAGAACTTCCTGGACAACGGTGCCTTCGACCGGTGCTTGGGCCGATCGGTGAGGGCCGCCCGTGTGCGGCGGATGTCGTGTGTGGTCTGTGCTTGTGCAAGATTCGGGTTACGGGACGTAGGCGACGTGTGTGTAGCAGGATGTGGTGCCGGGCCTGCGTGTGTGCTGGACGGCCCAGCAGGTCGTTCCCTAGCCTGCAGCGGCGGCGAGACATGTGTGCCCTGCTCACCGCGGCATTGGATTGACTGGAACTATTTCCCACCGACGCACCGCACTTCTTCGTGTTGCAGGGCAAGAGCCCCGACTGCCTGTCCCGCGCACCCGACGGGGGCCCCACGCCCCGCAAGTACGCCAACATCCTGACCACCACCTACAGCCGCAAGGTACGGGAGCAGGAGGTGACGCGGCCCAACCTGCTGGGCTGGAAGCGCAAGAACGTGGGCATGCTGCCGGCGGAGGATGTGGAGAAACAGCTGAGAGAGGTGAGGGTGGGGGAGGGAGTGGGTGGGGAGCGGAGGCGTGTTGGTCCGGGTCACGATGCGTCTGGCGGTTGGGGTAGGCACGATTGGGCGCGGTTAGTTGGCTGGAAGCGGCGGGCGGGGCGAACAAACAGAGCTTGGAATGATACTAGCGTGTATTAGTGCCAGGGCTGGGGTGCATGTGGCATGTCAGCGAAGTGAGGGACATGAAGAAGCAGCTGAAGGTGGTGAGAAAAGAGGGGCAGTGGGTGGGGAGGAAGCCGAGAAGGAGCGATGTGGGCCTTTCATACCCCTGCCTGCATGGTACCCTACCCCCAGTGCTTCCTGGCGTACACGGACCCCATGCTGTTCGCGCGGTCGGGGCGGCGCGAGATGAACATCGTGGGCTTCTGCCGCCTGCTGAGGGACTGCCGGCTGCTGGACAACCGCATGACGCTCATGGTGGGTTGCGTGGGTTAAGGTGTGGGCTAGGGTGGGTGTGGGTTATGGTGAGGTCGTGTAATGAATGTGGGACTGCCTGCTGCTGGACAACCGCATGACGCTCATGGTGGGTTGCGTGGGTGAAGGTGTGGGCTAGGGTGGGTGTGGGTTATGGTGAGGTCGTGTATTGAATGTGGGACTGCCGGCTGCTGGACAACCGCATGACGCTCATGGTGGGTGGGTTAAGGTGTGGGCTAGGGTGGGTGTGGGTTATGGTGAGGTTGTGCAATAAATGTGGGACTGCCGGCTGCTGGATAACCGCATGATGCTCGTGGTGGGTTGGGAGGGCTAAGCGGGGTGGGGGCGGGGGGTGTAGTCATGTGGGTTGACAACTGGATCTGGGTTAGGGTGGGTGTTGGTTGTGGGTCAGGTGGTTTGGTCGACAGGTGAGTGGAGGTGGGGCTGGTCAGGGTCGGAACTGTTGCATGCAAGGCAGCCGCATATGTGTGGGCTGGAAGGTGCGAGTGCGGGCCAAAGGCAGGAGGGGCGGAGGCATGCACAAGGGCACGTACCTGGAGAGCTTGTTTGACTTTTTAGAGCATTGCGCGGGAACATGGAAAGGCTCTGTTAGGCCCTTAAAGAAACTGCGGTAGGTGCCTCGGCTCACAGGCTCGTGCACAACGCCGCTGAATCGACAGATTGGGCTGCCTAGCGGTGACCCATTCGCTAAGACATAGCTGTGCTGGTGCCCACTCCAACCTGGTGCTGCGGCGGCGCTTGTAAGCTCACGCCGGTGCGCCCCCAAACCTTTTCGCGTGCAGGTGGCGGACCGCATCTTTGCACGCGTAGCGGCCCCCCGGTCGGCGGAGGGCGGGGGGGAAGGCTCGGGGCAGCGGGAGGCCGAGGCGGCGGCGGCGGCGGCAGCAGCGGAGGACGAGCAGGAGGAGGAAGAGGCGGGCAGCAAGGGGGCGGGCCGGGGCCAAGGCGAAGGGGGCCGCAGCGGCAGCGGGCTGCGGGGCGGCGGGCAGCCGGGCAGCGGGCAGCGTGGCAGCGTGTGCGGCAGTGTGTCTGGGGGCCAGGGGAGCGCCTGCAATGGTGCAGCGGGCGGCCGGACAAGCGTGTGCGGGAGTGTGGCGGCAAGCAGCGGCACGGTGGGTAGTGCTGGGGTGATGGTGGAGGAGGGTCTTCGCGGGCTTCTAGGGGCGCAGCATAATTGTAGATGCGAATGCAGCGCGTGGCATTGTCATTCTCTACAGCACGAAACCGGACATGCCGGCCGCTCGTCCAGGACCAAGTGCCGTCCAAGAGCGTTGCGGCGTTGGTCGTAGACTGGATTGGTGCCATGCTAACGGTCGTATAACCATACTTACCACGGTAACAGTCGTACAAATGCATTGCAACACGTCGTTGTGGCACCCCACCGTGCAGGAGGGCGGCCACGCGTACGTAAACTACGACGCGTTCCGGCGCACCCTGTACGGCGTTGTTCGGATAAAGTGAGTCGCGTACGACACTAGGACCACCACCGTGCGGCCCATCTGCCTCGAGTCAATGGCGCTGTGCCCGAGCCCTTGCGCCGGGTGAATCTAACGGGGGCCTGCCACTGGCCCTATCCATGAGCACTGTCGCACAAGAGTCCATTCAGCATCATCGCCGGCGCAAGCCAACCCGACCCACCTTATGTGGACCTTGCCCACTCCCACAGGTTCCCCAACACCACGGACGCCGACAAGGCAGTGCTGCTGCTGGCCCGCAAGTGGATCCTGCCCTTTGCGCGCGACCCGGGCGCGGGGGGCCTGGGCGTCAGCTCCAAGGTGGACGGCCTGTTCGAGCGAACCACCATGGACCTGGTGCGCTGCTACGACAGCCAGCTCAAGAAGCTGTTCGCATGGTGCGTTGTGGGTACGCGTAAAATGCGAGAAACCGTGTGAAGCTTCAGGGAGTCACAGTAACGCTGGTGCCTGCACGTGAAGAGGAAGGAGTTGACAAGTAGAAGCAGAACGCGAATACGTACCGGAACGTCCCAATAAACGCTGTGCTGCGAGCTGAATGGCGGGCTGCGAAACACGACCCAACCCAAACCGACCCGCTGAGGCTGAGGCTGCGAGCTGATGCTGAACCAGCAGCTGAATGCGACCTCGTGCCTATGGTCCCGCAACGGGTGCAAGCCGGCACAGACCCCAACGCGCGCCCATCCCCGACGTTACTGACCTGAAAGCAGCGGCAGAAGAAAGCAGGAACAGCAAACGGTTAGCAGTTAGAGTGGGGATGGGAAAGAAGAACAAGACAGCACGTCAGAATGCTGTGCGTTGTGGGTGCAGGGTGCGTCCTGCAGGGCTAGGAGGGAGGGCGACAGCCAGGGCTGCGAGCTTGGGGCGTGTGGGTCTGAGTGGCTTGACTTTGCACAGGTGGATCGTGGGGCGTATGGCCCAGGTGTTTCACAGCTAGCCTTGCAGCGGCTCCGCATCGCACCATGTGGCGTTGCATGCCATGGTGTCTCAGGCTGTGGCGGGGTCCGCAAATGGACAGCGGGACGTGCTGTTTGCCGTGTGCGTTCGGGTGGTGTGTTGGTGTCCGGCGGTTGTGTTTGCGCCCCCACTGGCTCAGCGCGGCATGAACTTCACACGCTAGCTGCGCGGCTGTAGCAAATTTGTGCTTGTTGAGGGTGCTCAGCTGCTCCCGTCTCCACACTCTTGCAGATTCTCCTTGCTCCGGTTGTGCGCTGCATGCCTTTCGGTAACATGGCGAAACCACCACTGGCATTTCGCATTTTGATCAGTCTCAATCCAAGCCTTGCGGTTGCCGTACGGCATTTCGCACGTGCAGGTACAGCAGCATGGACGAGACGGAGCCCTGCCGCGTGTGCTGGCCCTGGGTTCGCGACCACGGCTGCTCGATTAACAGCAGCCAGTTCGTGCTCATGCTGCTCAACTTCAACGTGCTGCCTGTGCTGCTGTCCAAGAGCGCGGCACTGGAGGTGTTCATGGCGTGCGAGGAGGCCAACGACGCAGACGAACAGCCGGACGCAATGCTGTTCCCTGCGTTCCTAGAAACGCTGGCAGAGGTGAGTGCTGTTGCTAAGTAGGGTGCTGGCTCTGGTCGGAATGTGAATGTGGGAGTCCGTGCTAGACGAGTCGTGGGTACGGCCCGGATAATGGCGGGCTGGGTGGCTGACTGCTTGGATGTATTGTGGCTGCAGGTTGCACTGTGCGTTGGGGAGTCTGCTGCGGGGCGCATGCGCGCCACCACCTCGCCGGACGAGCTGAAGCTGCTCAAGCGCTACGCGGACGGCTGCCCCGCACCCCACGGCACGGAGCTGCAAGAGGTAATGAGGGCCTCATGGGCACGTGGGGATCGCGTGAGGGACATGGCTCTGTGCATGCTGTGTATGGGCATCATAGGCGTGAAACTGGCTACCCAGGACTGCGCTGGGGACCTGGGTGCTGGTGTACGGAAGGGTAGGATTCGTCAGTTAGGCGTTGTGAGGACGAACACCGAGAGCACCAACAACCTGGGAACGCCTCACCTTGCATTTTCGAAACAGTTCTATTCTGTATGAGAGCTGTTCGAGAGGCCCAATTGCATATGCCGTGGCCGAATTAAGCGGGACATTGCAGTTCAAGGTAGCTCCCTCTAAGCGTCGCGCTACCCGCAACCTCGGCATCGGCAAGTTATATGAATTGCAAGGGGAATAGGTATACGCGGTTCATGGCGCACTAGGCAGCCTTGCTGACGGCATGTAACCACGCCTGAAGAGTGAGGGACAAACATGCACGAGCTGAGGCGATGAATATCTGATATATATACAACTCCGCGCCGGCTGTTACAACGGGCAACCATGGTGAGCCTGTCGTCCAGCCACACTGCTACCGGGCATGATTTTGGCATGGTGCAGGAGTTGCCCGACCGGCAACCAGACCCCTTTCGTTGCTTATACTCCAGCAGACAAAGTACCAGTATAGGGACCGACGCACAGGCACAACTCGTTCACCTTCCCCCGCCTCTCCCACCTGTTCGTAGGGTTGGGTTACTCGCACGGGGACCCATGTCCGACCTGTAGTGCCCTCCATAGCAGCAGTCGACACACTACCACACGGCGGCACCCTAGTTACGGCACCCCCGCGCATGCTCATGTCCCCCGTAGGTGTACCAGGAGGTGATGGCTGCACGCGGGCGGGACAGCTCCTCCCTGGACCAGGCCCCCAGCTACGACGCAGCGGCAATCAAGCAGCGCAACGAGCAGCGGGCGGCGTTGCTGCGGCAGAGGGCCGTGGAGGCACAGACCATGGGCGTGATAGAACGGTGGGTGTGAATGATAGCTCGTAAGTCTTGTTTATACAGGACCGCCAGCGTGCAGCACTTGCGGACGCCTTCCCGTCACCTCACCTCGTAGTCACCATCCAGCAATCCTGCCATAGGAGCTAGGATACTAAGCAGCTGCCCTCAACACGCGTCTGCTGCTACCCACAGGCGTGAGGACATGCGGCAGCGCTTTGCTCTCACCCGCCTCCGCAACTTCTTCCGCGACGTGCGCACCACCAACAACAACACCACGTGGCCGCCCGAGCGCGACGCCTCGCCCACCAACCGCGGCAGCGGCGGCGGCGCCCCGCATGGCGTCCCCGGACACCACCATCACCACCTTGGGCCGCACGGCCCGGGGACCGACGGTGGCGACGGTGACAGCGTGCACGTGGCCTTCTTTGACAGCGAGCGGGCCATCAAGACCCCTCGCCCCGTGGTAGGTTGCACGTGCTGTGCTGGAGTGAATGAGGACCGGTGCGCAGCCCATGAACCCGTACACAGTAGCGCAGCGCCCCGGCCCTTTCGCGTGCGCTTAGGATGAGAAGCATCATCACACGGGCACCCTTGAACGCTCTCAGCGCTTGCCCTTGTTGTGCCCCGCGCAGTGGATCCCCGTGGGTCACGCCGCCAACGCGCTGCCCAGCAGGCGCTTCAGCCTCAACAATGGCTACGGGGGCGCCCCGGAGTCACCCTCAGGTGCAGCAGCAGCAATGGGCGTCCAGGGCGGCGCGGGCACGGTGCTGTCCGGCCCTGCCAGCCACGTGCTTGTGCTAGACAACGGGGTAGCCAGCACCACCACCGCCACCGCGGCCGGGCTAAGCCACCAGCATCCACACGGAGGGCCGTTGCACGGCCTAGGGGGGAAGTCGTTCGGCGGCGGCTTGGGGCCACCGTCGCCGGGAGCCATGAGCAGCTACGCGTACGGCAATGGCCGTACGCCCAAGGGGCCGCCAAAGCAGTTCCAGCTCAAGGTGTCCATAGAGGACCGGGACGAGCACGAGGCGATATTGGAGCTGGCGGGCAGGCTGCCGTACATCCGAGCGCCGTCGATCGCTCCCCCGCCGCTGCTGGCGGAGATGTCGGCAGCCTCTAGCGGCAAGCCGCGAGCTGTGACGGCGCCGGCGGAGCTCCGCACGCGGCGAGCGAAGGCGGCGGCGGAGGCAGCGGCGGCGGAGGCAACGGCAGCGGGGGCGGCGGCAGCGGGGGCAGAGGCAGCGGCGGAGGGGCAGGGCCTAGGAGGTTCCACTCCTAGCATGCTGTCGTTGTTGGGGGTGCGGGGGGACCTTGCAGGGGAGCCGAGTGGGTCATCTGCTGGTGCGGGGTCGCCAGGTGGGGTCGTGGACCAGCGGCGGCGGCTGCCGTCCGTGACCCACCAACTGCACCGAGCGCAGGCCACTGCAGCAGCGCTGGCAGATATGGCTGGGTACCAGGCCAATGCAGCTGCGGCGGCGGCAGCTGCAGCGTCTGTGGCTGCTACTACTAGCTGCCAAGGGGCGGTGCGGCCACTGCTGCACCCGCACGTGTACTCACCTGGGAGCGTGGGAACACACGGCTCGCCGCCGCTGGCGCTTCCGTTTGTGGGGCCCACACACGGGCAACTCAGTGCGCTGGGGGTCGTACCCAGCTGCTCCTCGGTTCCGCAGAGCCTGTCTGGCAGCGTGCGGGGGCACGGGGCAGGCAGCCCTGGGACGTACAGCCCGCAGGCGTCTTGCAGGAGGCGAGCTGGTGGGCGCGCGCGGGGGCCAGGAGCAGGGGGGTTGCCGAATCTACCGTTGCCCGTTGACCATGGGCCTAGCCAGGAGGTCCTGGAGCAGCTCGCAGCGTTGGACGCGTTTGACGGTGAGGTCCAGGGGAGGGGCCGCGCGGGGCAGGGGCAGGGGCAGGGGCGGCAGCATGGCTCGCCGACGTGGCAGCAGCAGCGGCAGCAGCAGCAGCAACGGCACTTGGCACTTCATGCGTAGCCAGGAGCGGAGATCCAAGAGTACTTGCATAGCGGTGCTTATGTCCTTGCGTGCCAGAACTGCGTGCCGTGGGACCCAGCCTATACCCAGGCAGCCCCCCTCTAGTGCAGGGGTGAGTGCATGCGTTGCGGACACTCTATCTTCGCTTTATTCATAGGCATGCACGGCTTTCGCAGAACATTCATGGTCTGAGTGTGGCATGGGAATGGTGCACTAGTACTGTTTCTCTGTTTGGCGTGGTGGCGTGGCATGCATATCAGGAGTGCGCACAGCTGGTGGTTGCGGGGGCTCGCCTTGCTGACACGCCCAAGTGCGACGTCGAGCAAGGTGTCCGTGTGTTCTCGGGGTCTAAGCACAGTGACTGATAAAAGACATGCATTGGGGGGAAGATTGGCGCAATACGTGCGCTGCTGCACAAGCAGCAAGTGCGCCCACGCAGATGCACGCGACCATGGAGCAAGAACCAGAGATGACTTTTTTCGACGGTCACTCGCCGGGGTGCTATGCATGGCCGGTGGAATACTGCATGTACTGTGTAGTGTGTACTTCTAGGACCAGCTCCAGTTTGGCATGCAGTGCCAATGGTAACATGCAAACATAGTATGTCGGCGCCGGGGCTGTGGTACATCTAGGGACGAGGGTGGCAACCCTGGGCAACCGAAGTGTACGTATGGCGTTGGAACACTCGCTCAATCTGCAGCAGCACAGGTTGTCCTGTATCTGGAATTCGTTGCGCAATGCAATTGCGCGTTGTAATAGTGAGTTGCTGGTGTTCTGGCAAACAGGGTGCTGGGTGTCTACGGCGGCCATGACTGCTGCCGTACGGCTCTCGTATGTCCGGGACATGCAATGGTGCCTCGTGGGCACGGATAACAGCCCCTCTGCGTTGCAAACAAACGCAAAGTGGAAGAAGGTACTAATGGAAAGGCAAATTGCGGCAGTGAATCTCTGGAGACACGATTGGTTCCGCCATGGTGGCCTACAGGACCAGGAGTGAACCTCAAATACTTCACGGCCAACTCCCCTGGCAAAATGTACGCTTGCGAACATCGAACATGCCTGTGTTAACGACGACACTCAGCACCAGCGTAGGCGTAAGAATGGCAGGTCGGTTTGGGGTCACATGACGGTTGAAAAAAATGAGGTGAATGACGGGGGAAATCCCTTCCCGTGGCGCCCATGAGTTGGGGGAATACAATCCTTACTGGTCCGCCACCCAATCACGGATTGTGAAGCTGTAAGAAAGTGCGGGTGCGCAAGCGCATGACCGCTTCATAATACACTCCACTTCCCAAGAGAGGAGCAGAGGGGCTTGTGGCCGCAGGCCGACGCGTTGCGTACCCGTCCCCTGTACCGCACCACTGATGTGAAACATGCAGTATGGCATGGCATGTGCTGGTATCTGAACTGCCATATGCGCAGTGTACAGCGTTGCGCGACTCCTTGTGTGAGGCTGTGACCCTGGGAGCCCCAGGGGGCATGGGGCAAGCTCCACTGGTGATTGGTTGGCCAGCCAGGTCAGGTATAGATTGTGGTGAGGGGAGGCACGACTGGGGATAGTGCTGGGCCTCCAGCCTTGTTGATCTTCTAGAGTACTGTGCTGGGAGTAGGACTGGGGCATGGGCGGGAGCCCAGGCGGCATGTAAGGGGGCCACCAGGAGCCGCCTGCCGGCGCATGGCTTGTATCGAGCAGGTGCTGGGTCTGTGCCGCCTGCGTTCCGGCCCTAACGGAGACGTCTGTGCGGTGGTAGCAGTTGCGATCGCTTCTGCTGAACTAGAGCAACGCGCGCAGGCGCTTCGGCCTTTCGGCACATGACGGAAGCGGCATCTCGACACAAAAGAAGTGAGGTGCGAAACGCAGAATCAGTATGCAGAATACGTCTTGAGGGTATCAGTATTTGGACAGCGATGAGACAACGCGAGCGTGAAGAGGTGTGTTGCGCGGGCTCGGAGATAGTATGTGGCCTCCGGTCCTGCGCGAACGAGTGGGCAGCAGTCCGAAATTGTAGACGGGCTGCATGAATGACGTTGCATGTACACATCGAGGGGCCCGCGCGGTATATTGCCGGGGGCAATGCACAGTACGGCCTTTCCGCCGTCTGTGCCCCCGCTCATCACAGCCCCAGTTCCGGCCTCAACTTTCTCTCCCTTGGACGACGTGCGGAGCCTGCCCCTCTGACCGTCAAAATGGTGGGGCCGCCGCGCAGACCTAGGCATAGAGCAGGAGCATTTGGGGCTCACCTTCAGCCAGGCCGACCGCTAGCCTTGTGAAACACCTTGCAGCCCTATAGCAATTGGTATTACTGTATCATTAACACGGACCGAACGGTGGACGCCTACAGGTGCTACACAGTGATATCGATCTTCTCAACCCCCCTGCGGACCTGGAGAAGCAGAAGCACAAGCGGAAGCGCCTTGTGCAGAGCCCCAACTCGGTAGGCTAGCGCTTATGGGGCGTGGGTGGCAACGGCGCTTATGGACTGGGGCTCACCGTCCCGCATTTCCTCTGCCGCCGCAGTTCTTCATGGACGTGAAGTGCCAGGGCTGCTTCAACATGTAAGTTTATTCATGATGTCATAAAGTGCTGCAACTGGGGCGCAATAGCGCTCAACCTCTTGCCGCCGGGTCTGCCGCCTGGGCCGCCGCGGAGCATCGCATGGCTAACCTTGTTGGTCCTGATTTCCCCCCGTCGCGCAGCACCACCGTTTTCTCTCACAGCCAGACCGTCGTCCTGTGCGGGAGCTGCTCGGCTGTGCTGTGCACCCCGACCGGTGGCCGTGCCCGCCTGACCGAGGGTAGGTAGAGTCGCGAAGCCTTTACTCTCCGATTCAAAAACAATAAAATTGGCTTATTCATAATCGTGTGCACGTGATACCGGTCGCGCCTGATGGCTTGCCTGGCCTGGGCTGCTCCACTGTGCCATCTGGTTGCACCCGCCTGCGTTCCGCGGTTGTGGCCCCTTCTTCACCCCCAGCCTGAACCCTCGCCCCTCCCTCTAAACAGGCTGCTCTTTCCGCAAGAAGAGCGACTGAGCGCTTTCGCGCTCGGACATGCGTGGTACACTCTGGCCGGGCTGGCGGCTGGGGTAGCCTCAGCAGCAGCAGCAAGAGCAGGTGCCCGCGAGCAGGATGGCAGTTTGCGCTGGACCGCTGCGCGTCAGCTCCATCCAGCGTGGACGACAGACCCAGCGTGCAGGCTTTCACGGGCGTGTGGGAGCTTAGTGTCTGGACCCGTGTGCTGCCCTCGGGCAGGCTTCGCGTCCAATGGACCTGGACCGGTAGAAATGGCGCGCATGTGAAAATTCGCGTGAGCCGCCTTCGCGGTTCGCTGTTGATCCTGATTCGCGTTGTAACCAATTGCTCGAGCCGTTGACCTTTCTTGCCCCCTCCTCACACCACTTCTGCATACGCATCAGAAACTCGCCTGCAGCCCTAACCAACGCATCACTCAGCCCCGTTGAAGCGTTGGAGCCAGCGACAGGGCACTCACGGGGCAAGGGGACCTGGTCTCTCTTCCAGCCCTCGGCCGGACGGTTCAATCCGCAGCAGCGGCAGCAGCAGCAACAATCGAGTGGCTGGCGGAAGCTGCTGTGAAGGCCATATCGGGGTTCTGGAGCGTGGACGAGCTCGGGATCCGGGGTGGGACAACGCAGCGGGCTTCCGCAGCAGCGTTACAAAGTCTCTGGGCTGTCAGGCGCGGCGGGGAGGCGCGGGCGGCCTGGCGACGATGTAGTAGCTGGTGCCGAAGTGCCAGCGGGTCGTCTTGTCGACCACCAGGCCCGCCTGCAGGATGGCGGGGGCGGCACGGGCGGCGCAATGGAGGGGCCGGGCTCGTCACGTCGTTCGCATCGAGTTACAGCAGCCAGGTTACCTCAGTCATTGCAGCTAGGGCTTTTACCAGGTACAGCCATGGCAGGCAAAGCAACAGCTGCACTCGCATACCAGCGCCAGGGATAGAGCAGCAATTCAGCCCTTGCCAAAACAGCACAAAAGGTATCCGCAGCAAGGGATGGGACAGCAAGCCGTGCCGGGAAAGCTGAACCATGGTGAGTATTACCTGTGAGCGGCTGGGCGGTGACAGTGCTGACTTGTGTGGATCTGTTCTCGCGGACTCGCTGTTTCAGCATCCTAGTTGCGCGGTTGTGCGTCTCGCAGCTGTGCGTTGTGGCACCTCCGTGAACCCGTGGTCGTTATAGATGCTGACGTGATCTGTGTTGTTATGTATGTGCTGCACGATGGCGATGACGCGCCTGCATGCGTGCCTGCCTGCACATTGTCTAGGTAGAGGTGACAGTGTTCGGCATTCACCTGCTCCACAATCGCCAGGATGTCCTTGTTCCACAGGCATCCCCATTTGCGTTGGTGTTTGGCTGCCGAGCCGTCCAGTTTGCGGTTGAGCCAGTCGTAGTGGGAGCGGCCGTGCTGTGGAACCAGGGGAGGCAACGGCACAGAGTGTTAGTGAGTTGGGCTTCAGGACCAGCGCTCGGTTGCCGTGGTGCTGTGCAGTACTGTGCAGTGATGATGTCCAGTGGTGCGTCGTGGGGTGAAGGTCGCTTAGTGGCTTGTTGAGCAGGTCGTTGTGTCGTACAGCAGGCGATGGAAGCCAGGTGCGTGCAGGGTGCCGCAGGTGCGGTTAGGAGCGACGGAGGCGTGGGGGGTAGTGCACCCGAGCTGAAGACGCGGAAACCAAATGCGTCTTAATTTATTAGGCCGGGACCCACCTGTAGGAGCAGGATCTTTCCTCCGGGCTTGCAGACACGTGCCATCTGCCGCAGCACCTTCATATAGCGCGGGCAAGGGAGTTTGGTGTGAAGCCGTACACTAAGCACAAGCGCAAATCCGCACGACCGACACGGAACGCTTGCATGGTTGCACCTGTGCATGGGAAATTAAACGAAGCGCGGGTGCACGGACGGGTTGCCCAGGGTGGCCGCAAAAAAACCGAAACAAAGGAAATAGCAGTAGACTTCCACGCTATTAGCCTGTCGATCGGGGCCAAGCCATAATGCGTCCTTTCAGCCAAGAACCCCAGATCATACGCCGGACACGCACCAACACGGACCGGTACAGTCGGCAAGGGCCAACACTAGACGATACCTGAGGAATCCGCTGTAAGGCTTGGAGGCCGAGGCCAAACTAGCTTGGGCACGTGTGCATGCAGCGTTGACTCGAGCCGCCTAACGCCGGGCTCCTTACCGGCCCCACCCCTGCACCGGGCCCTGCCGCAAGCACAGCCCAACTGCATCCACGACACCTGTTGGCGAACTGCAGGCGCCCTGTATAACCCCCACCTACCCGTACTGGGTCCTCGTGCGAGCAGAGCCCGAACGTGTCCACCACCGTGTCGAACGAGTGGGCCGGGAAGCGGGACAGCGCCGCTCCCGACTCGAGCCGCCCCGTGGCACACCGCGCCTCGTACGCCATCGCTCCGCCTGCCCCGGTTGCATGGCAGCAGCAAGCGTCGGCGTCCTCGTCGTGTTGGTGGGCGGTACCCGCTCCCTGTGCAGACGGCCGGCCGGTGTGGTGGTGGTGCTGCTGCTTCTGCTGCTCTGGATGCCCGGAGCCATTCAGCTGTTGGTCGGGCTGGTTGCTAGCGTGTGGTGCACCCGGCGGCTGGTGCGAGCCGGAGTTAGTTGTGGTTGTTGCGGGTGACGAGGGTGAGGAGGGGGAAGAGGAGGAGGGCACAAGGACCCGGAAGAAATTGAGAAGGCCGCCTGCGTGCAGACCGGGCAACTCCCGCCCAGACAGCACTGGGTCCACGGCGGGGCCGCGGTCCGCCGCCGCTGCAGCTCCCGCACCAGCACCAGCACCAGCAGCGGCGTCAGCAATGGCCTGCCCAGCGGGGGACGCCGTGGCGTCCGGTGCGGGAGTGGACTGCGGCTGGGGCCGTCCGCCCCAGGGCCACCACCTGTTGCATTGCGCATGTGGGAAAGGCAGGAGGCTTGTGGCGGGGCTGGGAAGGATGCAAGGCATCTACAAGTGCACAGGGTGGCAGCGCGGCACTTGCCACAACTGGATGTGCCGGTTCGTGGTACGGTCACAGCGCGTAGCGTGCCGCCATGGGGGCGTTCAGCACCGATTTGTTGCCGTCATGGTGAAGCAGCCAAGCCAGGCTCTTCAAGTGCCGCGCGCAAGCGGCACCAAGGGTCCAAGGCATCCAACAAGAGGGCGCTGGCGGAGATTTGCCTGTGAAAGCATCCAGTGCGTCAGGCCCTTCAGGCCACTGGCTACTCGTGGGCTGCGTTTCTCCTGTCCGGTTGCTGCCTATCGACTACCGGTAAACCCGGCCACGTGCTGCTCACCTGCTCCCTGCCGCCGTCTTGCTCCCGCCCGAGGCCACCGGCTGCTGTTGCTCCTGCTCCCTTTCCGGCTCCACCAGGCAGTGCGCATCCGCCAGGCAGAACTTCATCCTCACATTGGGGTGCTTTTCGCCCAGCTGGAGCTGCAGGGAGCGCATTGGAGCGGGAAGCAATAAGTTAATCGAGGCGATTCACAGCATGGAGCACACGTGTCCCCACCTCGTGCGCATCGGCGTTGGTGATGGCACCAAATCCGAAGTACCTGGTTTTCAGAAACGTCTCGACAATGTTTCGTGCAGCTTCACACGGAAAACCCCACACCTCGTCAAAGTACTTGTCCTCCGCCCTCAGCAGCATGTGCGAGCTGAGGTCGGTGCAGGTGAGCGAGCGGATGGCTCCCTTGGACAGGTCGTAGTACTGCGGGGGCGTACGGGAAAAGCGGTTACTGGCGGTTGGCGGCTCGAGTCAGGCGCTGCACGCTACGTGTCCGTGGGCTAAGGCTGGGCCGGGCTGGGCACTGTGTGTACGATAAGGGCATGGCCCTCGCAAGGACATGCGCTGTGCGCCCGTGGGCTCGGCAGCTGGCACGTGTGCGATGCGCAACCAAGCCTTTGGCGCTGCCACGTCCAGCCATCCTCGAATTGGCCATCCGCTGTCCCATCAGCCCTCCTTGTTCACCGTAGGGCTCCCCACCCGCACGGACTGACCGCACTTGACCGCACATACGCCTCTTGGCCGCGCCCCCAGCGCTGCCATATCCCCCTTGCCCCTTCACCTTGAAGTTGCGCCCTGTCCCAACCGATATCTCCAGCACGTCTCCCTGCGGTTACGGCAAAGCCGGAAGCGGCACACGGTGGGAGCAGCATCAGCAACAGGTGCTTGACGTACCGCACTCCGCAGGCTGCGAGAGTCGAGGGCGTTCCGTGGCTCACCGTGCACACGAAGGCCCCAACAGTCCATCACCGAAGGCCACAACGCCTAGGTGCCGTGCGTCCACGTACCACATGGACATGCATGGCGCACCATAATTTTGAAGACATCGGCAAGGAGAATCCCACGCCAGTTGGTCAGTCCCATGCACCCACCGATGCGTTGGCCAGCAGCCATTTCCGCATCATGCCGTACCACAGCGCCGCCTCCTCCTGCCCGATGGCGTCGTCGTACTTGTCGGCCAGCTGGTCTGCATGTACCGTACCAATGTACGACAGGCGTGGGGAGCAAGACAACGGTGCGGGTGTGAACCCACGTGCGTGTACACGTCGTTCATACGGTTAGCCCACGGGGTAAGGACAACAGACAGGTGAGCAGCACCAATCGCTCAGCTCGGTAGTTCAGCAAGCTACAGGGAAGCACCCCTGTGCCTTCCCAAACCGCTCTGCAGGGCTTCGTTGCGGTCATGCAACGCACGAACAACGGCAGCAGCGCGCCCCTAGCGATACCCACCGAATATGCGGTAGCTGTCGGCCAGGTCCCCCTGGCCCTCCCCCGAGCCCAGCTCCTCAGGGGACGGCAGCACGGCGTGCGCCCGCGCGTAGCGGTACGTGAAGTACGCAGTGCCCCCTAGAACTACGGAGCCTCCGACTGCCAGGCTGGCCAGGGATATGTTCGGGGCGCCTGAGCCCTTGCCTGGGCGTCCACCAGGCGCGGATGCCGCCCGGGCGCCTGGCACCCGGGTGCTAAAGCTGCGCGCCGTCGCTACCAACCATGCGGGCAGCTCTGCAGCAGCACGGCGTGACGCCATTGCCGGGTATGGTGCAGGAACTCAAGCTGATGGCCCGCGATGGAAGCTTGGGTGTAACGTCACGGCACAAGCTTCATGCTGCCAGTACCTAGGGTAATTAGTAATTACTTGTAACTTTCTTCATAGCTGGAAATGCAGCTGGAATAGCGTCGCACGGCTCCGAAACACTGCAACCACCCGCACGACTCAGAGCGCTAAGGAGCTGGACAAGAGTGCATCGCATAAAAGAAGGGACTTCAGAGACTGTGAAATGTTGCCTGTCATAAAGACTTCTAGTCAACCTCGGCACAGCTCCGAAGCATGGCCGTTCCACCCGAAAT
Organism: Chlamydomonas sp. KOR1; assembly: GCA_036984285.1. Lineage (NCBI taxonomy): Eukaryota > Viridiplantae > Chlorophyta > Chlorophyceae > Chlamydomonadales > Chlamydomonadaceae > Chlamydomonas > Chlamydomonas sp. KOR1. The sequence continues at coordinate 55,857 of BQMZ01000316.1, read as the reverse complement.
GCGCTACTCGTCACCGGGATCGGAGCTGCGCTGTGAAGACATGCAGATTAGTGCGCATATGAATGTTTCTGGAGACAGGCGCAGCTCACCATGCTTCCACTCGCGCCTGTGGGCCCGTGCCCACGCAGCACTCAGCTCGCCGCTGGCTGCGGACTGTGGCATCACAGGGCTGTTATGGGAAGACGAACAGGGGAGCAACACTGGAGGAGAGGCGAGGTCACAGGGATGGCGTCCAACCGCTGGCGGGGGCACAGGCAGCGTAGCAAGCGCTTCCCGTGTGCGTGCTGAATCAGCGGGGGGCCCGCTGCTGCTCTCACGCGTCAAGTACACGCCGTGGTCACAAGTGCTCCTTCAGGTAAGGATGATATGCCCGATGTGCACACGGTGCCGGTGTGAATCGCCTTGGTAGCCCGCAGCTAGCAACTGGCGGTGTCAGTGCTGCGGTTCACTCACTTGAGCAAGCGTAGGAGGTGACGGCGGCAAACTGTAACTGACCTGTGGATCTCTTTGCACAGCTAAACAGGCATTCAAGACACCTGCTTTCAGCTACGTCTGTACGTCTTCTCCGGTGCTGCTGCTTTGTAGGTGCTGGTGCTGCGAGACCGTATCCTGGCGTGGCTTAAGGAGGCAGCTGCCCATGCACCCGGCAGCAGCAGGGGCGGGGCCTGCGGCGAGGAGGGGCCAACGCACAGCCCCCCTGGCGAACCCCAGCTAGTGGGCCTATTATGCCACCCCTCCGCGCACTACACCACCATGAGCCTTGCGGTGCTGGCGGCGGGGTGAGTGTGAGGGTGGATGGGAGGGGAGGGGGAAAGGGCGCGTGCGGTCCTGTGTCGTACACGTGTGCTAGTTTCCAGCCTCAGCACGCGGAAAAGCAGCTGCTGCAAGAAAGGCCGCTTCATGGCTCGTGTGGGTGCTGTTCATCCTCCTTTTGCGCTCGTTACCTAAGCACTCGCTACTTACGCAGCAGCAACACAGGTCTGCAAGGCTGTGCCCCAACACACCTTTTTCCAGTACCACTCCTACCCCCTCCGGCCGTCATGCTGCTGCTATTCCACCTACCTTGTCGTACCCCCGCAGAGCTGCCTTCCTCCCGCTGGACCCCTCCTGGCCTCCCGGCCGCCTTGAGCAGGTGATGCAACTGGCTCAGCCCGCACTACTGCTTACTACACCCGCACACGCACACCTGCTACCCGCGGCACCACAGCCACCCAGCCCACACCACCCAGCCCACACTTGGCCCGACGCGGGTGCAACCGCCGCTGGAGCAGAATTGTCACTGACAGCGAGGCCGGCCGCCAGCCCATCCTCCATTCCCCACATCAGTACAGCACGGTCACGGCCACGGCCTGGGGCACACGTGGTTGATATTGACGCACTACACACGTCTGATGAGCTTACGGACTCTTGTGCGCAGCACGGATTCGAACAGGGCTCAGATCGTCCCAGCCGCCAGCGTAACCCGGCGCCAGGCCCTGCTGGGACCTTACCGTGCGCCCGGCCCCTGCCGTACTTTGCGGTACTGTACACCTCGGGGTCCACGGGACTGCCGTACGGTGTGCGCATGACGGAGGGCGCGTGGCTCCACCGCATCCGGTGGATGCAACTGCGCGGTCCTAGGCGGCGCACGGGGACTCCAGGGGCGGGCGGACAGGATCAGTGCCACGACCAGAGCCAGCCCTGCCGCCTGTACGGCATGGGGATCCCACCATCCCACCATCCGAGGTCTAAGTCAGCTTGTATATGGAATTCTTCTGAGTTAGAGGCGAAGGCGGGGTTCGTGGAAGAGGCCGAAGCGCAGGCGGGGGAGGAGGCGGAGCCGGTTGATGGCGCCAGCTGGGTGCCGCCCCCTGGCATGCGCACAGCGGCTGGAGCAGCAGAAGCCGCAGCGGCTGGGGCCGTTGGGTGCTGCTCGGTCGTGTGCTTCTCCACGGCCGTCAGCTTCGTGGACCATCTGTGGCAGCTGCTGGCCCCTGCCCTGGCCCCCGCCATGTCCGAGGCTGCAGCTGCAGCTGCAGTGCAACCAGCGGCCGTTGAACAAGCAGCAGCGGTAGCAGGTGCTGCCGCAGCAGTGGGCGGGGGCAGCCAAGGCGCTGTGGCGGCGGGTGTGGGGGTGGGCGATAGCAACATGGGGTTGGCGGCAGTGGGGGTGCAGCTGCCGTACAGCTGCGGAGATGCGCAGCTGGATGCGGCTGAGGTGGCAGCTGCTGCTGCCGCGGGCCCGTGCGGAGTGCTGGTCCCTCCCACGGGGGCGGTGCTGCGGCCGGAGGTGTTTGTGCGGGCGCTCGCGGACCATGGCGCAACACACCTGGTGGGTACCGTTTTTGCACGCGTCACGCTTTTCCGCTCAACAGCGTCACGGCTTTGGTTAAGACGGGTGGAAGTGCTTCATGGCGCCTTCTTCGGTGCCTGATGGCCGGCCTAGCAGCACAGCACACTGTCGGTGCACCGGTACAGGATGCAGCACGTGTCCCTCGGCCCGACATGCACATCTGTGCGCCGCGCCCTGTCAACCTGCTTGTATGTTTTCTTGCTTGCTTGTTACTGCTTAAGGCTTATTTGCCCACTCCCGCACCGCATCCACAACACACCTGTGCGCCCCGCCATGCTTCCCACATGCTGCGATGAAACCACATGTTGTCCACAGCTACAGCTTGCGCTCTCCTGCTCAGCGCCAGCACCACCTCCTCAGCAGGAAATGACTAACCTCCGTCCATCCCCCAACTGTTTCCTCAACCTCCTCCAAACGCGGGGCAGGTGTCGGTGCCTTCGGTCCTGCGGCTGCTGCTCCTCAGCTGCAGGCGCACCGGCCCCGCCTGGGGCGGCTACGGCTGCTGGTGTCGAGCGGGGAGCCGCTGGCCTGGGGCACGGCGGGGCAACTGGCGGCCGCCCTGCCACGTGGCACCGTCCTGATCAACCTGTACGGTGAGACGAGGGGTGACACGAGGTGTACGGAGACGTCTTTGGGCTGTCATCTTGGTGCTCCGGGCAGCTGCTAGGTGGCAGTGGGCTGCAGGTCCCGCAGGGCGTGGCTGGAACGCCAAGGGGCAGGGGCGACAGCACCGTCCAGCAGTGCTTTTTGGAAGCCAGATGCAGCAAGTATGCATATTTGTTAGGGAGGGGTAGGAGGTTGAACCAGATCTGATCTATTTTGTGGCTTGCCAGGTTGACCCGTACGACTGCACACTGCGCCTGTTGCAGCTGTGGTCCTGAGGTGCATGGAGGGCTTGGGCGCTGCAGGAGCCGGAGTGCCCCCGGATGCTGCTCACTAGGAGGGGCACATGTGCGCCAACCGGCTTCCACACCCTCGTCTGTACGGTTGCTGCCCCACCACAGGCTGCACGGAGGTGACTGCCGACTGCACGGCGTACCTCGTGGACCCCATGGCTGTGGGGCTTGGGCTGGGGCCCAACCCACACAGTCTACGCCCTGGCCATGTGCCCGGGAGAGAGGCAGGCCAGGAAGCTGGCGGCAGTCAGGGTGGTGCTCCCGAGGACAGCGGTGTGTGGGTGGACATGGCTCACCCACAGGCACCCGCACCAGCGGGGCAGCCGGAGGGCACCTGGGTGCCGGCTGGCTGGCCCATTGGAGACACGCAAATCCTGTTGGTGGCGCCACCGGAGGAGGAGCAGCAGGGCGGAGGCAAGGGAGTCGCAACCAGTGCGCCATTCGCCCGGGGAGCGGTCAGCACCGCCGTTGCAGAGGGGGACTGTGACGGAGGGTTGCTGTTCCGGGTGGTGCCTGAAGGGGGCGGGGAGGAGGAGGAGGAGGTGCGGCTGGTGCCGGCGGCGGAAGGCAGCGCGGGCGGCGGCAGCAGCGTGGGGGAAGTGTGGGTTGCGGGCAGCTGCCTGTCAGGGGGCTACCTGGGTGACCCACGGGTCGGTGGGGCGCGGTTTGTGCGGGTTGAGCTGTCGCAGCGGCAGGCGGAGCGGTGCGTGGTGCATGGGGGCAGCGGGCAGGGGGGTCGCAGGAGGGAGGCAGGAACGAGCTGGCGTCAGGGGCAGGGGCTAGGGCTGGGGCAGGAAGGGCAGCAGCAGGGGGAGGAGAGGGGGAAAGGCGAGGGGCAGAGGCAGGGGCAGGAGCGGGGGCGACCCGTGCGGCGGGAGGTGCGGCTGGGTGCGGTGTACTTCCGGACGGGGGACCTGGGGCGCTTTGATGCAGGACAAGGTGAGGCTGGCGGTTGACGACAGGGAGGTTCCTTGTAGGTACACGTCGGGGCCACAACGCACACATGGTTTGCCACTTCAGGTGTACGTGCTTGTCGAGTACATTACTGGCGTTCTGTACAGGTAATGCATGTCCATGCAGCATTGCGAGAAAGTGCTTGTGGGTTGCTATCCCAGCCCGTGTCCCACCCATGCATGCAATGCGTCAGGCGGGCTGCAGCTGCTGGGGCGCCTGGACCACCAAGTCAAGGTGGCGGGCGTACGGCTGGACCTGGCCGAGGTGGAGGCTGTACTCGTACGGCACCCTGCCGTACTGGAGGCCGCCGTCGTGCGGGCTGTCGTGCAGTACCAGCTGTCACCGGACACCGCTGAGCAGCCCCGTGCCAAGGACCCTCAGCCTCACCTTCCATCCCATGCTGCTTCACCTCAGGCTGTGGCTTACGTCGTGTTGCAACATCACTCCACCGCCAGCGGCTTTGCAGAAATGCAGCAGGAGCAGCAGCAGCATGCGAAGGATCTCCAAGGCACAGAGCAACCCGATGCACAGGATTGGCAACACCTCTCCGCACCCTCCTCTGCGGGGCCGCGCCCCCACGTGCCCACCAGCTCCCTCAGCCCCTCCCTGGAGCAGCAGCTGCGCTCCTGGCTGCTGGACCACCTGCCAGCGCGTGGCTTAGCTCTGCAGCTCGTGTCCTTGCCCCACATGCCTCGCAACCCTGCTGGCAAGCTGCTGCGCAAGGAGTTGCCGCCGCCGCCACCGCCGCCGCCGCCGCCGCTATCGTTAATATCGTACACGCCTCAAGCACAGCCTCAAGGGCCGCGTGGCCTTCCTGCACTCGCTCGGGATGCAGGGCATGCGGGAGGCGAGGTCGGAGGTCATGCAAGAGAGGTGCAGCGCGCTGGGGTAGGCAAGGGTCATCCAGTTGGCCAGGCAGCTCGGCGCGAGGACGCACAGGCTGTGCTGCTATCTGCTGCTGGTGAGGCAAGTTGGCCGCGACAGCATGTTGAGGCACAGGAGGAAACCCCGCTGCAGCAGCAACAGGAGCAGCAGCAGCGGCAGGAACAGCAGCGGCAGCAGAGGCAGCTGCGTCCGGATGCGTGCAGCGAGGTGGCGGTGATGCGTGTGGTGGTGGCGGCCACGGGGCTGCCCCCCCGGCTGCTGGAGGCCACCACCGACATATTCGCGGCGGGGGCCACCTCCCTAGCGGCCGCGGAGATCGCGGGCCAGGTGCGGCCGGGCAGCTGTGCGTTCGTGCGTGTGTAAAGAGCAAGGGAATGGTGGCGCAGTGGCGAATGTCGGGGAGGTGCGGGGGGTGGGGCCCTTCAGTGTGGCGAGGCCTGCACAGGTAACTGGGAAAGCACCGGCAGACGGGAGGTTGAGTATGAGTAACTTAAGGAACATGTAGCGGGGGACTGCTATGGTACGGGCTGGGTGCGGCGCAGGTTACACTTCACGCCACCAGCGCAAACCACTGGGAAGGTTGTGCCCCGCCACAACAAAACCTCTAACTTGGATCCCTCCCTCGTGTGGCTGTCCCCTGTGCTCCCCCGCCAGCTGGGCATCGACGTCCGGCTGGTGTTTGCGTACCCCACCGCCCGGAAGCTGGCGGCAGCTGTACGGCAGGGAGCGGCGATTGGAGCGGTTGACATGGGATCAGTGGGCGGTGTGAGTGCTGGCGGCGGTGGCGCCCTTAACGCTGCTGTCAGCGCTGACCCGGTGACAGAAGCTAGACCTGGCGGAATGGAGGGGCGGATGGAGCCACAGAGCGGGGAGGGGGAGGCAGGCGCGGCGGCGCCGCCGGGTAAGCGCCGTCGAGTGGATGGCGGAGCGGCAGCGGCACCACCCGCTGTGGCTTTGTGGGCTCCCCTGGTGGCTGGAGGTTTGGGCGGGGCGACGTCAGCGGGGCGGGATCCTGTGGCCGAGGATGGGCAGCACTCAAATCTGCAAGGGTCAGAGCAGCAGGATCAAGCATGGGCGGCCCAACCTGTGGCTGCTCTGGCGGCCAAGGGAAGGCAGCATGCGGGTAGGGCGGTGGAGGAGGTGGGAGAGGAAGCTGGTCCTCCGATGCCTTCGCTGCACCGTGCGGTGGAGGGGTGGTGGTGGGTGCGCTGGCGCACAGGCGGGGGCGCGGGTGGGCAGGGCGGACAGGCCCACAACCTGTGCCGGCATGGCCATGGCCAGATGAGAAATGGAGGCCAGCAAGAGAGCTTGGCAGACAACGTCGGCGTGGACCGTGGAGTGGCTAGTCTCAATGATGGCTGTGGAGGCAGCGAGGATACGGCTGCAGTGCAGGGCGAGGAAGGGGGCGGTCGTCCTGCTAGTCAGGGACCCCGCGGTGAGGGTCAGGGAGGGGACGGCGGGCACCTGCAGGGCGTGTGGCGCTACCAGCTCGGCAGGTGTGTGGACGCGCCGGTTGTGTTTGCTGAGCTGGCGTACGACAGCGAAACGGGTGCGGAGGCAGCAACTGGCACATCCATGCACGGGTGGGGGCAGCAGCAGCAGGGCTCCTCCTCGGATGCGCCCCCGGGACACCCCAGCAGCAGCGTTGTACACTGTGTGCTGCCCCTAGTGCTAGCCTGCTCACATGACGGGGATGTGGCCTGCCTGGACGCACACAGCGGCAGGCCCCACTGGCACGTGCGGCTACCTGCCCGGGCCGAGGCCGGCATGGCCCTGGCGGCCGGGCCGGCCACGTCCGACCACCGTGGCACAGCACGACAGTGTACGGCAAGCGCTGGTCCGTACCGGCTGCCGTACGTGGTGGTGGCGTGCGATGACGGGCAGCTGTACAGCCTGGACCTGCGCGACGGGCACGTGCGCGGTGCCGTACCGTGCGGCGGCGCGTTCAAATGCGCCCCTGCTGCCGACCCATGGGTCGGTGCCGTGTGGGCCACCAGCCATGGGAGGTGTGTTACGGTGGTGCGGCCACCGGATCAGGTGCTGGCCAGGTGCGTCTCGTGTGCGGGAAGGCACTGGGGTAGAGCGCCGGAGCGGGACGCTAAGCTTAATAGTGGACAATGCCACAACAAGGGTGCGCATGGTTGGTCAGCAGACGGTGTTTTCCGAACAGGTTTCAGCTACAGAGAAGTGCGCATGCACTGCAGCGAGCTGCCCGGGCACTTTATTTACGTGCACATTCCCCTGACTGCTTCCCAACGCCGCATCCTCCTGCCCCGCCTGCCCAGGTATCACGTTGGTGCGCCCATGTCCACGCCTGTCGTGTTCTGCACGCTGCCGCCCCGCCCCGGCGCTTATACACCTGCACCGCCTGACGCGCCCGGCGTGGCCCCGTCCCACACGGCCATCGGGTCACCCCCGACCCATGGGTCCGAGCAGCGCCTGGCAGTGGTGACGGCCCTGGACGGCAGCACACACGTGCTGCAGGTGGACCTGGGCCCTGCGGCACGTGCGGGGACCGCTGCCACTGCTTGCGGACCCAACAACCGCGAGGAACCTGCGGTTACTGTCGATGATGCAGCAGCTACCGGTATTGTACCAAATGCACCAGGCGGAGACGGAGTGCTGTACGAGGAGGCAGCTGCATACGAGGTGGCCGGTGTCAGTTGCCTGTGGGTGGCGCGGGGCCCGGCTCCGGTGTTCTCGGCTCCGGTGGTGGTGGCGTGGGGGGCGGGTGGCAGCGACTCGCACAGCTCGCCGTCAGCCCCGGGCAGTGTGCAAGCCCCGGCCTGCTGCGGCCCTGCCCAGGACGTGCTGCTGGTCGTGGGGCACGTGGACGGCACGGTGCGCGCCTTCCCGCTGTGCGGCGGTGGCGCTGGCGCTGGCACTGGTGCTGTGAATGGCGCTGTGGGTCAAGGCCGCGGCGGCGGCTCGGGTGGCGGTGGCAGCTGCGGCGGCACTGGCAGCGGTGATGGCCGTCCTGCAGGTGCAGAAGGGCAGGGTGGCGACCAGCTGCCTGCACCCGCCCTCGTGTGGACCGCCAAGCTCCGGGGCAACCTATTTGCGGACCTGTTGGCCCTCTGCACCACGCAGCTAGCGGGTCACCCTGCAGCGACACGTGCCAGCGGCTGTGGGGCTGGGGCCGCCTTGCAGGCGGCTCCGTGGGGCCGTGGGCTAGTGATCGCAGCCACGCATGCGGGCGTGGTGTACGGTCTGGATCCCTGGTCTGGGGCAACCATATGGGCCCTGGAGCTGCGGTGTGGGGCCATCAGCGCAGCGCCGGCCGTGCTGCCCACGCAGTGGCGCGGTGCAGGGCAGGGAAGCAGGGGGCGCATGCCGGCGGCTGCCCTACTGCTGGTGTGCTCAGGCGCTGGAGAGGTGTTTCTGGTGGGGCTACCTGCTGGCGCTCGTGGGGCGGGGGCGTTGCAGCGGAATCAGGAGGAGGGTGCTGCCATGGCTCGTGGAGACAACGGGCCGTGGGTCATGTGCACGGCACGGCTGCCCGGTACGTGCCTGACATCAGAACATCTGCCGTACACTTCATGCTGAGGTCAACTGCCCGTGCTGGCCCTCCTATTTCACAACTGGGTACTGTTTAAAGATTCGGTGGACCGCTTTGCGCCTGCAACAATTGGTACAGGCCCTGTTGCTGTTCAAGAGCTGAGAAGGCTGAACTCGTGATGCATGTCGTTTGTGCAGGTGAGGTGTTCTCCTCCCCGGTGCTGGCCCCGGGAACAGCCATAGGCGGCCCCGATGTGGAGGTACACGCAGCTGGCGCCAGCGAACCAGAGCCCAACTTGAGCAGGGCATGGGCAGCTGTGGGCTGCAGGGACGACTGCGTGTACCTTCTGGAATGCTCTGGTTAGGCTAAAGGGTGCCATCGACTGGGTTGCCTTGAGCATAGCTGAGAGGGAACGGTGTCAATGATAGGGTTTTAACTGTGCGCGTTGCAAGAGGTGACTCCCTTCAGAGTCCATGAAGGGATTGTCGAGTCATGCCATGCAGCACGCCAACATTGAGCTCAAGGTGCCGTTGTGATCTCTTGCTGTGGACTGACGTTTTGAGAGTGTACCTCGAATACGCATGAAGCTGCACATAAGTATCCACCTCGTGTGTGCGCCAACCTTCCGTGCATGCCTATAAGGACGCTGACCAACGCGCCGCCTGACTCATACCACACACATCCACGCACGCAGATTACACTGCACACCGGCACAGGAGCAGGAGCCCCTGGCGGGACACTTTGCTCGCTGAACTGCACGTGCAATTGTACCACACCGTGCAATATGAGCACTCGACAAGGGTTGCCCTGAAGGTGGTGTTGAGAAACACCGGGTTTGTTGTTACGAAAGTAAGCAAGCTGCTGCTTTACGCGCGCTCGCCACGGATGCGGCGGGCCAGCTGGATGTCCTTGGGCATGATGGTCACACGCTTGGCGTGGATGGCGCACAGGTTGGTGTCCTCGAACAGGCCCACCAGGTACGCCTCGGCAGCCTCCTGCAGCGCAAGCACGGCCTGGCTCTGGAAGCGCAGGTCGGTCTTGAAGTCCTGGGCGATCTCGCGCACCAGGCGCTGGAACGGCAGCTTGCGGATGAGCAGCTCAGTGGACTTCTGGTACTTGCGGATCTCACGCAGCGCCACGGTACCGGGGCGGTAGCGGTGGGGCTTCTTCACACCGCCGGTGGCGGGGGTCTTGCGGGCGGCCTTGGTGGCCAGCTGCTTGCGGGGCGCCTTGCCGCCGGTGGACTTACGGGCAGTCTGCTTGGTGCGGGCCATTTTGTTGAAGTTGAAGTTGAAGTCTAGAAGAGAATGTAGGTATGCAGGGCTTTTGAGTGGTTTACTCTATCAGCCGGACGGGGGCAACATGTATAATGCTCGCGATGGTACGGCGCGGGGTGGACGAGCGAGGAAACGCGCCCCGGCGACCCCGGCTCACCGGGGTGCTCATTTCTGAAACTAAATGGGACATAAGGCACCCCGGCTCACTTAAGTAATACATCCTTACCCCTACAGAACTCCCTTCTTAAATACTTTATCAATCATGTCTGGACGCGGCAAGGGCGGCAAGGGCCTGGGCAAGGGCGGTGCCAAGCGCCACCGCAAGGTGCTCCGCGACAACATCCAGGGCATCACCAAGCCCGCTATCCGCCGTCTGGCTCGTCGTGGCGGTGTCAAGCGTATTAGCGGCCTCATCTACGAGGAGACCCGCACGGTGCTCAAGACCTTCCTGGAGAACGTCATCCGCGACTCGGTCACCTACACGGAGCACGCTCGCCGCAAGACGGTGACTGCCATGGACGTGGTCTACGCGCTCAAGCGCCAGGGCCGCACCCTGTACGGCTTCGGCGGTTAAGCGCCTGGCGCTTCCTCTCCAGCCTCGGCCATGTCGGCCCGGTGTTTCCAACCCGGTGTTTCTCAACACCACCAAAGAAGGAATCATGTTCCAGCGCGCGAGTGAGGCCAGATTGGCATTGTTTGTCCATGGCAACCACCGTGCTTCTCGGGAGAGTGGCTAGCCTGCTGGATGTAGGCGAGACCGGGCGAGACAGAGTGCAGCACAGTGTGTACCGTATGCAGGCGGGACGGGTCCCCTGGTACGTACCACCAGAGAGTGACTAGTCCGCATGATGCATGCTTACATATTCTGTCCTTTTTCTTCCAGAAAGGGTCAGTGCTCATGTACTGTTCTGGGCCAATTCGTCAAAAACAGCAGGCCGAGTCAACGCCAGGTCCCTGGTGAACACTCGCAAGCCGCGCACAGTGCACATCGCCAGTGTGTTGCATCTGCTCTACTGCTACTTGCAACTGGACCAGCACACCTCTGTGATCTGTACCATAGGTGCGCTCCGCGAACGTACAGCCTCCCAGGCACCTGACGCTGCCATCAACGCGTCCTCATCATCCAAGCCCCCATGCACCACTACGTCGGCCCCCAGCGGCTAAGCTGAAGCAGCCACAGCAAACACACCACGACCTCCACGCCTCCAGGACACCTGTGTGCCAGGGCCCCGGCTTACGGCTGTATGGCATTACTCCAGGCCGGGGATGTACAGCAGCTGTACGTCGAACACCACAGGGGAGGCGGGGGGCACGGCGGGCCTGGGGGCAAGGGTGGGTAGGGTTCAGCAGCAGACGCAGGGGCGGTCGAGTGAGGCACGGAAATGGTGCACAGCAGTCCGATGATTCGGTAAAAGCTAGTCACCAAACTGGGCATGGCCAATCAACCGCTGAGCGCAGTGCAGACACATCTGGAGTGATTCAGTACAGAGGCATCAAACGCGCTGCAGGCTGGGTACTATGTGGATGACCCATGCACGCCCGCACCTGCCAGGCGCGGCCTTAAGGCCCTTGGGGAAGGCCATGTTCCCGGGGATGTACAGCCGGCGGATGCCCCCGGGCTGCATGCTCAGCAGCCCCTCGTCGAGGCCCTTGATCACCTGGCCAGCGCCCACCCTGCATACAAGACCAGGTTCCGTTTTACAAGTCACGGCCTTGGTATTAGACTGGTACATATACAGGGTGGATCCATTCATGGTCCGGGCAGTGTCAGGCGCGCGCACTGTGGCCGCATGCGAGCACTGTACAATGAAGGAGCCTGTGGCTGGGGGCCCTCCCTGTGCGGCGTTGCCCGCGCGTGGTTTGCGCCCCAGATGAAGTCTATCACAGCGTGCTGGACAGATGTGACCTGATTGCCCTGGTGTTGACGTGCGCTCCATGGCTGGGCGAGTGCGTAGCCAACCCTGCATGCCAATTGCCCGCTGACAGCCCAAGTACGGCCACGCATCCGAGCATTGCCAGATGCGCAAGCAAGCACCTCAAGGCGGCAGGAGGTCTCCGACCTGTGCACCTGGCACACCACCTGTGCCCTGCCAGACTGTCGCTGCTTGCCACTGCAGGCCAGCCACCCCCACCCGTCCACCGATACCCCACCCCAGCCCCTCACCGGATGTCGTACGGCGCCCCCTTGTCCAGGCTGCTGTCGAACACGCGCATGTTGGGCGTCATGGCAACGTAGTGGGCCACCACCTGGGGGGAAGGCGCCGTACACGTGTCGTGCACACGTGTCAGTCAGTACGGTACCTAAGCCCCATCATTACCCGCCGCTTGCTTCAGCCACCAGTGGCGCCAAGCCACCCGCACCTTGCGGTCGGACCTCGCTGCCGCCAAACCCCAGAAGCCAACTGGAGCAAAGACACTACGCTGCTGTACCACCTCTTGCTGCACGCGCCTGCTGCTGTCCCCCTGCCCGCGCACCTGGAAGCCCACAGGCGGGTTGGGCCCCTCGCCCAGCGCAATGTCCTTATATACCAGCCCCGAGGGCAGGGTCACCGCCTCCACGCTCTCCAGCTTGGCCGTGCACTCGGCATCGCACAGCACCTTGTTGGTCTGGGCAGGCAGCGAGTCGGCCATGGCAGACCCGGAGCTGCACGGAACAAGGAGGAAGACGTGCATCTGAAGAGGGTGCTTGTCACACCGGCGCTTGTAGGATTGGTATGGGCACTGCATGAGAATAAGTAATCTATGCGTACAGCCACTAGTGCACTAGGGTTGAGATCAATGAGGATGTTTTTGTGGGGGACAAGTTCGACACGGTGGCAGCGGGTGGTCACGGCAGACCCGGAGCTGGGCGTTGAAAAGGCCCAGGCAGACAAAAGAGGGCAGTGCAAGGGGGAATGAAGGCCAGCGCTATGATGTCGGCAGTTGTGTGTGTTGTGTTGTGGGTGACGTTGGTGGTGCAGTGCTGTCTAAGCCCGCAGCCCCGCATGACAGCTGTCCTCAGCTCCGTTTCACGCCCACTGTAAAAGCAGTACTCAAATCAAGGACCGGGATTGACATGGGTGGCATGCAAAGAAGCATACACACATGCGAACGCACCTAGCAAGGACGACAGCGGCAGCAGCGGCGGCCAGGGACTGCTGCAGGGCCTTCCGGCGGGGGACATCGGTGGTCTGTGGCTGACCCGCATGGCAGCACACGCGCACGCTGCTCCTGCGGCAGCCTGCAGGCAGCACAACGGTTCACATCTCACCCACATAAGCATGATGCTGTTTGTTGCATGTTGTATTGGGTGCGCAGCACGTGTCTAGTGTCTAGAGGGACGGTGCGATTCCCGATACCAGCTCTCGAGGAAGGGGTACAAGCACGTTGGCCAGTTACAGCAATCCCATATGATTGACACAATACCGCACACCCTGCGTTGCAAGCGCGAGACGTACCGGTGGCTGGCTGGAACGCCTGCGCAAGGCATGCAAGCGTGTGGCAGGTGAGAGACGACACAGAGAGACGCGCAATTTGCCTTCAAGCCCAGTCAAGGTACTAGTCTGGATTCACGTATGTTGTTGTTGTGGTAATCAAGAGTACTCCTCACCTTGCGAGACGCGAGAGCCATGACGCTGAACACAAGTGGATGCTAAACGATCTGCACTGATAAAGTCAATTATGCAATTGTAGAGTGGCAGCGCTCAATTTCTTTCCTGACCTCGCGACACACTGCCAACAGTGCCCACCTGCAATCGTGCTGTGCTGATGCGAAGGGCATGGGTGGCATCGCGCTTCTGAAGCAGTCACCCGCCGCTCCACTACAAAGTAACATATCAATTGCACGAGATTACTTAGTGCAGCTTCACTCTGCTCTACCTTACCTGTGCACTCCAAACATTGCGCGGGAAAACGTTGCGCGTGTATTAACCAGAGCCCCCAGGCAGGACAGCACACCATGAACACAACTGCAGCGGTCTTGTAGGTGTTTGGGGCCTCACGGAAGCGCACGCTGTGACCATGGACGACGAGGGACCCGAGGTGGCCGAGCTGCAGCCACTCGCCGACAGCCTGTCGTGCCCGATATGCAAGGGGCTACCTACAGGCCCGGTGGTCAACACCGTCTGCGGTCACATAGGTAAGGCGCACCGCGACCGTTCCGGCAGGATCCTGCGTGGTCTCCCCTGCCGCCTGCCTTGCACCACGCCCGGCGGTACCAACCCTCCTGCCCCGCCGCACGGCCCCGGCCAGCCGCCAGTACGCCTTTTCCTGCTCCAACCCTTACCGCATCCTTTCCTATTGCAGGCTGCTCGCAGTGCTTCCGGCTGTTCCTGAACCATAAAGTGAAGCAGAACGAGAAGCCGTGCTGCCCGTTGTGCCGTGCGCCCTGTACTGAGGCGGACCTCCGCCGTGTGGACGCCCTACGTGAGGCTGTGGGCGCTCTAGGTGCAGCCCAGGCAGCCGTGGTCGCACTGCACACCCGCCTGCAGGCTGCAGAGCAGCGCGCTGCGGCAGCGGAGCAGCACCTCGCAACAGCCAAGAACGCCTTCACCGCTACCACCGCAGCATTGCGTGCGGCGGCCGGGCGTGCTGGCTCCAGGACCGGGCAGGGTTCGGAGGCATGCGCAGGGACAGGGGGGCCTGGAGGGGCGGCGGCAGAGGAGCTGGACGATGTGGGTCAGGGGCCAGGGGGCAGCGCGGGGGTCAGGGGGGCTCGTGGCGGGCGCCAGCGGGTAACGGTCATCGATGACGATGAGGACATGGTGGAGGAGGTGGAGGAGGAGGGGGACGCAGGTGCAGATGGTGGCAGTGATGAGGACTACGCGCCCAGCCCCGACGCGGAGCGGCATGGGGGGCGTGGGAAGAGGGTGCGCAGCGAGGCGGCGGCGCAAGGGGATGCAAAGAGGGCCAAGCGGGGCCCCGGACGGCCGCCTGGGAAGGGCAGCAAGGCGCCAAGGGCTGCACCTGCAGTGGTGGCGGACTGGGAGGAGGAGGACGAGGTGGTGGAGGCTGGGGGCGGCGGGGCGGGGGCGGGGGCGGCGGGGGGTGCAGCGGGGCGCGGCGGAATGGAGCCGTGCCCCGTTTGCAACATGCCATGCCCCTTGGAGCGGTTGGAAGGGCATGTGCTGACGTGCCTGGAGCGCAGCAGCGGCCGTACCTCCCGGGCGGTGACACCCCCCATGCCTGCGACTGGGCGTGTCGGGGCGCATGCCGCAGCGCGCGGGGGCGGGGGCGCCGCGGGGGCGGCAGCAGCTGCGCAGGGGCGGGCGGCGGGGCCGGCGGATGCGGGGGGAGCGGGGGCAGGGGCGGGGCAGGGGAGTGGTGTGCAGCCCACTCAGGTGCAGCTGCCGCCCAAGCAGGTGTTCAACCTGCTCAAGGACAAGGTGCTCAAGAAAATGCTCAAGGACCTCAAGCTGCCGGTGGTGACCAGTAGGAAGGTGGGCACCAGGGGAGAATGCAGAGGTACATTAGGAGGGCCAGGGTGTAGGCGTGCTCAGGCCATGTACACCCTGGTGAGCACGCGGCGCGGTAGCCCTCGTCGGCACCTCTTTCACAGCGGGGGCTGGCGCTGTGGGAGGTACGGACACAGTTGGCGGGTAGTTGTGAGCGCTCGAACGAAACTCCCATACCGGTGTGCACTTGTCCCCACACCCATACGGGATGCACCTTACCGACCAGCATCTACGGTCCGGCACCCACAACCACTTGTCCCCATACCTCCGGGTTCCCACATCCACGCCCGCATGAGAAGCGAAGAGCCATGCACACGTTGTGCAAACACACTGTACCTCACGTTGCTGAGTCACCCGCACCCAAATCCCCTTATACCGCACTCACACTCACACCCACACCCACACCACCCGCAGGAGAACGAGGACATGTACTCGCGCTACAGGCTGTTCCTCAAGACCAAACAGGACGAGGCCACCACGCGGACCATGGAGCAGCTGCATGCCGAGTTCATGCGGATCGAGCGTGACAGGCTCACCAGGTAGCGGCTAGCCTGGGCGCGGGGGAGCCTTGTGGAAGCTGGAGAGTGAAAGGAGGAGCCGACACCTGGTTTACAGCGTTTTCTGTAGTCGCGGTGTCGGGAAGAACTACGTGTATGTAGTGTGCAGTATGATGTGCTCTTGTTGCGAAGCACCTGTCATGCATACTGCTGACCACAGTCAACCGCTGCTGACGGTGTGTCGGGGACGGGGACCTGTGTGCTGTGCCGTTTGTCCTGCTGCAGCCACCGGTCGTCGGCTGCGGTGCCCCCCGAGCTGCGCGCCCAGGCGACCGCCAACTGGGACCAGATCATCGCTAATACACGCGGGCGGCAGGGGCAGGGCCGGCCCCGCAGCACGTGGAGGGATCCGGAGGACGACGCGGCGGACGCGCAGGGGCAGCAGCAACAGCAGGGGCAACCGCAGCAACAGCAGGAGCAGAAGCAGCAGCAAGAAATGGAGCCAGGGGGCGCGGCTGCCGGCGGGTTGGGGCTGCAGGGCCTAGGAGGGCGAGAGGAGGCTGAGACACCGCTCGCCCACCCGCCGGGTGGCCGAGGCGACGTCACTGGGGAGGAAGCTGCGAGCGGGAACGGCTCCGCTGCATACGGCAGCGCGGGGACGACCCTTCCACCGGCACCGGACGATGCACCGCAAGGGGCTCCTGCTGGGGAAGAGGTGCAGCAGCAGCAGCCTTTGGGCATGGCTACATCCGGACCGGCGTCCGGGGCTGTAGCAGCTGTGCGAGAGTCACCCGACACGATCATATCCATTTCGGATACCGAGGAGGAGGAGGACGGGGAGGGGCAGCAAGAAGCAGCCGCGTCTGCAGCGGCTGATGCCATGGTGGCGGAGCCGGGGCAAGCGGCCCCAACGCACCACGGGACGCCCTACCACACGCCACAGCCGCAGCATCCCGCGGTGGCGGCCGGGCAGCGGCAGCATAGGGGAAACGAGCAGCAGCAGCAGGGGGTTGGTGAAGGAGCCGCGGCGGAGCTCTTCGGCTTCGTGGTGCCCATGGGGTCGGGAGGGCCCCGGCCGGGGCCGGGAAACGGACAGGCTGACACCGATACACCCCACGACGGCGGCTGGGTGGGGTGGCTGGCGGGCGCTGTGGATCCTGCGTCCCACACGCAGTACCGCAACCTGCAGCAGCGGCAGCAGGAGCAAGAGCCGCTGCAGCGGCAGGGCTCTGCCAGCGTCGGTGTCAGCCGAGAGGGCGGTTTGCCGCAGCAGGGGCCGGCCGCCACGCCGCCCCAGCAGCCGCTCTGGGGCATGCACGCCTCAGGGGAGCAGCAGCAGCTACAGCAGCTGCAGGAGGCCCCACGGTCGAGCAGGTGGGCGGGGACGCTGTCGTTTGGGGGAGGTGCGCGGCCGAGCCTGGGCATGGGAGCTGGCGTCAGCCCGGCAGGGGGCGGTGCGGGAGGGCCACTGGGCGCGACTGGGGCTGTTTACGCTCCTGGTGTGGGGCTGAGCGGCCCTAGCCCTGCCCCGATGTCCGACATCAGCAACGGCACGGGTCTCAAGGCAGCTGGGCGAGGGGTGTGGGGCCCTGGGACAGCGGCGGGGAGCGGGGCTGGGCTTGGGCAGGGACTGACGTTCCCTGGTTTTGCTGCGGAGCTGACGCCGGGGGTTAAGGGGCTGCTGGGCAGTGCATTGTCGCCTGTTCCGCTGGGTGCGAAGGAGGAGCAGTACGGCAGCCCGGCCGTGTGAAGGGTTGTTGGGTGGGTAGTCGGTAGCAGTTGGACTGTAACTACGGGGTTGGCTCCACTGAGGGGCGTCGCGCGTTGGGGCCTACCGTATTATCGACACTTCGACACGCCTCACAGCAGGTATTGGGTGGTCAGCGTGGCAGTGTGATCTAGGTGCAACAGGGTTTAGGACCAAAAGCTACATACCGTGGCATGATTGATTTTCTTACAACAGGCCAGTGCCTATGCAGGAGCTGTAGCTGTGCAGGAGGTGCAGCGCAGGTGCCTTAGGCATGCAGATCCAGGTTGTCATTGTTGGCTGCGTTGCGGGCCGGAGGAAGGGGCAGATGGGGCATACTGGTGCTCCACGTGCGTAAGACCCATGTCCAAACGTGTGTAGCGCCGTAGCCTTCTTGCCCATGGTGTCCGTGGTGGTGATGTATGGCACGCTTGGAGGGTAGCTCCCGCTATGCACTGATTACTCTCTGGTGGGTAGCATGGTTTGTATGGCGCCTGGTGAGTAGGGTTCGGGTACGCGCCTATCTGTATTAGATGTTGAGCAGGGGTACCGCTGAGTAGCTCTGGGGACAGCAGCACCCCTCTTCGTCTCTGGCATCGGGGCGAGCTTCGGGTCCTAGGCTACTCTGAGTTGCCGCACTGGTGCGTTGCAGTTTGTATGACGCTTTCACTGTGGGAAGGTACGCTGTGCATCCCAAACTGCAAGCAAGGGAGTCCCCAAGGCTCCCGCGGTGCAGCGGTTTCCCTCACCAAACGGACTAGTTCGCTCCCTGCTGATGAAATTGAGTTCCACACCATTACGGATACCTGGCTTTGGGCATCGGTTATGGCGTCGGGATGGTGGTTGGAAACGCCCTACTCGCCGTCGATACTTGGTGTCGTATGTACTCGGCGCACAAGCATGACACGAAATGGGAGTGCCATACCTTACATTATACAGGCTCTCAAGAGCCAGAACCAATAGAGCTCAATAGGCACGGTAAGCATACAAAAAAGGCCTACGCCATACAAACTCGGTTAAAACCCTACTTGCCCTATACATAAAACCAAACGTCTTCTTGGCTTCCACACAGTGACAACACGGTGAACGTCCCTTCAGTTGCATCATCCCAATAGAGTGGGCACGCCCCAGCGCCTAGGTCCCATAGAACAGCCCCGGAACCTCAGGAGGGTCTCCCTGGAAATAAGGATGGCGTCTTATGCTGCTGACGTCGAGACAGGCGCGCGCGTTCCGCAAGCACTGTCAGTTCGATGCCGCGGACGCTCCGGGACGCTCGAAATACTCCCGAACGGCGATGTATCCTTCAAGCCCGCTATGGTAAGAGGGCTTATGATCAGTATTAGGCCAATAGTTGCGCCCTGCAGATTATGGCGGCAAGATGGGAGGGCGGGTGACGGGCGTGCGCCACCAGATGGGCAAGGCCAGCACGGCGTGTGTGCCAGCACCCTTAAGGAACCCATCGTTAGCCGACGCTGCGCAGGCATTAGAGAGGCACCAACTTTATGACGGAATGTCTCACGCCTTTCATGCTGTGTTCACGCTGCCGTAATGGTTCTGGTCCTTGTCCTGCCACCCGCTCCTTCCACACCTGCTGTTGGCCCCTACCCCGGCTGCTCGGCCACCTCGCCTCGACCCACAACGTCCGCCAACAAATTACCCGCCACCTGCCTTCCCTTGATCTCCTGCCGCTACACGAAACACACAGCGCTCTCCCAGCATGCTTAGCTGGTTGCGTTGCCTGGCGATCTTCCGCAAAAGAGTAAAGCCACTGGTAAGTATTGCAGAGCTGAACGTGGGGGAACTGTAACAGCCTGGGAGCACCTTCCAATCCATTTGCAGTGAACCACCATCCCTCAGCCCTCCTAAACAGCCAAGCCCTCCCAGCCCCATGTCCCAGACCTTCGATCAGGGCCTACGTCACCACCACCACCACTACCTTGCCATACACCCCTTAACCTCCAACATCTTGCAATTCCTCGACCTCAAGCCCCACCTGTTTGCAACCCGCCGCAGGTCATCCCAGGCCACCAGCTTATCGGCGCTCGGCACGAGGGCGTTCCCGGCTCCTTCTCCGTGTGGTGGGCAACGGAGCGCAGCCAGAAAAAGGGCCTCGTCACGCGGCACAAGTTCAAGGTCCACCAGTCGGACACGTAAGAGCGCTGCTGCCGATCGCCTTGTGCTCCCAGTGCTCCAGTGCCCGAACGCGCCACCGGCATCACCATGCAGCACCCCCAGCACCCAGCACCACCTGTCCAACGCACCCACATGCAACTGCGCGCTGCGCCAACCTTGACTTACCCCGCCATCCCGTCTAGACTGAGACACAAAAAGGGCTTCACTTGATAGCTAGTGAATGACTTGGAATAGCGTTACTGCTCCGCAGGTTCGAGAGTGGTGACCCGGAGGCCGCCAACGCGCTGGTGACGCACCTGCAGCGCACCTCCTCCTGGTGGGGGCGCGCGCAGCCGCCGCACGTGTTCGCCATCGTCAATCCCATCTCGGGGCGCGGCAAGAGCCGGCGCGTGGCGCAGGAGCAGGTGCTGCCCCTACTGCGGGACGTGGCGGGGCTGAGGGTCACGGCGCACGTGACGAAGGTGGGCGGTGGGCACCGGCTCGGCATGTCTACCAGTGTTAATACCAGCGGCGCGGCATGTGCAGTGTTAAGTTACAGTTGCGTACGGTCGCACGTTCAACAGCAGCTAGTACAGGCTCCGGTTGGTCGTGTGCTTGCTTGACGGTGCGTGCAGTGTGTGTCCTTTCCCAGGGTTCCGGTAAGCTTACGCGGATTGACAATGCCTTCATGGGCACGAAGGCATTGTCTTCGTGCCCATTACTGACGTAACGCACGGTGCGGTACGGCACGTTGTGCAGGGTCCCATGCACGCTGCAGAGCTGGTCGCCGGCATGGACCTGTCCGGCGAGGGGGCGGTGGACATGGTGGCGTTCTTCGGAGGGGACGGCACCGTGTACGAGGGAGTGCAGGTGCGAGGCGGCGGGAAAGAAGTGTCTAAATAAAGCGATACTGAAAAGGCGCAGCCACAGCAGCACCCCTCGTACCCTTGCTCACCCTAACCTAACCCTCGTCCACACCGATCCGCCTCGCCCCTTCAGGGCGTCTTCCAGCGCTCCGATTGGCAGGCGGCCTGCCAGGTGCCCATGGCCATCATCCCCTCGGGATCAGGCAACGGTCTGGCGGGCTCCGCGGGGCTGTGGGATTTCACCACCGCCGCCGTGGGCATCCTGCGCGGCCACACCGCGCCCATCGACGTGGCGTCCGTGCTGCAGCCGCCGGGGCGGCGCTCGTACGCGCTGCTGAGCGTGGTGTACGGCGCATTCTCCAACCTGGACGTGGGCACTAACCACCTCAGGTGGGAGCTGCTTCCCATAGGCAGGCTTGCTTTGCAAGTGCAGTGCCGTACGCAAGGACCGGCTTGTCCACTGGCACCGATCGGCTGAGCCTAGTGCATCCATGGGTAGCTGCTGCTCCAAGACCTGTACCACTCGGTGTCTCTGCGTCTGGCTAAGTGGCGTTTCAAGAGCGAACCCTCCGTATCCCCCATGCGCAGGTTCCTGGGCCCCACCCGCTTCCACCTAGGCGCCATATGGGAGCTGCTCAAAGGCAAGAACTACAAGTGCCGCTGCTTCATCCTGCCCCCCGAGGCCGCCCCCGCCGCCACCGACTCCGCCTCCACCACCACCCCCAACGGCCCCGCCGGCAATGCCGCCGCTGACGCCACCTCCTCCTCCGCTACCTCCGACACCACCCCGCTACTCAACCGCCTCCAAAAGACGCCCACAGCCGAGCTCCGCGGCTCCGCAGCTGGCCTGGGGCTAAGCCAACCCACGCGGCTGTCCGACTACCCGTCCGGGCCGCCGCTGCCGGTGCTGTCGCAGCTGTCCACGCTGCCGGGGCCGCTGCCCGACACGCCCGCGCCGCTGCCGCCCGGCTGGGTGCAGCTGTCGGACGTCAACAGCTTCGCCATGTTCCTGGGCATCAACCCGCAGTTCACCTCCCTGGACGCGCGGATCAACCCAGGGGGCAGCTTCGGCGACGGTGGGTCGGGGGAGTCTAGGGGTGGAGATTTTCCGCATGTGCGCATCCCGTCACGTGGATATATTCCTCCTGCACGACTTGTTAAGGCCTGCCTTGTCCTGCGGCCTCACACGTGCAGTAGCGCCCAAGCCCTACTATGAACTCGCAGTTGACTGCTCCTGCACTTGCCCGAGCTGACGTGCTGTGGCGTTCCTCCTGCACCTTTCTCCGTCCCCGCATGCTTGGGTTGGACAAACGGTGTGGTGCCTTCGGCCTTGCCGCATGACGTGCCGAGCCGAACGCCCGTGCTGACGAACCACCAATGCCCGCTCCCTGCCACCCCAGGCGCGTGGGACGTGTGGTACCTGGAGGCGGAGACGGAGAAGTCCCTCGGCCTGCCTGTGGCGCGGCGGCGTGCCACGTGGGCCCAGCGGCTGCGCTACCTGCGCGTGCTGCTGGGCGTGGAGGACGGCAGCTTCGCAACCGGCACGCCAGCCATGGCGCACGCAAAGGTGGGCGCATGGCAGCGATTGCGTGAAGCATGAGAATGCCCGTCCTGTGCACGCAACGGGTTCCGCGCAGGGGTCGTCATGTGGGATGCCACCCTCACGGCGGATGGGCGGTTGTACACAATGCCGTAGTACGTAGCTGCTACCTTGCGCGGCTACCAGATCTGCTGCCGTGGCGCTGAACTTGCGCGCGGATGGTATGTGCTACCTATTGTGCTGCTAGTGCGCTGCGCTTACCGCTTGTCACTAATGCTGACTGTTCTTGACTTTGCCGCGCAGTGCCGGGCGCTGATGATGGAGCAGACGGCGGAGGACACGTGGACGGTGCTGGACGGCGAGGCGGTGCCCCCCGTGCCGCTGTACCTGGAGGTGCACCCACAGCTCATGCGCCTGTGTGTTAGCCCACGCTTCGCGGAGCCGGGCATCTAGATGGGTGAAGTCGTAAGCTGTGCAGACATCTGGCCTGATCACTAGGTAGGCATGTAATGCATCAAGTGCTGGTTGTGCTGACGTAACCTCGTTTGTGATAGGTGCGTGCTCCCAATGCAATGTCCTTATTGCGGTCCTACACACCTCCTGTGCGCTGCAGCGGGAGGGAGGTTGAGCACGCCGGCGCGTGCAAGTGTGACCCATGTCCTGTGTGCTTACCGCTGTGGCCTGCGGGAAGGCGGTGTACACTTGTGAGACTGGTCTGCGATCCTGTCATGTGCTGCTGCCGCGCGCATGTGTCGTTCGGGTGGTGCATGGCCTGGCCTGCGGCATGAACAGGCACTCCCCTGGGTTGTGACTAGGGCTGCGCGTTGCCTACGCCTTCCTTGGTCGTGTTCTTTCTGTGTTCTTTTGTGTATGCAATAAGGCAGCGATAAGGCATGGCTCATAATGATAAGCGCGCGTTGCGTTCTCCACACTTGCACATACCCTTGCCATGCGCTTGCCACGTGGCCCAAACGCGAAAGGCTCCTGGCTTGCAGTTGGTCCGAGTGTGCGGGATCTGCACTGCTTTTTTACTTGGAGCTGCTGCTGCTACCAGCTGCTACCTTTTGCGGCAACACTGATTGCAGGCTAGTTGTAGGGATGGCAAACACTCGCATACTAGGTACTATTTGTACCGTCTTACGGCAGTGACTCTTGGCAGCTCTGCTGGGCGGCTTCACGTGTCTGGTGCTGCTGTTCTGGGTGAACTGCGTTGCTCTCATGTGTCCTTGTAAACCCATCGCAACTCGTTCGGTACTTGTCATTCAGAGAAACATGCTGTGTTGTACGCTGATAGTAGTGCTAGAGCTCGTAGCACTGGTGGGCTCGATGGATCCGTGGGCCGTACTGCAGCCGTGGCTGGTCACCCTTACTTGTGGCACAGCTGGACACAGCCAAGACCTGCAAGAGATCTTTTGGTAAAGCATCTGCTACATGGCATGGTACTTTGGGCCACAAGGATTATTGTAACTGTGGTTGTAACACGCCTGTCCTTTTTGGAGCTTCTCGCGTCTTTCCGTACAGGGAGGGGGGTGGGAAATACCGTGTCCCTAATGGCCAAGACCAGCTCTTTGTTCTGAGGCTCTGGAAGGGGACCAAGCCTGTAAGACCATACAAAGATACGCCTGTAACACGATTGTAGCGGCGCAATGGACGGGAGGTCGTCGGCGGGGTCCTTGCTGGTCCTTGCCGTGCCCACGGGCCACGGCCCTGCCGACGCCCTGACATGCATGCATGGGCATGTACCGCCTGTGGTAGTGCTTTCGGGCCGGATGTAGCTTAGCAGTGCGTTCCGGCTGTGGTTGTGACCTGCCGCAAATACGGCTAGACTTGGCTAGACCAAGGCTCATTCTCCTGATTCGTGGGCAAGTACCATGCTCCCCTGCATTCTTCGTGGCAGGCACAAACTGGCACAAACAGTGACCCCCGTTTGTGCCGCTGGGGCCAGCTGGCGCGTGCTTACGGCTGCGTGCCACACGGTGGTGCTGTCTGCTATCAACTCCTGGCCGTGTCAACCCTGCAACGCCACGTCAAACTGGCTGAGGGCGACCTTGTAGCCAACAGCGTGGCAAAGCCTAGAGCCGTCCCCTGCACGTACATCCTCAGATTCTCCGCTCCTCCGGGTCCAACAAGCAACGAAGCTAAACCAGCAGGTCAGCGTTGCGCTCGTCTAATGCACGGGCACTGCCCTGGGCTGACTCGCCCGCCGTACACGATCTGTAAGGTCCTGCCTCACCAAAGTACCACTGACCTGCCTACTCGTGCGTCGCACCGCATGCACGCAAGGCTTCCTGCCTGCTGAAGCAAATAAAGCGACGGCAGGGCCCGCTGTGCCCTCGGCCGCAGGTGTCGCCAGCCAAAGCCCCCGTCCAACGCGGCCAGCACGCGACGCACTACATCAAGACCGTCATCAGCTCTAGCCCCACATCTTTCCACCTTAACACCTCTTCACTACCACAGATTGATGTCCACACCCGTCACCCCGAAGCAGTCGGCCAGCTGCTGCTCGACGGACACCCTGACCTCCGTGGTATCTGGCAACGCCGGTGACAACTGTACGTTCCTGCAAATCAGGTTCTTGAGCGGGGCTGCCCCTCCATGCTGCGGGCGGCACAGCTGCAGCATCACGGCCTCCAGCGTCCCCCTGTCTACTGGCCCGCAGTGACTGAAGCCCAGCTCCAGGACGACCAGCTGCACCATGGGTTGCCTCAGGATGGGCAGGGCGGCCACCGGGAAGGAGCACTCCGCAAGGTCTAGATCTGTTCGCGTGCCGACGGGGATCCTTAGTGCTTGTATAGCGTGCCAAAGGAAAGGCTTTGCATACAAGTACATACATCACGGCTTTGGTCTTAGACCGGTACATGTACATCGATGCCACACAAGAACGACACGGCGTTTCATGACGGTCTGGCTCCAAGGATACGGGGTATGCAGGCACCAGGCGGGCGAGACAGGATGGGGTACGCAACATTAGTAAGCCAGCGGTCATAGCCCAAAAGCGCAAATGCTTTCTTCTCGGTGTCATCCCACAATCCCCACAACCCCTGCTGCTGTCGCTCTTCTGTCGCCTGCCCCGTCCCTTACCTTTCAGCCCCGGCAGTGTCTGGCCCAGGCAGCACAGGTCTCCCGTGCGCAGCTTAAAGTCGGACAGCTGGAGGCGCCCGCACACGTCCAGTCCCTTCAGCTGCCGTATCCACTCCATGTGGCCGTCAGGGGAGCCGTCGCGTGGCTGCAGCCGGCCGGGTCCACCGTCGCCCGCGATTACCATCATGTCTCCCGCACCCTCGCCACGGTACTTGAGCAGCGTACCGCTGGTCCTACCGCCGCCACCGCCTCCTGCCGCAGCCGGCCCTCCGCCGTCACGTCGGTAGTGCCAAAGCTCAACTGATTGAAGTTGAGTTCATCCAGGGACGGGGGAGGCTGCAGCAGCGCTAGGGCCCTCGGTGAGGCTCTGCTGAGCAGGGCAAGCTCCCGCAGCTGTGGGGGCAGGGCCATGGCCCCAGCGGCCTGCTGCGTGGGGTACTGCAGGGTCCCCCCTGCCGCCGGCTGCATGTGGTGCTGCTCCACAGGTGGCGGTAGCAGTCATGCCAGTGACAGCCTGGTGAGCGCTGATAGAGCGGCCGTATTACCGGCTGTAAGCCACAGCGTGGGGCAGTACAGGTGCTGCAGCTGCGGCATGCAGCGCAGGGCGGACAGCAGCGAGGTGCGGTGCGCCCCCTGCACCTCGGCCCGGGACGATCTACCCGCCTGTTCTACGTAGCTGTCGGCTGCATGCTCGTAGCACCACGACATGACTAGGCGCAGGCGCGTGAGTCCGGTGAGGGCGCCAAGACACGCCACGCAAGGGGCGTTGAGGAGTAGGGGTCTGAGGTCGGTCACCCAGCTGACAGCCTCGGGCAGGTTGATGCAGAGGTCCAGCGAGCGCAGTGTGTGGAGCTGTGCCACTGCCTTGAGCACGTGCACCTCCGTGGATTGGTTTTCTGCAATACGAAGGTAGCACGCAGTAATTGGTAGGCTGTGAGCCATGTACAATGGCGGCAGGTTGTCAGCTACGTAATGACATTGCTGCAGGCATTGTTCTCGAAGCCGGCATGGTGCTTCTTCGGATGGCCATATCCTATAGCACTCATGCACGAATACGGCAGGACAGACTTTCCTGTTTCACACCATGCGTGCCACCATGCGGCCCATGCGGCCACACGGTCCCTCCACCGCCCCACCTATGACCCAATGCGACAGCGGGTGTTTACTTGCGGCTCATGTGGACACATGGTCCCTTTACCGCACTACCTCATGCGAAAGCAAGTGTTGACCATTCAACGCATGAGGACTGGCCGCCCCTGTACCGCCCTACCCAGCTCCTGATCCGGGACAAAATCGTTAGCTTGGTTGAGCTCCTTGGCGCGCCTCCAGCCCGCCTCCAGCTCCAGGCTGACCAGTGCCGTACAGCGGTTGAGGGCCATGTACGACAGGGCCTGCCAGCGGTGCACGCCCAGCAGCCGCAGCTCCCGCAGCCGCGGCCCGCACAGCGTCAGCAGCTGGATGCAGCCCAGATGGTACCCTGTGTTGGTGGTCAGCTGCACCTCCCACTCTGACGGCGGATGTTTCTTGTCGTGCTCAATACGAAGGGCCGACAGGTGGTTGCAGCACGCATCAACTGCCGTCGCCGTTGCTCCGCTGAGCGGCACTGCGCCTTCCAGGGTCAGTGAAGCAACAGGGCACGCCGAGCACGCCGCCAGCGCCGCCAGCCTGCATGTGGGTCGCATGGTGGAAGGGTGGGTTACCAAGGAGCCAGCGTGTAGCGCCACGTTGCAGCAGGATGGCGTATTTGCATGCCACGTCTGGCTACGCACTGGCTACCTTACAATCGTGGAGCTGTGACACGCCCAGCGACAGCATTAAGCGGGATGGCGCAAAGCCGCAGCATCCGGGAGGGCATGCGCTCGGAGCGCGGGAGACTCCCTTGGCCCCTTTGGAGCTTCCGTGGTTTCGTCCCTGTGCGCAGGCGCTTTGCTGCGTAATTAGCAGCTAAGGAAGCCACTACACTGAGTCACTGACCATGCTAATCGGGTCACCATAAGGCGAATTAGCCAAAGCATCCTGACTGCCACCACGTGTCAGTCTGTCACAGGCGGGTGCCCGCAACATCCGCGAGAACATGACCGCTGAAAACCTACCCTGCCCGGCCTGGACCGGCACACATTGCGCTACTATCGATGCATCTCGACACTTTACCAAGACCGCATGCACGTACACTGGACTAGGTAGTTGGCCAGGGCACGCCAGACACCGGCATGTACGAGTACGGGGCAGGTAAACCCTCGGCTTGTTACACGAAGGGTGGCGCCATGGTAGCGCCTCGTGCACGTGTACAGCCTATGCTCAGCTACGTCTGCTCGTATTGATACCAACCATGCATGGACGATGCGCTAGAAGTCACCCGTTCACCCACTTCACGGCACCCTGGCCCACCCAAAGGAGGGGCCTCGATCAGCGGGCTATCTCGCCTTGCCACCGTCCACCCACGGCCTGCGCCTCACGCAGCAACGCTGGCCGTAACAGTTGCAATCAGCCAACCATGATAGGCAGCAGGTGCCCTCCTGGCAGGGCTGCACGGCTGACACGCCAGCGCCATACCGCCACCGCCACGTGCCAATTGACACGCCCATGCCGCAGGTAGCCAGCCGCTTGACGGCCCCTTCGGAGCCAGCATGCAGGACGGTCGATCAACCAGGACCCAAAACACCGTTCACGTGGCACCCCCATTCGCCGGTCCCCCGGCCCTAGGCCTGCAATTGCAACCTGACAATGCTCCAAATGTTGACTGTCGTTGCCGCCAATGCTGCAAGACCATGCGACAGAGGCGCTCTGCTACCCAAAGGCGCAAAGACGGAAGGCCAGCACGCCTCAAAGAAGCCGGCCACGTGGCACTCGTCCATGCGATCCGCGCGGCGGTAGCTGGCCATTCATCCTCTCCTTGATTTGCTCACTCACCAGCTGCTGCTGTCGCCCTGTGGATGCAGATCAGGGGAAGGGCGTGCGGTCACAAGCAGCCATGTGGCACGGCAACTGTGCATTGTGCAGGTACGACAGTGGCCATGTCGTGTATTCTTTGTGTGAGGTTAAGCCTAGGAAAGGCTGGCATACGGCAGCTGGGGTTGGCGGCACCCAGCGCAGTATAACTTGCTAGCCCAAGCTAGTTCCATGGCTGGCGAATCCGCACCAAATCCCATTTCGTACCAAAACCCTATCCAGTCCTTACCCTCTGCTCGTGGATCGGCAGCTACGGTGCCAGGCCGCAGCTAACCCAGCAGCGGCCAGGGGACGTGTTGTGATCGGTTGTGTCGCTAGTGAGTGTGTCGCTAGTGGTGGCACTGATGTGTGGCAGTTGTCGTGCCTCCAGCTCCGGACTAGTGGTGCCCGCCAAGCTGCAGAGATCCGCAACCGCTGATGCTGATTTGCGCTAGCGTGTTGATGCCTTGCCGCGGGAGCCCGCAAGCCGCTCGCGCAGCACCTGCTGGTATGCTGTACGTGTTGGTGTTGCGCCCGGCGACCTCCCTGCGGCCTTCGCAGATGAAGCAGCCTCTAGTGACTCCTTGATAGCTCTGGGACGCTCCTTAAGCAGCCGGACGGTCAGGCGCGTAAGGCCGAAAAAGTCACGGTAGGTCATCGCCGCTGCAGTGCTTTGGGACGTAGCCTTCCGCTGCTGCTATTGCCATGAACAACGCATCGGTGCTGCTGCGCGTGTCTGCGTAAACTACTGCGTAATGCGCGCCAGGGCTAACCAGCAACTGTCCGTACGCAGACAAGCATGTCCTTTTTTCAGAGCTTGCCTACGGAATTTGTCCACGACCGATTGCTCAAAATTGTTTTTCATGAGCGCGGATACAATGTTAGCTAAGACCTATCAGAGTCATGGGCGCGTTGCCACGCGTCACAAGACGGAGCAGGCGCGACCCTCACTGCGGCTTGCCCATCGGCCGCGCATTAGCCATGTCGTGAGCGCGAACAAGGACGCTCCCACAGGTCCAGGACGCTGGGCGAGCATCGAGCGTGTCCCCTCGTCCTCCACGACCTACAGCGCGGCATCGCTCAGCAGCACAGACGGCCGATTCGACCCAGAGTATGGCTTTGGTTTTTCAGCTGGTGAGTTACTTGTGACTCCCTTAACCCGGCCCTGTCCCCCGGCCCCTTCGGCCAGTATGCACTCGCACGTTCCCTTGTCAGCCGAACAGGGAAGAGCCCTCCCCTGCTTGCACCTGGTACACTTCCCTGCCACCCCAACCCTCCTCCCGCCCACAAACTACCCGCTACATGATGGCATCTCCTCCCTTGCCCTCTGCAGGCGGCCTGCTGTTCCCCTACATGTTGGGCGTGTGCTCGCAGCTGCAGGAGCTTGGCATCCTCACCGAGGCTACCCCCGTGGCGGGGGCCAGCGCCGGCTCCATCGTGGCCGTGTGCTCCAAGAGCGGCCTCAGCACACAGCTGCTGACGGAGGCGCTCATGGACCTGGCGGCGGTGAGGGCTTTGGAGGAAGGGTTGAGGCAGGAGCACTGGCAGGGCCTAGGCTAGGGGGAGGCTAGCCTACAGCGTTGGGAGGAAAGGACCTGCGGCGGAGAGGGCCTTGGGCGCTGGGGCTAGGGCCGAGGCCCTGGGCAACAGGGCTGGGCAGTGAGGCGGGGCCGGGGGTATGGCTTTACATGGGCACCCCAGCCGCACCTTGTGCTTAGCTGGATTCACGGCGCCACGCATGCCCGGTGGCACACCCGCATTACACCTTTGGCACACATGCAGTACCGAGTCGTGTTGCTGCCGGTCCTCCTTAATAGGACTGCCGCCGGGGCGGCACGCGCGCGCGGCTTCGGCACGTGTTGGCACGCGTGCTGCACGACACGCTGCCGGCCGACATCCACGAGCGCTGCGAGGGGCGGGTGTTCCTGGCCGTCACGCAGCTGTGGCCGCAGCTGCAGAACCAGGCGGTGAGAGTTGCTGCATGGGATTGTGGTGTGCAGCACGAGGGACGGGGAGCGCAGCATGGGGTGTGTGGTGTGCAGCATGGGGCTTGCAGTGGCGTGGCTGTGGCCGCAGCTGCAGAACCAGGCGGTGAAGGTTGCAGCATGGGGATTGCGGTGTGCAGCATGAGGGCAGTGCACCTCGTGTTTGGTGCAGGCTGGACGGGGACTGGTGGTGACGTCGAATAGGTCACAGGTCTCATAGTGAGTGTGTCTGTGTCTGGGGCCTCCGGGACATGGGGTGCAGTCTCCTGCGACTGCAAGCGGCAGGCCACTGTGGGTTGCAACATTGCGAAAGTGCGGATCGTGCTTGGGGTCCGGAGGGATGAGGGAGGGCCCTTGGAGGGGACACGGATGACACATGCGGGCAGGGGGACCAGGGAGCAGGGGCAGGCAGAGAGGGTGATCTGCAGGTGCCCTGCCGAACAAGCAGGGGGTCCATGTCATTGGTGGATCCCACTGCGTGTTAACAGCCACGCACTTGAGGTGCATCCGTGTCTTGTATGCTGCAGGTGAGCTCCTTCAGCAGCCGTGACGACCTTATTGACACGGTGCTGGTCTCCTGCCACATCCCCTACTGGTTCGACGGTGGGTGTGGATAGGGGCCGCAGCCCAACGCGGCAAAGGTCAATCAGAAGGGCACGGGGATTGCAACAGGCTGCCTTGGCGAAGTTGCGCTAGGTCAGAAGTCTTGAACGGGCAACGCCCACCTGCCTTCCGCGGCAGCACTGCCTGTGAATCAGTGTTACACACGGCAGAGGCCGGGGTACCTGTGGTCATTCCGTACTCCCTTCACCTCCTGGATTTCCAAGCCTAAAGCTAGCGAACCCTGTGGGGATTATAAGTTTGCGGCCTGATACACAAAGTTCACAAAATGTCGCACGTCGCAAAGTGATGTAGTCTAGTCTGGCAACATGGACACTTCCACCAGCACTTGCCGATGACCCGTATGCCTCGCTTTTTGTATCACGCTACAATCCCACCATTTCTTCTCGTGTCAAATTTTGCAGGCTCACTGTTCAGGCCACACCGGACTGGGATCTACTGCGACGGAGGTAAGCAACGGCAGGCGGGGTCGGGTGTGCCGTCAAAGCAAGTGCCACGAAAACCCTATCTATGCACGCGGCACCGACTGCCAGCTAGAGCGCACGCGACTCATACTGCACTCAGTCCTCACCCACATCCCAAGCCCCACTCCAACCCCTTCCCCCTTTCTCACCGTACCGGTACCCTTCCACCCTTCTACCCCTGCCCACTCCCTACCCCTGATTCGCCCCTCAACACTCCCGCCCAGGAGGCCTGACTGCCTTACTTCCCCGCACGCCCACCCCTGCTTACCCCTCCCTGCTCGCCCCATAACCCACAGGCCTGACCGACTTCATCCCCCGCACGCCCACCGGCCGCTGCCACAAGGTGTGCTGCTTCCCGTCCCAGAGCCTGCGCGCCTTCCCGGGCATCGAGCTGGCGCCCGACACCTTCGAGGCGTGGCCGCACGACATGCGCACCATGCTGGGCTGGGCCTTCGAGCCGGCCGACGACGCCACGCTGCTGCAGCTGCTGGACAAGGGCCGCAGGGACGCCACCACGTGGGCGCAGAGCCAATCCAACCAGTTGTCTGCGCAACAGCTGACGCTGTCGTGAAAGGCCGGAGGCTAATACACAGCAGTAGCGCGTGGGCGCAGGCCCAGGCCAACAGGGCACCTGCTCAGCAGGTGATGCTGACGTGAGACGCTGGGGCGACAGGATGCTGAGCGTGTGGCGTGTTCCGCCGAGCAGCAGACACGTTCCTGGACACGTGGGGACTGGCTGGAAGCTGCCTGGAAGCCGCAGTGAACATGGTGTCAGCAGGGCTGCTGACGGCATCGTGCGAGGCTGCAGGTTGGAGGCAGGTACGCAGCAGCAGCAGCAGCAGCAGGAGCTGTGATTGATGTGGATTGCAGCGCAGCTGGCGCTGTTGAGAGGCTTGCGGCTCGACGCTCTTAAGCGGCAGCAGCAAGGTGCGTGAATGTCTTCATTAGGCCGAGCGGTTGATAGGATGGAGGCGTTTTACATGTTACCACAGTGAACCTGAGGAGGACGGAGACGTTGCGAGGCCCCCTGGCAACCCGCTTATATGTTGTTGGTTTTTATCGTCATGTTATCGTGAGAGTGGCAAGAGGGAGAGGAGAGGTGTGCGAGGGCGGGGGCGGGTGGTTGGGAGCGTGACCATACCTTATGGCATGTGGTGGTCACGTGTGAGCGCTTACCCTAGCTAGTGTGGGAGGTGGGAGTGCCGTGATCCCTTTATACGTGGTTACGGTGGGGTAGGAGGATGCCGGCGGTGCATGCCGTACGTCGGTCTTCCTGCGCCTCGCCTTGTATCATTAACTGTGCCTGTGACTCCCCGTATTGCGCTCGTTTACTGAGTAATGAGGGAGTTCGGCGTGAGGCTTTACGCGGACGTTTGATGTTCCTTACTATGTTCAACTTTGCGTAAAAGGACTTTAGAGGACTTTAGCCAAAGGACACGCATGAATGGCGCACGGCGTCACTTGCCAGGAACGGCGATACAGGATGGGATGGCTGTTTCGGGTGGGGTGCGAGGAAGCAGCGCAAGAGTTGTGTGTCGCAACGCAGAGCAGTGTACGGCACACGCGTGGACTCTACATGCATCGCCGCGGTGATTGCGGCTGCGATGCATTGTGCTGGGGCAGGGTGGGGCCCCGCTTGCTCCATGTGGATGTGTGTCTTTGCCAAGCGCTGTGTGAAGCATCCCTAGGTCCGTCATCCATCCTTGGTTGCTTGTGTGGGGCTGATGGCAGCTCCTGCTGCCCGTGCGGCCAGACAAGGGGGCTCCCGTGTCTCCATTGTCTGGGACCAGGCGACAAGCTCTCTGTCCGTGCTGGTGTTGGGCTGGGTGATGTCGTCGGGGCCAAGTAAGGATCGTGTGGCCACACCCCAGGACCCACCTTGAATGTAACACAAGATACCAAACTGGACAGGGACGAGGGACCTAATCAGTCCAACTGTGTGTCGACTGCCCGTCGCCGCCAGCCCTTGAGCGGGCGCGTGTGCGAGGGATCAACTGCCCGCCCACCGCTTGCGCGATTTGGAGCCCAGGCCTCTCCCTGTCACAACTGTAAACAACGGGTTACGCTTGGGCAGCATGAGCAGGGGAGACACCCCCTCCTGGGTCGGAGTTGCGCAAGTCTCTGCTGGGCGAAACGCAGCGATGTGCCCTGTGGCACAAGAGGCCTCCCACTCTGTGCACTGCTGCGCGGGTGGCTGTGCAGCGCTCAGAGCATCACCAACCCCCGCACACTGATGGTGGGCTACCGTAAGCTGGGCGATGCCGGTACAGTGAGGACCTTCTTGCAGGTCCAGGAAGACCCCCTGGGACAGGTCCAGTACGCCTACAGCGTGCCAGCTGAAAATCTGCGTGTTACAAGCCCGGCTCATCCACCTCACGCCACCCCTGCTATCCTTAGGCACAAGGTCACCGGGCACGCGAGTTGCATAACCGTATTGCACCGGCCTCGTTTGGCATTTTGTGTTACATTCCAGGTGGTGTGGCCACACGATCCTTACTGGTCCAGACCACACCTATCAGGAATCAATCATGTAGCGTTGCGTTGCTGTTGTACAGCAACAAGAAAAACGTCCAACCTTAACAGGACAGGAAGTGTCCCACCATGACTTGAAATCCTGCTCAAAGCAGAGCACCGCCTCGCGGCAGGCAGCATACCCGGTACATTCGTTCCTGGACCACGGCTACCCCACCGCACGGCCATCCGTTGAGCGCACCCCGTCACAAACCCCAGCAGTCCTTCCCTGGACAGATGCACGGTCCGAAATCTCCCCTCAGCATGACAAATTTTAACGAAAAAGCCAACCTGTGGATGGCGGGAGTCTTGAGCAGCCTCACACGGCCCAGTGCCCGGTCACGGCTTCATGTGCAGCACGCATCTGCCACTTGACCAGCAAACTCACTCGCCCTTATCCCATTCCATGGGCCCAGATGCGACCTGCACAACCTGCATCGCATTTTCTGCCCCCACATGGACCGCCACACACAGCCATGGCCGCACAAATGCAGCACACGTGCAATTATGCTACGGCAGCTACAGTCGCGTTCGGACAGCCTACCGCAATGTCCACGTGCCAACGTCATGAACGGCAATTACGCAAATGGGGCACACGCAGCAAAGGGAGGTACCCCTGCCACAGCGTGCCGCGAATACTTAGAAGCAATCATATCCCCGTAGGGTCCAGGCGTTGGGCGCATGCATGTGCATCACATCGGCGATGTGCAGCCCCCAAGGGTGTGCACTAACAACCAGCACACCCACAACCTGTCACCCTCCTCATGCTCCGTTGCGACCGCCAACTGCATTACCAGCCCGAATGCATCCGGCAAGGGGCTCGTCCACATGCATGCACTCTGGGCCCCAACACCACAGGCACGCAGCCGCCTGCGAGGTGCAGTAATCGGCACTGGCGCACGAAGAACCACAGCCCGCGCGTTCCACCCGCATCTTCGCGCATGGCAGGGTCCGGCAGAATCCGTCGGGTCTTCCCACGCCATGCCTCACAAACACGCAGGGACACGCAACCATGTACGAAGGCCACGCGGCGCTAAGCAGCAAGCACCTGGGCCTGGGTAATACACGAACGGCTTCACAACGACGCAGTAACAGAAAAGAACGCATTCATGGCCGTGGTTTATTGCTGCACGGCCAAGTGCCCTCCACCACCGTTCGAGAACCAATGCCGCATTCCTAGCAGTCCCCCTCCACGCTTTTATGCCCAAACGCACCGAACGCTTGCCGCATTGCGAACCCCTGGCAGCCTAACGCAAGAACATGCATCAAAGCCCCGTCACTAGCACCCCATTTGGGCAGCATGCACGCCATCCCAACATGCCTTCCGGGGCCTCATGCTGCATCCAACGCGTATATAGCGCCCGAGCAACGCGTATCTATGCAAAGGGCAAGGGACATGCAAGAAGCCATGCCGTGCCCGCCGTTGCAAACGCGGCGTGCAGCAACCGCACCAGGTGCCTTCATGCCTGACCTCTTCGTCGCGCTTCACGCGTGCCCCCATCAACCAAGCGCCCAGCGGTTATCCGTACGTCGTACCGGGCATCCTGTACACTTCTCCCTCCCCACACACGTAACACGCATCATTGCAGGCGCCCCATCCCTCCAGTGATTGTGTACCTGCAGCGCAGCACAATCCAGTGCGCGCTGCTCCCACCAATACCCCACTGCCATCAGTACCCTCCTATAAGCTACCTGGCACGCACCACTATCGCCGCAGCGCGACCGCCGCGACCACGTATTACACAGACGCCGCACTTCATTTGCATCCCAGATATCGATATCGCCACAACATGCCATACAGTCCCGTGACGCCAAACACTGTCCACCCAAAGGCGGTGCTACAGCCTCTCGCCGCAAACTGCCGCCACTCCTGCCGCCAGCGCGCTAAACCCACAGTACTGCAGTGTACGGCACCGCAGAGTACAACATCGAGACAAACCTGAGGCCCGCCTGCGCGCTCCCCTTGTGATCCATGTCAATTTAGCCCTCACCCCGTTCCCACCCGTGCATCACCGCGCGTCCGCCGTGCGCCCATCTCGCCGAATACCGTACTGGGTACTGCAGCGCCCATGGCACGTCACCCTGCCGCCCCTACCGCCTGCCGTACCGCCATGACCCCACGCTGCCCCCTACCACCTGGTCAAGGCACCAAATCTCCGTCCCCTACGTACGCCAGCCCGCCACGCTGCAGTGCACCGTGCGCTCCTTCGTCGTCTTACCCCCGTATCGCTACCGCTGCCGCTACCGCTCCGTACTGCCGGTGTACGGCACGAGGTTGAACTCTGGGTAGGCTGGCCCGCCGTGCTCCATGTTGTCCAGCCCCGCCAGCTCCGTCACCTGGTCCACCCTCAGCCGCCCGGTGCGGCGCAGCAGCCAAAACACCGCAACGCTGAACAGGCCCGTCCAGGCGGTGACGGCCACGATGCCTGAAGCGAACACCAAGCAAACGGAACACAATGAGATGAAGCAAACGTTGAAGGCCACGATGCCTTTGCGTTGGAAATGCAGCGCGGCATGCAGGCGCGATGCCCGAAGTAAACCCTAGCAAACAGAACAAAGTGGGATGGAGCAAAAGGAACAAGGCCTCGATGCCTGCGTGTGGTAGGGTAGGGGAAGGCCGCCCCTCATGGCGCTCCCCTCATACCGGAGCCGGAGCGCGCGCTACCAATTTTTAGTGCCCCATGCAGCTACCCCCACCCCCGCACGCGGCCGTCACGGCTGGAGGCAGGCCAGTAGGGCGCACAATTCCGCGGCACGCCCACTAAAAACGGCCGGCCGTTGCACTCAATAACCATGACTGATACATCCAATCTACCAAGCACATCCGCTCACTGGCCCCCGCAGTGCCCCACACAGGCTGCACCGACTCACCCAGCAGCTGCAACCCCAGCAGTATGCCGCCCCGCCGCCCGCCGCTGTACACCAGCCCGCCGCAGGTGTAGCCTGTGAGCTGTTGCACGTAGGCGGGGCGCGCCAGCAGCCCCAGCAGCAGCGTGCCCATGGAGCCGCAGCCAAAGTGTATGGCGGACGAGTCGAGCGGGTCGTCGATGTTGTAGCGCGTCTGCGCGGGGATGCCAGCAAGGCACGGCACGAAACGTGTTGCTGAAATGCCTGATCATCAAGTTAACGAGTAGTCAACATGCGGCGCTGTGTCGCGCCCATGCGCTCAACCGGGCACCTCGTTCGACCCCAAGTGCACGCAGAGCCCAGCTACGCCACAGCACCCGATGACGCTCCCGTTGCCCTAACGGCCAGCAGCTTGCTGCCGCAAGGGTGCCGTACACCGCGACACCGCCACAAAGCCGTACACCCCGTCCCACTGCAGCAACCCCAGCCCACAACCCGACCCCAACCCACACCACTACAATCCCATCCGAACCCACACCCACACCCCCGTGCACCCACCAGCAGCTTGCTGCCGCACAGATACATCGACGCCGCCACCAGGCCGTACACCACCGCCGCCCAGCTGGTGATGAACCCACACGCCGGCGTGGACATGACCAGCCCGCTAAGTAGCGCATTGCAGCACACACACAAATCCACGGTGCCGCTGCGCACGCTGCTGACCAGCAACGCGGTTAGCCCCGACACACTAGCCGCCAACGTCATGTTGAGCGCAACGCGGTCCGCCGGCGTGGGGCTGAGGTTGCCGTACCCGTACGGATTGCCGGGCGAGTACGACGGCGGCGGCGGCGAGGCATAGAAATCGACGGCGGGGTGGCGTTGGCGGCTGCTGCTGCTGCCGCTGCTGCCTCGGCTGCCATGTTGCCTAGGTAGACGTACGTGGAGCCGCAGTTGAAGCCGAACCTGAGGAAGGCGTGCGGGTGTGGGCATGCATGAGGCTAAGGTCTTGAGTTGGGCCATACGGGCTGGCGGACGGCTGAGAGTCACATTAGCAGCAGATGCCGGGCCGTCCGGGTTGCCGGTGACCCCAACTAACTCCCCGCTGCCTCAGCAATTGCCCCATCACGTGGCAACACGGCGAACAGCCCGACCCCCGCTGGCCACCCTGTCCACCTCAACCAGACGCTTCCACTGAGCACCATGCATCTAAACTTTACTCGGCCGTCCCTGGCCGCTGACCCACAGCGCAAGCAGTCTCCAACCCAGCGCCGATGCGCCCACCCAGCCAGCCGTGCTTCGTGCACGCCCCTGCTCCCAGGCCGCACGAAGGACAGCGCCCAATCCGCCAACCCACTGGCCCATCCGTGCCCGTGGCCTCACTAAGAGGCCTTTCCTTTCCTTCCACCCGCCCGCATCCATCGCCCAACTCACATGCACAGGCCCCCCTGGCCCCATCTTACCCGCACCCACCATCCGAACCACATGAACCTTAACCCCATGCGCCATGAAGCCCCTGGGCACACCCACCCTTCGGTTTACGCTTACAACTAGCTTACAGTACTGCTGCTCGACTGACAACGTCCAAACGCCAGTCCATCCTACACTTCCTGCCCACCCACCGAGTCGCACCCAGACGCGTGTTCAACCCTCTAACCCACAGGCCCGCCCGCGCTGCCCCGTTCTGCCCCCATCCTGCCCGCGTTAACCCACCATCCGAACCACATGAACAGCGTCCCCAGTGACA
The DNA here is from genome assembly GCA_036984285.1 of Chlamydomonas sp. KOR1. NCBI lineage: Eukaryota > Viridiplantae > Chlorophyta > Chlorophyceae > Chlamydomonadales > Chlamydomonadaceae > Chlamydomonas > Chlamydomonas sp. KOR1. The sequence continues at coordinate 17,639 of BQMZ01000316.1, read as the reverse complement.
CGGAGGACACGTCGTGGCCGGGCAGCTCCTTGACCCGCCCGTCCTCGAAGCGCCCGATGCGGGGGCCCACGATGGTGGCCCCCACCAGGCCCATCAGGCCGCCTAGGAGCGGGCGAGGAAGTGGCAGGTTGGTGGCGTGTGTGTGATGCGAGGGAGAGCGCCCCGCATTACCCAGCCCCGGACTGTGCGGGATGGCACAAGTTTGTGATGGGACTGATGGCTATCGCGAAGTGGCCCAGTGGGCGGCAGCAGACGCAGTCAAAGCAGTCGTGTATGTTCTGCCGCAGGAGCGGCTCAAGCAGAGCGGCGAGCTGATTGCGCACGAGCATGTGCGGGTTGTGGTGCACGCTGCTCCCTCCTCCGCTCACCGCATATGTGCACCACGGTGCCGCCCGCAAAGTCCAGGAACCTGCATTCGTCGTTTACGGACAGCAGCCAGGAGCCCTTCGTCCACACCCAGTGCACGGCCACGGGGTGCACCCACGCCGCCATGAGCAGCGTGAAAATGGGGTAGGCCACCAGGGAGGTGCGCTCCGCAAGACAGCCAGACACGATAGTGACGGTGGACAGGCAGAAGGTCCAGGAGTAGAACCACAGCTTGGATGCGCCTAACCCGCCGTCGTGGAAGAAGCCGGTTGCCCTGTGGGGTGTATGGAGGGGACGGAGGGACGGAGACAGGCGGGGTACTTTGTTTGCCGGGAAGATGGGTTGCGGGGTGGTCGTCGAGTGGAGGCCTGCAATTGGCATAATTGTTACATTGCAGGTGGTGAGGCCTTACTGGTCCCGACCCCACATGCCGTATAAGGAGAAATGTGCCGGGTGTTGGAGAGGGCGTGGAAAGCTGGTGGGCAGTGCGGCAAGCGTGTTGGGCGCTGGTTTGCGGAGCGCAGCCAGTTTGTGCGTGCACCCGGGTGTGCAGGAGCTGCATGGGCTCACCCCAGGAAGCCTCCCGCGGAGTGGCCGTAGGAAAATGCGTAGCCCACAGCCCACCACACGATGGCGCACAGCAGGATGTTGACCGTGTTCTTGAGAAGGATGTTGCGCACATTTTTGGAGCGCCCGTAGCCCACCTCGAGGCTGACAAACCCAACCTACAGGGTACCAAGTTCCCGACAGGTTTGCAAATGGCCGTGGTAAACACGGCTGCTGGCACAGCGACGGCAGGGCGGAAGGGAGCCCCGGCAGTCACGCGCAAACCCAGGGGGGGACAAGGCCAGCTGGCACTAGTGCTCCTTGTACATATGATTAGCGTCAATACATCCACGTCAGCGTGCTGCCGTGGTTCGCTGCTACTAGGAGAGTAGGACCATGCGACTCAAGCGTATGCTCCCACGTGGAACAGCCCACGAGCCAGCCCCAAAAGCTGCGGCTATCCTCGTATGAAGGGAAATCCAAATGTATCATACCTGCAGGAAGAATACGATGGCGCTGCGAGGAGCGAGAGGAACAAAGAGTCAGGGAGTCGGCAGGACGGCGTGGGGCATCACGAGGCAGGGTCTCCCGTGGCAACTACTAATGCTGTCTGCGATACTGACCCATGAAGGACGATGAGGTTCGAGTTTAACGCCGTGATTTCATCCACCGGCGCGTAGTCGGCCATATTCTCAGCGAGTTGCAACAGGCTCGTCGCTAGCCCATCTCGAACATGCGTTTCAATGCAGTTGTGGCAGAGTTGGGTAGGCGTCGGAGGCTGGGACAAAGGGCTGCGGTGTGTGGACCTTCGGAATCCTGGAGGGCCACAACTGCCTTACAGAAAGACTTTATTACAACTGACTTACAGAAAGACTTTATTCTACTAGAACAAGATGGATAGGAAGAATAAGGAATACAGTTTCCCCTTCGCCATTTCCCTCATTCTGTCCCGTGGATCCCCGTGAGTCCCGTGCCAGGGCTTGAGGGCCCTGTGCCGACGAAGGCATTAGAGATAGCATCAGGTTTAGAATGATACAAAGCGTCTGCATTACATCAAAATTACGTCTGTGGACGCACGTTTGTCATCCATGCGGTACGCCACCTGGGTGGCATAAACATGGCAGGCCGAACAGTGACAAGGAACAATGTCTCTTTACCGGGAATTTATTTTGGAATGCCGAATGACCAGCAGCATCATGCACGCGCAGTTCTGCCACTACCCACCTGTACCCCGCGATGGTGAGTCCCTGAAGCCGGACAAAAGCCCTGACAACTTAACCCCTGTCGCGCCCTGTCCCCCCAGCCCCTGCTTATTGCCAGCTGTAGCTGCACAATGCCCAACTCACAACAGCCTGTGTCGTACCGCTGGCCCCCCCCCCGCCAGGAGCCACCTGGCGTTCCTTACCGCCTCCTCCCCGGTCATGCGCCGCTGCACAGCCACCCGCATGCCCCCATTCCCACCCCTCCCTCCTCCCCCTCCATTCGCCTCCCTCACCTCCTCCACCTTGAGCTCCACGCACACATCCACCGTCACTGCACCGCCACACAGCGCAACCCCCGTTGACACCCCCGCCACCAGCACCACCCGAACGACACCGCCAGGCCCTCCGTTGTTCCCCGCCACATAACATCAGGTCCAAAGATGCACAAAGCATCTCCAAAAATTAACTGCGCACCTGTGGACGCATGGGTGTCATGCATTGCGAGCGTGTACGTCCGCGTAACAAAGCATCCACATCATAAGGCCTTTGCGGTCAGTGACCACTGACAACCTAAACCGTAGCTTACCGGACAAATGACCCGCATCACACACTCGCGCAATCCCGCCGTCAGTGAAGCCCCTGATACCCATTTCACCCCATCCAGCCCCACTTGCATACACGTGGCCTCCATAGTTATGTACATCCCACTCGAGCGTGAGAACTCAGACCCACATCCACCACGCGCGTTACCCCTCCCTCCAGGGAGCCCCTGCCTCTCTAAGCGCCCAACTGCCCCGATAGAAGCATCAGGTCATCACAAACACGGTCATTCTTTTGGCGTCGTTGATGCCCCACGCCTCCAGCTGCTCTTGCACGCTGCTGAAGAAGTGCTCCAACCCGTCTAGGTGGGCGGCGGCAGTCACTGCAACCTCAACGGCGCCAAGAGCTCGCACCTGCCGGATCAGCAGGCTGAGTAGACCAACCAGCTCCTCCTCAGCAATGTAGCTGAAGTGGCTTAGGTCCAGGTGCACTTCGGCGAGCTGCTGCAGGCTGGTGAGCGCAAAGAGCGCCGACATCGGCACGTGGGTGCACTTGAGGACGAGTTTCTGCGCACACAACGGGACACGTAAACGGCTGTCAAGGCACGAGGCCGTACAGGTCAGGCGCCTGATGTTCCAGTTGATGCCATCGGGGAGGTGAGGCCTCGTGTCGCTGCAACGAGGGGTGGGCTGGCAGGGGGCAGCAACGCGGCAGCCGGTGGCACATGGCCACAACCCGCCTGAAACTAGGCTGCCAAACCGCACCAAGCGAGCCCGCAGCACTGCAAGCACCTGGCAACAGCTTTGCTGCCTGCAAGGCGCAGTCCGCGGTGGCGTTCGGTAGTTTCGGACGCGTCAGGCGCCCTGCACGCGCAGCCGCACATGTTCACAACCCCTCCCCGCACCCCCTAAGGATACCAAACAACGGCTCACGTGCCTGCTGCCTACCTTGAGGTGGGGCAGCGCGGAGGCGAGGCACGCCACGTCGCCCACACGCAGCTGGACGTGCCGTATCTCCAGCTTGGTGACGGCAGGGGACAGCCCCGCCAGATGGCTAATCCACTCCGTGTGGCTTACGGCCCCCTCCTCACTCGGCTCCATCGGATCTGGGCCGCAGTCTGCCGCCACGATAAACGAAGGGTCAACGTTGCCCGCATGCCTAACGAGCAGCCGCACGGCCGTCCCCACCGCCTGCACCGCCCCGGGTAGCACCACGCCCTCGGCCGTGTCGTACATGCCGAAGCACAGGGCGGAAGCCCGGATGCGCCTGAGGCTGGGAGGCAGCTGCAGCAGCCTCAAGATGCTCGGTGACGCGCCGTCGGCCAGGTGCAGCTCCTGTAGCTGTTGCGGCAGAGCCCAGTCAGCCATGCCCTGCGCCGGCAGGGACCAGGGGGCCATACCCTCACTCGGCGGCAGCTCCGGCTGAGACAGCGGCATCAGGCCTCCCAGGGTGAGGCTGGTGAGGGCCGTGAGTGGCACAAGCTCTGACGGATCCATCCACAGGTCACGGCATCCGAGGTGCTCAAGCCCAGGCATGCGGCGCAGGGCGAGCAGCAGGGATGAACGCTGGGTCGACCACAGCGCCTGCCAGGCCTGGCAATCCTTCTCGCGAAACTTCCACCGGGACCAACGGTCTGCTACTGGCCTGTAGCATGCTGGCAGTACCAGGTCCAGGCTGGTTAGGGAGGTGAGGGCTGACAGCTGGGTCAGGGATTGGGCATGCGGGGCCACTGCCGCCAGACCGCACGCGCGGGCGGGGACGTTGGTGGTTAGGTGCAGCGACCGCAGGCGTGTCAGCTGGCACACGGACGAAAGGATGCGAGACTCGGTAGCCATGGAGTCTGCGGGTCGGGCACAACGCAGCGAGGGCTTGGGGGCAGGGTTTGAAGGAGTGGAATTGCCATAGTAGTGAGTGAGAGCTGCCAATGGGACCGATGCGCCACGCTGCCCATTACCGCAGCGTGCAGGAACCCCTTCGTGCACGGGTTCTGCGCTCGGCCTGTTGTGCGTGATCATGCACTTCACGGGCCGAGGGCGGCGCTGCCGTCGAAAGTTGCCACGCCCCACAGTCATGCTACCTGCATGCTAATAATAGTTTCTTCATTCTCCCGCGTAATCGGACCTCAAGCACACGCCCCACTAACCTAGGCACAGGTCCAGCTCGCGGTACTCCTCCCTGCGCCCCGCCTCCAGTGTCAGGCTGGTCAGCGCAGTGCACTGCTGCAGGGCTGCGAAGCACTGGCGCGGCCAGAAGTGCGCGCTGCCTGTTGCCTCCAGCGCCCCCAGCCGCGGGCCCACAAGCGACAGCAGCGCCGAAACCGCCCTGCCGTACGCCGCTTGTACGTCCTGCCTGCTCTCCGCGTACGGCACGTAACCGCGCGGTACGGCTGCAACGTACTTCAGCTTGAGGCGGGCTAGGTACGGGATGGCGGTTGCCATTGCTTTGGACAGCTTAGTGCTGTTCGGAATGGCGCCAGCTAGGAACAGGGAGCGGATGGGGTGGCCGGAGCAGGCCTTCAATACCGCCCACCTATGGTGGGCGAAATTAGTGGCATGGCCTCATCACAGGTGGGCGTCATGGCAGTGTAAGGTGTATGGTGTACTATGTTACGTCGTACGATTACTCGAGTAGGCTGGATGGCGGTACGGTACCCTGCGTATCGGTACGGCCGCATCCGAAAATGTGTACGAGCATCGTGGTGACGCTTCACCGGGCAGTGTACCCGCCTGTGGCCAGAATCTACGGCCCTTTGATCAGGCGAAGATACAGTGCCTAAGATGTGCCGCATTGGCTTGTGCACTAACGCCGTCGGTGCGGTAGTGCCCTCCGTGCACCCTACCCACCTCGACACCACACTGCTGCACAAGTGCTAAAAGGCAGACCCTGCGGAGGCCATCACGTGTGCAACTGGCCTTCCTATGATGTCATACAATGCTAACCCACGCCGACTCCCTGCCACTCACAGCTGACGCTCACGCTCCGCCGGCAGCTCCATTTCAAAGCACGGCAAGGCCAAGAGCTCCAGGCACCCCAGCCTAGCCCCACGCCGCAGCACGCCTGACACGCACGCCCGCAGCTCAGCCGGTGTCGGGGGCTCCGGGCCCTGTCGTATCTCATGTTCTCGAATAAGAGGTCCCAGGTGCAGCTGCAGTTGCGTGGACAGGCTGTCATGCAGCAGGCGGCCTCCGCGGCAGGTGGCCCGAACGGCGCGGCGGGAGTCGGGCGGGAGGTGGGGCCAGACGAAGCCGCAGGCCTGGAGGACAATGTCCGAGGGTACCTGCGGAGCAATGTGGGAACTGAATCGATGGTAGTGGTGTTTATGTTGCAGCGTAGGAGCGGCCTCGGTGCCACGTTTGCCGTGCGCTCGTCTCGGAGCCGCAGCTGCGTGTGCGTCACGACACGAAAAACAAACACGCCCATACGCGTGCGCTGCATTGCATAACGTAACGCTTTCGTTCTTTGCAGTACCAGATCAGTGCGCTTATTTCTTACGTTCATGGGTAATAGTAGGGGACGTTCCCAGCAGCCGAGGCGCGCGAAAAATGGTACGCTTTGCGGAAAGACGGACTGCTTGGCAACTCAGCACAAGCACAAATGACTTGGAGCAGCCTAGAAGCTCCTGAGCCAAACGCGCTAGCGTACCACCGCAGTGTGCGAATATGTCCGAGGGAGGGTCGGTTGGACCTTTGGACAGTACGGCTTCATGAGTCGTTGGACAGAAAGACTATGTCAGACTACGCCGCCTGTGGCAGGCTGGGTGGCAGGCATGAGCTGCCACACTTGCGTGATGTGTTTTCAACACATCTGTAGACAGCCATTTGCCATTGGCGTGCAAGTTACAAGTAAGTTCTGTGTTACTGCGCAGACCTGAGGCACCTGACTGCAAGGTCCGGCTTGTAATGCAGCTGTGTCGTGGAAAGGTTAAAATAGGCAAAGTGCCAACTTGTCATTTAATTATGGGTGACCTAGGGGGATCATGGCGCTTGGGTTCTGGCACAGGCTGGTCGTGAAAGTGAGGAGACGGCCACCATTGGCCCGACAGTGTACAGCAACTCACAGCCGTATCCTGCCGTGACACAAGAACGCAATGCGCCCCCAGGAAACCCCAGCAGCAGTGCTCCCTACAAGCTGTTGCTACATTTCAACCCTGCTAAACATAAAGCCGTGAAGCCGTGATGTTGCCACATTGCACAGCTCCCACCTGCTCCTCCTCCTTACCCCACAGGACGCCGCATGGGCCCCACAAGCCTAATTCACCGTACCGTACTCCTCCAGCACCGCCCTTCTCAACACCTGTGCCACCACCTCCCTCAGCCGCCTCACGCTCCCGTTCGCCTCGTCCCACGTCCGCTGCCGTACCGCCGCCACCCGCCACCCCAGCCGCCGCAGCAGCCTGTGCCGTACCGCCGCCTCCCCCGCCAGGAGCCACCTGGAGTTCCTCACCGCCTCCTCCCCGGTCATGCACAGCTGCACCGCCACCCACATGCTCCCATTCCCACCCCTTCCTCCTCCCCGTCCACCTTTCTCTTCACCTCCCTCACCCTCTTCCACCTTCAGCTCTAGGCACACATCCACCGTCACCGCACCGCCACACAGCGCAACCCCCGTCGACACCCCCGCAACCCGCACTACCCGAACGACACCGCCGGGCCCTCCGTTGTTCCCCCGCCGCCGCTCCACCACCCCGCCCACCAGCTCCGGGGCCATCGCCTTTACCAGCTCAGAAATCTGCTCCGCCCAGGACCCATGGGTCGCAAGCCTGCCCTGGTGCAGCGCCTGCAGGCTCCGCTGCAGCGGCCGCGGCCGCAGGCGCTGCACGCACGCCGCCAGCTCGTCCACACCTGCTCCACCACCGCCCCCAGCACCACTACCGCTGGTGCTGCCACTGCTTGCAGCCGCCACGTCCCCTTCTCCTGCGTCCTGCCCCAGCCCCAGGCTGCCCGGCCGCCAACCCGTCAGCACGTGGCACGCCGCCAGCAGCTGCAACGCCTCAGGGGGGGACGGCCACGGCGACCCGTCCCGGGCTGCCGCCAGGCACCGCACGTAGTCGCACAGCAGGGGCAGCAGCTCCTGCAGCTGCCGCGACTCGCCCTCACGCTCATCCTTCTCGCCTTTGCTTTGGCCCCGTGCCCCAGGAGTTGCGGCCACCTCTCCTCCGCCCTGCCCCGTAGTAGGCGACCTTCTGCTGCCGCTGCTGCTGCTGCCTGTGCTTGTCGGCTCGCTCCCGGCAGGCCCCAGGCACGTGAGAGCCAGTAGCGCCCACGTGAGAGTGGCCCGCTGTGGGAGGCTCAGCCGTGGCCACGCCGCCTCCCTGGCTGCGTGAAGCAGGGGCAGCAGCCCCCGGGGGCGGTGCTGCAGCTGCGCGCACGCCCACGCCGTGGAGACCATCTGCGCAGGGGGGCCCAGAAGCTGCAGCAGCTCCGCGGACGCGGCCGGGTGCTTGGACAGCGGGGCGGGCTGGAGCCCTGGTGTGGCGGAGGCAAGGCCGGTGGTCGTGGTGGGAGGGGTGGTTGGAGGGGCAGGTGGGGAGGCTGAAGCATGAGGCTCACCGGGGATGGTGGGAGTGGTGGCGGGGGTGGATGGGGGAGGCAGCGGCTGCAGGGGTGGTGCGGAGGGCACCACGGCCCGCAGCAAGGGGCCGCTGCGGTACCGTAGCTGGGCCAGCGAGAGCAGCAGGCTGGCGCGCTGCCAGGGGGTGGCGGTGGAGGCGGGGGACAGCAGGTGGTTCACCTGCAGGGAAAAGGGCAAGGGTGGTTGACACTTGAAATGCCAGCAAGAGCCATGGAGCCAAACGCATGTATGACAAAAAAGGCATGCAATTAAGCGTAAACAAGCCGTGTGAAACACCGTATTGCGTAGTGCTCGCGCAGAGGAAATGGCATGCATCGGCACGGCAAGGGGGAGCAATTCCGTGTGCTACAGCTGCCCCGAGCTCACCGCCTTGTACATAAGGATGGGCTCGTAGTGCCGCACGGCAGCGTACGACGCGATGAGCCGTACGGTCTGGCCGGCGGACATCTGCCGTACGCGCTCGTAGCCGGGGATGGTGCTGACGACGGCAGCGGCGTGGAAGAGCGGCGCGTAGTGGAAGCGCAGGGCAACGGCGAAGCTGTAGATGACCACCACAATCTGCAGGGCGAAACCCAAGCACGGCGTTCGCAAGAGGCACTGTAAGCAGCTGCACTTTTGAAGGAACCCCTTGGCGACCACGTGTCCTTGACACGGGGTGACGGCTATTGACACCCTTTCACTTTGACCTCATGTGCATAGATAGGCATGTGGAGGGCTGCGGTACGGTAAGGCCCTGTTGTTGGGTGGCAGCGACAAGCAAGACGGTTGCGTTACCCCACCCCTTGTCATTGGACGGACAGCTAAGAAGCCTTTTGCTTGTGTCGCACTCGTCGCCTGCCCTCGGTCGCTTGCCCTAGCGTGCGATCGGTCGTGCTGCATGTGCCCCACCATTGTCCCCGCCCCTTCCGCCCCGACCCACCTGGTCGGCGTGAAACAGGTCCGTCATGCATTGCGAGTGTGTGCACCACCTGCATCAAAGGCCTCCCGCCCTGCCCCCGCCCCCGCCCTCCCGGCCCACCTGGTCGGCGCTGAAGTTGATCATCTTGTTGCGGCACGCGGCTGCAAGCGCCGTCAGCCAGGGCACGTCCTGCAGCTGCGGGCGGCACGTGGCCGAGAGGCCGAGAGGCAGCGGGGCAGCAAGGAGGATTGCGCAGGGCCACCGAGGAGCTTGCTGGCTTGGCTGCTTAAACAAACGGTCTGTGACTTTCCTAACTGTTGAAAAGTCAGGTTCCAAAAATCTGCATAAATTGAAGTGGTTGGGGCACACTCTACGGTAGTTCAACCTAATTTGGCTGCTGCACGCTGCCCTTGCTGTGCCTGCACACCGCCGGCCGAGCACGGCTCCGCGTACCGGTACCTCCTCTGCGGTACTTCAAGCGCCGTCCTACTGCGTAATCAAACATCAAATGACAAAATCGAACTGCCCGGTACAGCATGGTACGGTGCGGCACCCACGACAAAGCCCCCTGCGCCCAGCCCTTCCCCCCGCACCTGCATGAGCGCCACGGCGGCCACCAGCACCGCCAGCGGCTGCGGCCGGAACGCCGGCGCCCTGGCCACCGAGGCCTTGCGCAGCGCCCCCCAGAGGTCCCGGTCCCACAACCCCACCTCCGCGGCTGCAGCAGCAGCCTCCGCCAGCTGCGCCGGAGTGAACTGGGCCACCTGTGGGCGAGACGCGAGGGCGCGGTCGGGTACGGCCAGGTGCCGTACGTGTGCTGCCGTACAGCTGTGTGATGCGGATAGGGCCGACAGCACCCGGCAGCTGATGCTTTAAGAGGTGAGCAAGACTGCAAGGCGTGGCAAATACACACACTGAGGGCAGGCCCGTGTGGTTGACGCACGTGTGGGCGGGACTGGCTGCAATGAGGTGTGCACAGCGATTCCGCAGGACCCACCATGGACGCAGCGCGCTCCGTGAGCTTCAGCTCCACCAGCGGGTCGGCCTCATACCACAGCCGCAAGGCAGCCGCCGAGGCCGCCGCCGCCGCCGCAGCAGCAGCAGCGGACGCGCCGCCATCCGTCGCCGCCACAGCCCCAACCCCAGCCCCAGCGGCCTGCGCAGCCGGCCCCGCCCTTGGTCCCAGGCGCACGCCTCCCTCCAAGCTGCCACCCGGGAGGCCGCCGCCCCCATCTGCCAGCACGTGCGCTGCCGTACGGAAGGCCCACAGCGCCCACAGCGCCTCCCTGCCGTCCATAAGGTGCAGCCAGCCAGGGGAGACCCGCACCAGCTCCGCCGCCTCTGTGAACAGCGCCGCGCCCGCCGCCAGCGCGCCGTTGACCGTGGCGGCGTTGGCGTTGACCGCGGTCAGCGGGCCGGCGGCTGACCCCGGAGGCGTACCACTCGGCTGCTGCTGCTGCTGTGGCGCTTGCGTTTGTAAAAGTAGCTGCTGTGGGCCTGGCGCCTGCTGTTGCTGCTGCAGCTCCCGCATGAGTGTGGCGTACGCCCACAGCCCCGCAGACAGCCACGTGCCCTGCCACCTGTTCCGCGGGAGCACCTCCCCATCCCTGAACCCCGCCGCCAGCCTCCCGCCTAGCACTGCCATCAGCTGCCCCTCGGGCCAACCCAGGCGCGCCATGGAAGTCAGAAAGATGCAGGTCTGCCGGAAGCTCAGCGGGAACGGCGCCTCCGCCTCCAAGTCCTCCTCGTCCTCCTGGCACCTTCCCTTTCGCTTTCCCTGCTTCCCTCCGGGCATCCCCTCCTTCGCATCCCCGGCCTCGTCCTGGTTATCCCTACCACCACCTCCCCTGCGGCCTGAGCGGACCGCAGCCTTGCCGTCACTGCCACGGTCACCGTGCTGTCGCCCCCCGCCAGCCGTAACGCCCGCAATACGCACCAGCAGCTCGTCTCGAAGCCGCGACAAGAACGGCCAGTGCACGTGCTGCGCGGCGGCGTACGCCGCCGCAATGTACGACAGCTCTGCGGCATCGTACGGCCGGAGGAGTACGTCAGGGTGGCGCGCCGCCGCGTCGGCTACTGCCTGGAAGTCCACGTGTCTGTAACGCACGTGGGGCGCGAGGTCCATGGGTCCGTCCTCCCGCCCCTGTGGGCGGTACTCCGCTAGGCTGGTCAGGAGCTGCTTCGCAGCTGCCACCTCTGGCGAAAGCGGGGCGTCCTGTGCTGTTCGGGAAGGAGCCGTGGCCTTGAGGCGGCGTGGCTTATCCGAGGGTGAGTCCGGAGAGCTGGTGGACTGCAGTTGCTGCCTCATCGGCGTTGCTGGTGGTGAGATGGTGCCGGAAGCGGAAGGTGTCGCTGTGTGCTGGGCACCCGCACCCACATCAGCAGCTGGCACAGCCGTTCCCGCAGCCTCAGGGGCCCTTTCCACTGCCACCTGTTGCACTGCACCTGCTGGACCGCTGAGCGCCGAGCTACTGGCAGCTGCCGCTTCGCTGCTCACACTGTCGCCTCTGCTCCTAGTCATGCTAATCCTGCTTTCGCTGCTGCGCTCGCTCCTGTTACTTCTATTGCTGCTGACGGCTCTCGCCGAGCCGTCAGGCCGGGCCTCGACTCCAAATGACTCCACAGGCACCTGGAGAACCGCGGGCTGTGCAGCTGGCTGCAGGGTCTGCGTCCGCGCCACAGGCGCATCAGCCGTGGGCGCCTGGCGTGCCTCCATGCTGCGGCCACGTGCCTCCATGCTGCGGCCACGTGACTCCATGCTGCGGCCACGCGCCGCCTCCTGCGCCTGGGCACGCGCCGCCTCCATGGCGGCTATGCGACCCTGGATAGTCAATGGTAGCAATGCAGCAGGGACGCGGGGCAGATCTGGTGCTGCGCTTGCTGGCGCTGCTGCCGGTGCCGCGGTTGCTGTTGCTCCTTGTAGTGTTGCTGGTCCACCGCTGCCACCTGCAGGTTTTGGCGTGTGGGCTGTGCCGGCTGCCGGCTGCTGCACGGTGGAAGGGGCTGCAATGGCCGCTAGGCGTGTCCCGTTGGGCGCCTCCGCGCTTGTCCCTGTTTGGCGAGCTCCTGGCGCGGCATCCACACGCGCTGCTGCTCCTGCTGCAGCTGCAACTGCTGACCCATACGTGGGCGCGCTTACGACTCTGGAGGACTGGTCTGTTGGGGTACCTTGCGCCGCCGTTTGTGTCACGGTTGGCTTTGGCGCTGCAGGTTGCAGGTGCTGCTGCCATTGCCACATCACCGCTGCTCGGCGGATGGGCAACACCCCGCGCTGGGCCCTAAGGACCCGTGGGTCGGTGGTGGCGGCGACGGAGCTAGGAGCAGCTGCCACAGGGGCGGACGCGGGTGCAGGGGCAGCTGTGTGAGCAGCAGGTGTAGCAGTGGCTGCACCTTCGCTGCCACCGGCAGGAGCAGGAGTGGAGGTACTAGGGGCGGAGAGGAAGCCCGCGGGTGGCGTGGGAGCGTAAACGGTTGCTGGGGGTGGGTTGAAGCCGTTTACGGGTGAGGACGCTGATGATGCAGGTGGTTGAGTGTGTGGGCGGTCTTGCGGCACGGCTGCCAGCTGCAGTGCCTCCTGAGCTGCGTCGACGGTTGCACGAGGGGCCGCCTGAGGCTTAGCCATGTCAGGCTGCATTGCTTGGGGCAAGTGCAGCCCCTCGGCAGGTGCAGCCGGAGAAGGGTCAACCGTTGCGGATGAAGCAGCGCTCGTGTCGGCAGGGTCGAGGCCATCTGGCGGGCTGCCAGCGAGGGGCTGCTGGCCGACAGTGCCCAGCGGTGGCAACGTGTTTGCATGCGGGCTCGCTGGCGACAGACGCTGCGGCTGGCTTCCGTTCTCGGGACTTATGTGTTGGATTGGCTGCTGCTGTTGCCATTGCTGCTGCCGTGCGGGCTGTGCAGGGCCCTGCTTGCTGGCCGCTAGGGTGTCTCGGGGTGGCGCTCCGCCGCGTGCCGGGCCCCGGCGCACCCGCGCGCTGGTGTTGGCTCCACCGCCTGCTGCTACATCTCGCTGTGGTCTTTGCTTCGGGGCCGGGGCTTGCAAGTAAGGCGGCACCGTGACCTCGTAGGGCGACGCTTCATTCTGAAGAAAGTCAAGCAACCCGCCCACGCCCTCTGCCGCTGGGGTGCTCGCCGCTGGAACAGCGCTGCATACGTTGGTAGCAAGGCATCGGCGTAGCAGGCGCTCTCGGTAGGTCGCTAAGTTGGGCACCCGCTCGTGCCGGGGCAAGGCTGCATGCATTACAGCCTGCGTATCGCATACCCGGTGTTACAGACCATACATAATGTTTATGTGTAAGCTGAATTCATAACACAGTTTCAATTGGCGCTCTGATCAGACACTTGTACAGGAGCCCTTACGTGAGACTTCTGCCTCTTGTACTCACGTTGAAACGTGCTCCTTCATTAAAACCCCTCGTGCATATCAATATTGAGATAAGTGCCAACTATTTTGCAGAATGGACCTTTCAGCGCGCGTGGACAGCCACGCCAGCGCTGCCCCGTCTACGGGAACCACTATCGTCGCATGCACATACAAAGGCGGGGTAGTCTTAGGATGTGATGGACGCGTGAGCGTTGGAAACTACATTAGCAACCGCGCGTCCAACAAGATCGCGCCTCTCGCGGAGACCATTTTCCTCTGCCGGTCCGGTAGCGCCCCGGACACGCAAATTATCAGCGACAACGGTGCGTATTCGGGTCGCAGTCAGGCGTATGCTTTGGCCGAAGTGTTGGGTCGTTGGGGCTTAGGGAGCGACCTCTCCCCTGCCTCCCACGTTACCCTCGTCACCCGCCAGTGCGCCACTACCTGTACCAAGTAGCAGCTGAGTCGGGGGAGGAGCCTAGCGTGGAGCTAGCAGCTAACCTCGTCAGGATGGTAAGGGTCTTGCGGTCACAGGGGTGCGGTGTCAGGGGAGGCGGACGCCGTTGTCTGTCACGGCCACGCACACTGGGGCCAAGAGCGCACCAGGGGCACAGGGAGTCGCGAGTTCCTGGACAGTAGAGCGTCACATGCGCACGTCATATGCCCCACGGTGCACAGTAGCTTATGTGCTGACATCAGACGCACTGGAGGTGGCGATGAGTCTTCACCGTGCGCATGACAGCACGGTGTAATCAGCCCGCCCACCAGCCAGGGGCACTGGAAGGTATCCGAACGCAAATGTTGACCTGCTCCCAGTCACCGGTCTCCGCAGCGCCCAAACAGACGCCTGTACCCTTGCCTATGTCCACCTACGCGTGTGTGTGCTAAAACGCAGATCAACTACAACAACAAGGACCACCTGGTTGGCGCCATGCTGGTGGCCGGTTGGGACAAGCACGGCGGGGGCCAGGTGTACGGCTGTCCCATCGGGGGCACCCTGGTCAAGGACAAGTGGGCCATCGACGGCTCCGGCAGCACTTACATCTGGGCCTACTGCGACAGCGAGTTCAGGTACGACCGGGCAGGCAGGGCGACGCGTGGGTTGGCACGGGCACGTGGGGGCGGATGGGCCGTTGCACAGGAGGCTGGTACGCATGGCATGAGTGCTGGCCGCCTGCCGTACGTGTACGGGCAGGGCCTTTTGCCTGGCAAGCCCGTAGTACGGTGCCTGGCAAGGGTGGGCACGTAATGGCGCGTACCCTGCATGGTGTGGGTGTTTCCGCGAGTCCACAACACCGTGGCATGCGCTCGCGGCGGTGCTGCAAGTTAATGTACCCCCGCGTTGGCTGACAACTTTTGGGGGTTCCCCAAGGGGGGCTAGCAGGCGGCAAGGTGCTCGGCGCCAACCGTGAAGGAAAATGGCACAGCGCCAGGCCCGCTCCACCAACGTTGAGTCGTGTTGCCAAGGGCAGGGGCAGCCGCGCAGAAGCGGTACAGTACGCTTGGTTGAGGTGTTATGGCGGCACACGCAAGCCCAACTTTAATGTTCTTCGCGCGTGTACCGCCGTCACTGACAACGCTCTCGGTCTGCACTTGTCGTAAACAGGGAGGACTTCACCCGCGCCGAGGCGGAGCAGTTCGTAAAGGAGGCCATAGCGCTGGCCATGACCCGCGACGCCTCCTCGGGCGGCACCATCCGCATGGTCACGCTGGACGGCCCCACCGTGACCCACACCTACGTGTCAGGCGACAAGGTGCCGCAGTTCCACGACGACCTGCCCTTCCCTGCGCCGGGGAGTGTGGGGCTGCCGCCGGGCTTCAGGGCGGCTGCGGGGGCACAGCCCACCGGCATGGTCCTGGGCTGAGGCTGGGGCTCAACTTTTGCATGGCAGCAGTGGGATTCCCGTGGAGTAGGAGGGGAGGGGGATAGGGCAGCCCACCGGCATGGTGGGAGGCTGAGGCTGAGGGTGGAGCTGGTGCTTGGGTAGTGAGTCAGGGGTGCAGGTGCGGAGCAGCACACGGGAATCGTACCGTAGTGTGGCTGCGGCTGAAGCTGGGTGACGGGCAAGGGGAGGAATGGTGGAGCAGCTGAAGGGCATGGTGGTAGGCCTGGGAATGGGGCCTGGTGGTACTGGTGCTAATTGTGCGTTTTTCGCGGTAGGCCGCATTATCCGTGCGCGGTAGGCCGCATTATCCGTGCGGATGCAGAAGCGGGAAGGATGCCGGATGTGGAACTTTGAACTTTATGTGCGGGGAGTGCACGTGTGCACCACGGCCAAGTTTTACGCCGCAATGGGAGCAACACACCGAAGCCGTTTGCTGCTGCTGCCTGGGGAACAGGCGCTTGTGGTGCGGACTCGGGACTGGCACGGGCTGGAACCGCACAGTTAGCAGCCTCATTGTCCGTCCTTGTGGCCTTGTGGCTCTCAGGACGTGCCCCCCATCCCCTTGGTGTCTGGAACTGAAACTGTAACTGCCACGAGGTCAGGTCTGGACGAGGAACTGTGATGGCACTCCTTGCTGCGTGCAACACCACGTGCCCTACAGACTGCCTGCTAAAACGCGTCCCGGCAGCTCCGTCGCCGTGCCGGCTAGTGCAAGCAGGACCACATGCACCTCCTGTACGTTATCCATGTGGGTTGCGTCATCCGTCTCCCTTACACGCTTACATTATTGGAGGCGGCCAGACGGCGCCATACAGCAGCATGTCAGCGGCATGTCGCACCACAGGACTAGCGCACGCGCGCAATAGCTCCCCCTTGCTCTGGACCAGGCTGGACGCAACCTGATGCACAGAGGCTGCTCAGCTGTACATGGATAGTGCAAGCCTACAGCCTTACCCTCCTGTAAGACTACTTTCTCCCCTGCTGATCCAACTGACATTTAAATGGCCGCGTGCCGCTCGGTTCCCGCAACAAAGCAGCGCCACAGTAGGAACGCGACAACATAGCACGGCGCGTAACAATCATCAAGCAGCCCATTTTCTCTCATGCCCCAGCCGCGGGCCCAGCCGGCCCCTGCACCCACCCCAGCCCTACCCTGCATGCCGCAACCAACAGCGCCCCGCGCCCCCCCTGCCCCGCCGTCTCCAACAACCACCTCGCCAGCACCCCCCCTGCCGCCCCCTCCTCCCCTGCCTCCCCCGCCTCCCGCACCACCCCTTCCAGCCACTCCCGCTCCTCCTCCTCCAGCCCCCTTTCCCCACCGCTACCCCTCGCCCCTGTCGTACACCCCACACGCTCCCCACTCCCCTCCACACCGCCGCCATCCCCACAGCCCTCGTCTTCCCTAGCCCCCCGCTGCAGCGCCGCCGGCGGCGGCGCCGCCACCACGCCCGCCGCCAGGGCCCGCCCCACCTGCTCCGCCGCCGCCTGCCGTACAGCCCACACGGGGTCCCCACAGAGCCCCACGGCGCAGCTGGCGACCATGTGCGCGTGCTGTGGGCCGGCCTCCGTTGCAGCCTGCAGCAGCTGCATCAGCTGCCCCGCCAGGTCGCGCCGCGGCCGCCAGTCCCCGCAGCGGCCCTCGCGTTGCGGCACGGCACACAGGGAGGGCAGCACCTGCGGTACGTGGGTGTACGGTGTGCGGGGCGTTCAGCGCAACATGCGCGGAGGTGGGCTAATCGAAGCGGGCAGGGAGTGCCGTGCCACCATACAAGCTCAGCCCCTCCGCTCCCCATCCTAACCTCACGTCTTCCTGCGTCTTCCTGCCCACAGTTACCTTACACCAATCAATCCCGAACCTATCCGCATGAGTTCCGCGAATGGAGAGCCGTGCTGCAAGGCAACCTGTCACCGCCCGGCCACTTTCAACCTCCGTTTCAACCACCCTGCATGCCACCACGGTATGCGCACAGCCACGAGCTATTGATAGCAGTCCTCATCAATGGATATGAGGGGGTGAGGACCGGAACTAAGGGGCAACCAACCTGCAGCAGCTCCGCCCGCATGCCCCCCGCGCAGGGTGTCGCACGTGCCAGGCCGCCCAGCGCGCCGCACGCCGCCGCGCCCACCAGGTGCAGCTGCGAACGCAGCACGCCCAGCACGCCTGGCAGCACAAGCGAGGCGGCCGCCGCCAGCGCCCCGTCGTCACCCTCCCCGGCCACCCCAGCCCGTCCCCCACCTTCAGTGTCAGGCCCTAACCCACACGCAGCCCC
>BQMZ01000315.1:0-162657 GCA_036984285.1 Chlamydomonas sp. KOR1 | reverse complement strand
ACTTAGCCACACCCTGGCTGCTGCGTAGGAGTGCGGCGTGATCAGGGGTCTGGGTTTAATCTCAATCCGTAGGAAGCGGGTTCCAATCTTAATCTGCGTGCCCAGTCTTTCCCCCAATCTTAAGCTATTGTCACCCTCTGCTCCCACCCATACGTACGGGCCAGGATGGGCACTGCCAACTGCCATACCATGTCATCCTGCAGGCAGCAGAAGGCAGGGCACCGGCGGGGGCTGCTGCAGCTAGGGCCACAACGGGCGATATCTGGGGCGCTCAGGTGCCCCAAGGCAGGGAAACAAGGCGGCGGGGCGTGCCACAGCCAGCGCTAGGATTCAGAGGTCAGCACGCAAGGACAGGGGGCGCCAGCGGGCTTGGGGCAGTCTGAAGGGCCGCCGTTACAACACGTGGAAACCACCATGGCATCACGGTACAGCAAGGGGCACTCCAGTGCCACGCTGGCGGACACGACCAGCAAAATAATAATAATAATACTAATGCAGGAGGCGAAGCACCTCCGCGTGGGTTAAGGAGGTGGTGTGTTGCACCGGGACGCGCCCAGGTGGCCCCATCCGTCGGGGGTGGAGTCAGGTGGATTGCCTGACAGCCCACCCCAGAAGGGAAAAAAAGGGGGTCCCCTAAGGGGGAGGCTCACCAGGGCGTTCCTGGCGGTTCGGGGTCATGTTGCGCTCAAGCTCGCCCGGCAGCATATGATGCTGTGGGGCTAAGGCGGCGTGCTGGTGGAGTGTGTTGCAACACCTGTCGGTTTGGGTCGGTGTGGCCCCGTGTGCTGACAGCAGGCTGCGCGGGTCCTTCCGTCACGGTTCCCCCACACCTAAGGATACGGCTTCTTGTGCGGAGTACTTAACTTGCCAACCGCCTGGCGGAGGAGGAACCCGGCCAGGGCAGTGTGCTGGGAAGCCTTGAGTACCAGTTTCTGCTCATGCATGGTGTCATGGCAGTATCCCACCTCAATCAGGTGCACTGTATGCTGGGAACGGTCAGCTGCGTTGGTGGGCAGCCTCCGCTGCCGCCGGGCATCTGTAAGGCTTATCGTGGGGATGAGGAGCAGGTCTGGCGGGCCGCTTCAAGTCGTCATCCGAGGCGATGTCGCTGGGGATGAGCCACCTAGGCACTCGGTACCAGCGGAGTAAGGGGCTGTCGTTTGCCGCAGGCGTCCATCACCATGAAACAGCCGCCTTTAGCGCCTTGAGACAGAGTCTTTGTAATGCACTTCACGGCCTTGTTGTGCCTGTCTATGTAGAGGGCCTTCATGCGGGGTGCTGGCACCCGAGTATGTGCCCGTGCCGTCCTCTCCTCGCGCATGCTGGGCAGCGCCCGTCGCTGATGGAGTTCCGTCCCTTCCGACCAAGGACAAGCGGTTTCTTGCACCTGCGAGCTATCTTGGCATTCCAGAGGGCCCCGTGTCGGGCTTTGATGGCGTTTAGGGTGGCTTTCCACGGCAGGCTGTCGTCTGTGTGTAGTCGGTGGCTGCTTTTGGGGCAGAGGAGGGGCACGGTTTGTTCCCAACCGTCTGTGTATAAGGTGCGGTTCGCATAGCCATGTTGTGTGTGGGGCATGACTGCGTTGGATGCCCACATTGAGGTCGGGCACGGAGTATGACTCGGCTCGACCTGCTCGAGCCAGTACAATTGGGAGTACGGGTTGCTGCTGGCAGTTTCCGTTACCCAGTTACCGCTGTCAGGTGCGGTGCCTTTGGCTACAGCAGTAGCTCCAGAGTCAGCCATCTCGTTTCCTGTGATACCTATATGCGACTTAACCTTGTACAGATGGGTGCAATGTCCGCTTTTAGCTCTTTCGAGCATGTGGTCGACAATCGCTGCCAGGATTTCACGATGCTTAGAGATATGCAGCTTCCTTGGATCATACATCATTTTTCTTATCAGACAAAGGGTAGCTAGGCTGTCGGTGTACACGTGGAGAGTCTCCGTCGAGTCCGTGTGTGCTGCAAGCGCCGCCTTCAGCGGCGCTGGCCTCCGCCCTGGTGATAGTGTTCGTGGCACCTGCTCCGTTGGGATTCACGTGGGTAAGGGTTTTGTGGTCGCGTTGTAGACGGCAGCGCCCAGGCTGTTTGGGGCTTCTGGGTTTTGGATGCAGGAGCCGTCAGTGTAGAGCAGCACCCCATCGCGCCGTGCGGAGGGGGTAGCGTGCAGGGTACTGCACACCAGGGTTCACGGTGTCCGGGGTTTCAATTCTGCATGGGGCCCGCTGCTGTGCTGGTTTGTCCTCTGAGTCGTTCCGTTGTACGGCGGCGCGGGCGGCGAGCAGCCTTGGCGGCTGTAGACTTTCTGGCGGGGTGGGGCCATGGTGCTGCGGTCGGGCTCACGCGGGCAGGCCAGGGCGGCCGGTCGGCGTAGTCCTCAGGTGAGAGGCCGTGTACCGCACGTGGTGGTTTGGGCAGGGTTGCGCCTAGTGCCGGCTTG
This sequence comes from Chlamydomonas sp. KOR1, assembly GCA_036984285.1. Taxonomy (NCBI): domain Eukaryota; kingdom Viridiplantae; phylum Chlorophyta; class Chlorophyceae; order Chlamydomonadales; family Chlamydomonadaceae; genus Chlamydomonas; species Chlamydomonas sp. KOR1. The sequence goes on along the minus strand of BQMZ01000315.1, from coordinate 160,218 downwards.
ATCACATCATGGTACAGCCGTGAGGCCACTGAGGTTGGCAGCCATTAGGATGTGTACACCTTTGGTGTACGTGTCGAGCCCGTTTGCTGACCTGTATGTGCCCAGCCACATAGCTGGCTTGCTGCAGCTGAGCGTCAGGTAGGTCTTGTTTCAGGACGCCCAGGTCCCAGACCAAGGGGTGAGAGGTGGCGGGTGTAGGGGCCAGTCGGGTTGCGGGGGTACAGTCAGGAGGGTGAGGCACGGTTCACAGTTGTGCAGATTGGCGTGGGCGCTCAGGGCAGCCCATTCGACTGCTCTTTCGGTCTGTTGTGGGTCTGGGGGAGGGTGTGCTGTGGAGACTCCTTGCCAGAGTTCAGAGTACGCATCGCACTGTGCACCAAACAGGTTGTCCTCGGCGTATGGGGTGAAGTAGGCGTCACAGTCGGGTGTGGCGTTCAGGGGGGACGTACCCCTGGGTGTATATGCTGCAGGAGTCTGGCTGTCAGGGTGCGTTCGTGTTGTGCTACTACCTGGGTACCGTCAGGTAGGGGTGCCCCAGGGGTGTAGCGGTATAGTAGTCTGGCAACGTTTTCTTCAAAGGACCTGGTTTCATGCACACGGTTAGGCTGCTGGGCCGCCCGGTTGTATCTGGTGCGCAGAGCATGCAGGCATAGTGTGTTGATGCTTCCGAGCCATCTGCCCGTTGGGCTGTAGACATGGGTGAGATCTGGTTGTCCTGCTGCGGGGCGTTCCTTTGTCGGGCGCGTGCCAACTTGTATGGTGTACGTCCCAGGTGGGTGGATGTCAAGGTCGGGGTGACAGGGCTCCATGTGTATGTTTACCTTTTCCGAGTAAGCGGCTTCGCGACGTCGTGTTGGGGGTTCGGTGGCGTGCCAGCGCCCTTGTCGCTGGTCGTTGGTGAGGTGGAGGTCTGTCGGGGCGGGCGTTTAGGGGCGGGTGGGGCTGCGTGGCGGGCACGCATGTCGGCCAGGAGCTCACGCCAGTTATCCTGGGTAGCTAGGCGGGATTCCTCATCACGTGTGTCGCTCCAGTGTACTCGCGGGATAAGAGCACCCATGACGCTTCCCCATTTCCGCCACGAGTTGGACAGCTTCTGCGGGGATAGCCCATAGCTTTGTAGCATGCGAGGCAGCCGCGGCTGGCTTCCCAGGGCTTCCATCGCACCGTGTAGTAGGTGGCGTGGGTTCCAGCCGCACCTTCCTCCTGGGGGTCTGGCCGTGGAGGGCTGCATGCCGTCCGTTTGGCGCTTGGGTCTGGGCGGTCGGGGTTTCGTCGGAGGACGCGTCGCTACTTGCGCCCAAGCTAGGGCTGTCTGGTGCTGTGCGTTTAGTGTATGAGGGGCCCCCGTATGCTCCTTGCGCTTGGGAGGTGGTTTGTGTTGCTGCAGTCGCTCTGGGTTGGCGTCGGCTTCTCCCCTTCGTGTTGGTGGCAGGCAAGTCCGTTGCCGTGCGCAGTGCTGGAGGGCTTCGATACGGTCTAGCTCGCCGTATAGGTTTTCTGTTAGTTTCTTGGCGCGGCGTTTGGTGTCTAGCTCGCTGTCTTCTGGGTGGGGGCTCCAGGATCGCAGAGCTTGGTGCGTCGCGATCCACCAGTGCCTTCGGGGGACTCATCAGGCTCCTGGCTGGGTGGGTCTTGGTTCGTCTGGGTAGGGCTGGGTGGGGCTGGGTGGGTCGGGGTGGGTCGGGGTGGGAGTTGGGCAGCCTGGCGGGTAGCAGGTGGGGGCGGTGGGGGCAGTGGCCGGCCAAGGATCTTGGCGGGAGGTGGGGGCAGTGGCCGGCCACAGATCTCGGCTATGGTGGAGGCGTCGAGCATGGTGCGGGCTGTGTAGCCTTCCGTGCGCTTTGGGGCATTCTGTACGAGGGCCATATTCTGGTCGATTCGGGCCTGGAGGAGCGGGGAAATGGCGCCTGAGGGCCCTGGTCCGCGCCGGCGTAGGCCCGGGGCTTGCTGGGGCCGGGGTTGGCTGAGCAGGCATAGGCCCAGTTGTGAGTCGTCTTTCATGGCACCCGTCCATACCTCTGGGGCATACATGCGAAAGATGGTGTGGCCAGCTAAGTGTTCGTTGTCTGTGATAGGTTCCAACATGTGGGCAGTGCGCGCGCCACTGCCGTCGGGTGTTGTCGCGATCCATTGCTCACGTCTTTGGCGGGCGTTGGGACGTTTCCTGCTAGGGGGTGGGGGGCTTTCCGGTGGGGGTAGCTCCGGTTCTGCCGGGGCGCGGTGCGTGGCGCCCACGGGCGTTGCACCAGGTGGGTTTTCACATAAGTATGACGTGATGGCTTTCTGTGTGGCGGGTTTGGGCAGGGAGGAGTGGTGCAGAAGGCGTGTGCCGATCAGGTGCGGTGGAATGGCGCGCAGGTGTGCGGCGAGCGGGGCAGTACTGGTGTACCGGCGTGGGGTGATAGTGTGGGGGGCTGGTCGTTACTGTCGCTGCGTATCCTGCTAGCTGAGGGCTAGGCTGAGGCGGTTGAGGCAGACCATGTGTTTGGGTTTTAGCGCCGTCCGGGGGACCAGGCACCGCAGTTGTTTTGTATTGATGAGGTGCGTACCAGTGTTGCGGTCTAGCAGGCTGTGGGCATCCAGGCCCAACTCCGTGAGGGGTAGGACGTACCGCAGGGCTGTCTGTGGCGTCGGTCGCCGTTGCAGGCTTGTGCTCCAGCGAGCATTTCCCAGAGGCTATTGACTGCTGGGGCCCCTGTGGCGCTTCTCCACGTTTGCCGTTAGCCGTGCCCTTGGAGAACTGTAAGCTGTTTCAGAATGGTATAGTGGCGGCATACAGTGCGTAGCTCATGCGCTTTCAGGTTTGCAGCGCGGTGGCACTGGAGTTGCAATAGGGCCTGGGTGATTACCCCAGGCGTCCTTCATCGTTGACACGGCCAGCATTCTACCAGTGGTCACCAACCAGGGCCTGGAAGGGTGGGGCTGGCGCTGGAACCGGAGGATAGATGGAGGCATCATGGCCACACCATGGGGCCCTCGAACGTGGACCAAACCGGGGCGGTACCTGATGACTCCGACTGGATTTCATCAGCTGGGCTCAAGACGAGCCACGGGGGCACGTGCCATGAGGGGCCAAATGGCTCTGTTGGGCCACCCCCACGCAGGCAACGGGGATTGGCAGAGGCGATGAGGCTTCGCGGGGGCACGATGGCAGGAGGCAGCAACGGAGTTTATTTGGCCGAGGGGCAGTGAGACTCGCACGGAGCCAGGAGGCAACGGTGATGGAGGTTGGCAAAGGGGCCGGTCAGCCTGCGCCCTACTCGAGGGAGGGTACCCTTCCCAAGGCAGCCTCGTGGCAGCAGCAGTAAGGAGGATGCATGTATACTGCTGTACACTACACACCCTACATGTACTAAGGCGACCAACAAGCGGCTTTGGGCGAGGCAGCTCGACTGCGAAGCCAGGCCAGCATGAAGTGTGGAGAACCAACTACTCTGACCACCCAACCGGAAGGGGAGCACCTGCTGTTAACACCTATCCTACCGAGAGGATGGCCCACCCGCCTGACCACAGCCTTGAGAAGCGCTCACGCCAGTGGACGCGAAGTCAGGCTACTATTTCTGAACTATATGCGGAGCACAACGGAGGCGTCCGGAGGCGCTTACACACTTGACTGTGCCGGACATACGGGCGTTAATGCGTGGCGCAGCAAGGAGGGCTATGAGCTGGAGCCGTGAGTTCGAGCACTTCACTACTTATTGACAACATCTGAGTGTTTATCTACATCATGCTTTCAGCAAATGCACAATCTCCACCTTCTACCTTCGTAAAGTCGACAGCTTTGGAAGTCTGCATCGCCATGAACAGAGCTCCAGCGGTAGCCCACACTACCCGCCCAGACAAAAAAAATCGCCTTGGGCAACCAGGACGCGGACCGGACCCTGAGCGCCCCTAGTGCCTGCTCGTGTGTGAGTCAAGCAGTAGGTTGGAACCCTTCACTCGGGGAAAGACTCGACTCATTATTTCACAGAAATCATCATTTTAACGGGGGGCTGAATGCTCATTATAGCCGTGAGATTTATCATTTTATCATTGGCGAATCCTTATTATCGCGGCCGCAAACCTCATTCTAGCGTGAGACAAAAATAAAGTAGTAGGGCGCTGATGCGCTGGGGGACAGTCAGCGGCTGGCAGCTGGGGTCCTCTCACTTGCGGCTGGTGGGGGGTGGGAGGGAGGCGGGGCAGCGGCGGCAAGGCGGATGAAGGAGGGGCTGCAAAGGTGTGTCGTGGAACGGCAGCTGGCATACATGGGGCATGTGCAGCAAGAGGACGGTATGCAGTGGAACAGGGCTGGAGGGGACAGCATTCAAGTAGGCGGTGTGGGGCTTCTGCGTGCCAAAGCAGAGGGTAGCAGTGCGGTCAATCCGCCCGGGCTGCCAATCGCTGGGCATGCAATCTCCAATCTAGTTAGCCCCGAGGTCGGATAGGATTACAGCTGCCCCCCTAGGGCTGCCCCCACCCCACACCCGCCCCATGGGCCGTCAGCCCCGTATTCGCTAACTGAGATGACTTCTTTCATGTGCAGCCACGTGTGCAGCCCAGCTGTGGTTAGTGGAAGCGAGGTGTCCGAATGCGCGTCTTCTGCACAACACGACGCAGCGTGTGTTGCGTATTCTTTGTATCATAAGTAAGCGAAGTGATTACGCAAGCCTACGTCCAGCACGCGCCAGTGTTTGAACCAGTCGGAGTGCCTCACGGGCAGATACTGCAAGTGCCGCCAGCATCGATAGCCGATAGAGGGTTGTTCCATTGGTGGTGAACTCCTGGTGAACTTTTGTTTGTCAGCCGGCGCCCGCGAACTGGACGCTCGGTCGGTGTTCTCTTCCAATGTAAGCAGTAATATACGCATAAAAGCGACCTGCCAAACCAACATGTGAGCCCAAACACCCCGAAGAACTACACTAAACATTGCCAGTATGTTTCTACATAAAACGCCTGTCCATAACCATGGTACTGGCGTGGGCTCGCTTCAAGTTTTGTGGCCTGATAGGAACAGGGCACCGAGTGATCCATTGGTGCACCCCGCCTACAAGCACCAAACACTTCCTGCCAGCAGGCTAACTGTCCAGCAGGCCTACTGTTAATGTCAGCAGTGCTTGCCCCTTGGCAAGCGGCAGGGAAAACGACGTTCATTTCGTTAATGTTATGCACGAGCAACTGAGGATAGCATACCAGGCAACACTATTAGCATAGTGTTGTGGTTTAATTATGGCCTCTTACCATACCAAATACTGAAAGGCAGTGTCGCGAGTCAAGCCTTCAACTGTCAGCTGTCGGTACAGCAAACATGCCGTTACATAACAGCTTAACCATCCCCCACTTAGCCACACCCCTGGCTGCTGCGTAGGAGTGCGGCGTGATCAGGGGTCTGGGTTTAATCTTAATCCGTAGGAAGCGGGTTCCAATCTTAATCTGCGTGCCCAGCCTTCCCCCCAATCTTAAGCTATTGTCACCCTCTGGCCAAAGCAATGCAGCCGGACGGAGTAAAGGCCTACATGCAAGGCCTAGACGCGGGGTTACGGTGGCGGAGAGCTGAGGGTATCGATGCTTAGGGGCGCATAGTAGGGACGCCAAGCAGTCTGCGGCGTGATGTACCAGCCAGTGACTGGCTGGGTTGCGGCTCAGAGGCTGCTACGCTGTTGCGTGAGTACTGCCATATTGCGACTGGTGAGCGCCAGAACGAAGATGCAACTTGTCAACAGCGCTATTCGTTTCCCTGTGTCTCTTAGTGCCTGGAAGCATCGATGCCGTCCAGATATATATGTATCGTTAGGAGCCACCTGGGCTGCACCGTACGGTCGAAAGGGATCGTAATTTGAGAAATACGGAAAAAAAGGTGCCAGGAGCCGGCATGGTGGGCCCAGGAGCCTCTTCTAGGTGGGGCACCTGGCTGGGCGGGGGTCCCCTGGGCGGGCGGGGCTGCCCTGCCTGGGCAGTGGTTTGTGGGCTGGGAATGGAAGGAGAGTGCTCCACCGCCAGTGGCGCTGGCATGCAGTCGCGACTGCATGGGGCTGCTGGAACCAGCACGTGGCACGGCGGTGAGGGGGACAGGAGTGGTGGCGGTGCGCTGGGGGCCGAAGGAGAGTGCCCCTCCCCGCCAGGGTGGCTGGCGTTGTGTGGGGCGGCCGGGAGGCCATACGGTGCGGCCCAGGGGAGCTCCCCGTACCGTATGGCCTGCCGGCCGCCCCACACAACGCCAGCCACCCTGGCGGGCGTGTGACATATATATACATGTCTTTACAAGGTTTGGTGGTGGCCTGCAGCCGGGTGCACACGTGCGTGGTGGGGCCAGAGGGTAACAATACCCCCCAATCTCGGCCCCCCGGCGGCTAATCTCTGGTCTGGTAATCTCACCCCCAACTTAATCTGACGGCCCCCTCAACTTAATCTCGCAACCCCTCGAGCTGCATCCCTGCCCCCACTCAGACGCTTAGCACAGCCTTGCTGACCGCCGTGCTTGAGTGTCTAGAGTACCGGTATCATCGCTGTCCTGCTCGAACTTGATGACAGCTTCACTCCGTCCGCTATGACCGTGCCGAAACAGGCTGATGGATCGCATGCCACAGTTTATTATGCAAAAGGCAAACCAGCCGGCTGCCCGGGGGACCGTGTTGTACGCATGGTAGTTTGCACCTGCGGGAAAGGGCATGCCATGCGACACGCTCCGCTGCCTACATTGTGCATACCTTCTTGCACTTACAAACCTAGGCCCACCGTGCGTCCACGTAAAACCACCAGATTTGCTGTAGCAGGTTTCCCTGGGTGGCGACTGGGAATCTTGCAGCTTATATTATACATGAATTATCCAGCTAGTCGGACGTATTGTTGCAGCCGTCTGGGCAGCCTGCGTCCAGCAACTACGAGAAACCCCGTGCGGGGCACCCTACGGACCCCAGTTGCCGTACAACCAACTTTTCCTTACTGCTCACTTCTTTCATGTCGCCCCTATGTAGATAAATCGTGGGACATGCCGTGCAACTTCACGAGGAACGCCGGGCCCTAGGACAACCTCTGGCCAATTTTGCCAGTGACCGCAACGGTGCTCATTAATCCCACCAAAGCGGTGCGTGGGGATGAAACAGCATACCGTTATATACACGCCTATCTCTAATTCTTATGCGCTGGGCTGTGCGAGCAAACATGTACGGCTGGGCCGTTCTCATTGTATAGGGCACAGGGGCCAACGGGGCAATGCTCAAGCAATATAGTTTTGCACCGGCGGACGCCTAGAACGTAGGGGTCGCGAAGGCACCCGCATTTCGGCACGGTCATATCGGAGCGAGTGATACACGGGCCCTTCCCGCCATGGGCGCCCGGTTTCGGAGGTGGCGGTCTGCCACGTGGCACCTTGCACCGAGAGCAACTAGCGCACCACCCAGAACTGCAAGCGCATAGCGTTTTAAATGCTAATAAACAATACTTACATAACTATAATAAGTAATTCATAAGATTGCAGCAGAGCGAAGGCGCCGCGCAACCGTGTACCGGTACTAGTTGGAGTGCCACCAACACCACCTGCCTCCCCTGCTCCCTTGCACCTTACAGCATGCAACACACGCTCCGGTATGCGGCTAACTTGGATCTGCGCATCATATGCCCTACCTGTCTCTCCAGGTTGCCGTTGTGCACCAGATACATGTGTGGCATCAGCACACACGGCCCCCACCTCCCCTACTCTCCTGACCACCCTACCCCTGCACCCTCTGCGCTGCTGGCCCACAGCATGCCGCAGGTTCAAGGTGCCGCCGAACTTCCCGTGGATATTAAGCCTTTGCTAGAGCGCCTGAAGGCTGCTGGTGTAACGGCAGACGAGCGCGGGCGGATCCTTGCGGTAATAGCAGCAGCGCAGGCACACGCCACAGTGTCTACAAAGGCTGACGGCAGCCAGCGCGCAAACTGGGGCGCAGAGGCAGCCTCCCGCTACAAGGCCCTGGTCGCGAGTGCAAAGGAAGAGGGCATTGATATTACCGTGTTCTCTGACACCACCACCTCCAAGCTCATCCGTAAGTGGTGGGATGCCTTCCTCACAACTGGCACTGTGCATGATGGGCAGCGCAGGCCGTCCGTGCAGCTCCCAGAATCAGCTGTGGCAGCGGCGCTCAAGCGCATCAAGCATACACACCCCTACTCCATGAAGCACGCCGAGGACTGCCCCGTTATCTCAGCCATCCTACAGCAGTACGACGTCACCGTCAAGACCCTATGGGAGCGCATGAAGGACCTGAACCCCAAGCTCAGCAAGACGCTGCTAGTGGAGTACAAGCACGAGCTCACACGGCAGGAGCTGGACGAGCGCATTGACCAGTCCGCCCGATGGCTACGGTTGTGCGTCAAAAAGAGGGCCAAGGGCGTCAAGGTGGTCAAGTTCGGGCGAGGCATCGGCGAGGTGCCCATACCCCCACCCCCTGACTCAGAGCACTACCACGGCGACTGGCTCACCAACCGTGCCAAGAGCCACATCTTCATTGACGAGAAGACCGTCTATATCAGCCCCGTGCGGCACCACGTGTGGCACGTCACGGACGACACGCCTACCTCCATCGTCATTGAGGACCCACGCATCATGTCCGAGGTGGTGGTCATCAAGTACGCCTCCGCAGTCAACGGCAAGATGGGGGGCATCCTACTCAAGCCCCTCAGCGGCACCAGGGGCCTCGGCTACGAGCACCCCAAGACGTACATGGTGCGTTGTCACGGGGCAGCGTGCAGGGTTACTGGCATGCTATATGATGGGGACAGGTGCACACGGCCCAACGACACCCTTGACACCTCCAGGGCGCTGGCCAGGACCTGGGGCCAGTACACCTCATCCCACGCATGCAACCGCACCACATGGTACCCCTCCTTGATAGCTGCATCCTCCTTTGCTCGATCCCGAAGGGACTGCTCCACCCAGTCCGTGCCATGGTGTGTGCCTTCCACGTGCTGCAGCCCATCCACCTCCACTAGCACATCCCACTCCATGACCCAAAGTCAAAAGCGCCCACGCCACTGACAGGCCGTGCCTCCCAAACCACCGTGCATGGCTCACCTTGACCTGCTGCCAAGCGGCACAGCACTGCAAACGCATGCCGTGCTAGCTTGCTGCATAAGCACTTCACGCCCTCCATGGACGGGCACCCAAAGCAAGTGGCAGCGGTGTGCGCCTCGACCTCCTCATGCTGTTAGCCACCGCATGACGTGATTTATGGCAGTAGCAACCACAAACTAGCCTCCATAGCACAGGTTCGCGGTCGTCCACGCCGCGTGCATCCAGTGATGCCGTTCAGCACGGAGTAGAAGGGCCGCACCCACTCAGGAAAGTGCAGCCGGTTCCACCCACCCCTGCTCATGCCCGCCGTCCCTGCAGACCAAGCGCGGGCGGAGGCGCGGGGCAACGTTTGAGGAGTTCCAGGACTTTGTGCGGGACGTCAAGGCCAAGTACAAGACGCAGTGCAACGCAAAGCACTTCACGTTCGAGCCCATCTGGAGCTGGGACAACCCGCGCTTCCACGGCAACGTGGAGGCTGGTGACTGGGAGGCAGAGTTCAACATCACGGAGGAGAACTTCTCGCAGCTGCCCACCTACTCCCCCGACATGCACTGCATGGTCGAGAACAGCCACGCCATCATCTGCATCGCGCTGCAGAAGGACATCAACAGGCACGAGCCGGGCCCCGGTGACAGCATGCAGCTCTACCTGGATATGCTCCAGGAGCGCTTCTCCACGATGCTGACGCCGGAGTGGGGCATGGCGCTGAGGCGCCTGTTGTCGATCGCTGCGGCAATCCTGCAGGAGAAAGGGCACTACCCGGTCAAGCAGAAGCGCTAAGCTGCGCTGAGGGCGCGAGGCGGTGGGGGTGCGGTTGGTGGTGTGCATGGGGTGTGGGCTGGGCAGGGCAGGGCAAGGCAGGGCCAAGGCAGGCCATGGGCTGGTCTGCATTGTTGCGCAGGTGGAATGCACGACTATAGGGTGTGTTAAGGCGAGCTCCCTGTGTGGGAGCGGTGCAGCGGGTCACAGGTGTTGGCCACGCCGTGCTCGTGTGGATAGGGGCAGTGGAAGTGGTGGTGAGCGCAAGGAGACGTTTCTGGTGGCAGCGCACGTACATCCTATTGCATATGTCCTGACCTGGACAGTCGCGTCCCCCTCTCTGAGACTCAATGCATGTATGGTGGGGCATTGCGCGTGATGCATGTGTATGGTTGTTGCTTGGAGGTGTGTCCCTTTCCGTCGTCAGCGGCAGGTGCGTGCCGGCACGCTACTGGGAGCCAAGTGCACGACACGGTTTGAGTAGCACGACGAGGCGCGTATCAACATACTTATTATAAGGTACTTACTGGCTTTGTGATGCACGCCTGTATCTGCCTGCGCGCCAACCCGCTTGTAATTGGAGCATCGGCACTCCAGCGTGAAGTCCAGCCTCTGCGGGTGAGCGTTCCGGTACACCTCATAAGTCAATTGCACAGCGCTGTAGCCAAGATTCGGAGCGCGTGCCGGGAAAGGCAGCGAAGGGGACGGTCGCCATGCTCATGCTCAGGCCAATCGTGGGGCTATGGAAACGTGTGCCTGTTGACCACGGGGCGGCAATTGCTTTGTGCATACGAGGTCTACATCTGGACGGAAAGTGGCGGGCAGCGCCTCGGCAGCCAGTGGTCGGACAGGGGTGTCCCTTCCGCATCACTCCGTCCGCTATGACCGTGCCGAAACAGGCTGATGGATCGCATGCCACAGTTTATTATGCAAAAGGCAAACCAGCCGGCTGCCCGGGGGACCGTGTTGTACGCATGGTAGTTTGCACCTGCGGGAAAGGGCACGCCATGCGACACGCTCCGCTGCCTACATTGTGCATACCTTCTTGCACTTACAAACCTAGGCCCACCGTGCGTCCACGTAAAACCACCAGATTTGCTGTAGCAGGTTTCCCTGGGTGGCGACTGGGAATCTTGCAGCTTATATTATACATGAATTATCCAGCTAGTCGGACGTATTGTTGCAGCCGTCTGGGCAGCCTGCGTCCAGCAACTACGAGAAACCCCGTGCGGGGCACCCTACGGACCCCAGTTGCCGTACAACCAACTTTTCCTTACTGCTCACTTCTTTCATGTCGCCCCTATGTAGATAAATCGTGGGACATGCCGTGCAACTTCACGAGGAACGCCGGGCCCTAGGACAACCTCTGGCCAATTTTGCCAGTGACCTAACGGTGCTCATTAATCCCACCAAAGCGGTGCGTGGGGATGAAACAGCATACCGTTATATACACGCCTATCTCTAATTCTTATGCGCTGGGCTGTGCGAGCAAACATGTACGGCTGGGCCGTTCTCATTGTATAGGGCACAGGGGCCAACGGGGCAATGCTCAAGCAATATAGTTTTGCACCGGCGGACGCCTAGAACGTAGGGGTCGCGAAGGCACCCGCATTCCTGTAGCGGTAGTTCACGTTGCCGTACTGTCGCTATATTTCAGTGGGGTTCGTTGCTGGCTTTGCGGGTGGCCAACGCCTCTCTCTCTGTAACCGAGGCAACTCGTGGCACCCAGCGAGTCAGCAAACAATATTTGAGCGTTTCAGTACGGCTCATGAACTCGCCTTATACGGTAAGAAATCAGGACCTTCTGTCGCGCTCTGTCCTTTGTTGATTTCTGTCGCGTCAACTCAACCCGCGCTTCTGAACCTTTGCAGCTGAACTTGGAGGTTCCGGAGCGTTCCTTTCTGCCTCCCTTGGCGGCAATAGGCTCAGGCCTAGACGTGGTGAGTGTGCGCCCAGGCGTTCTGCCGAGTTTCTGCTGACGTGTGCACGCAGCTTCTCGCCGGCGTGGCCGGGCCTTGGTCTTGGTCTTGGTCTTGGTCTTGGTCTCGTGGTCTCGGATGGCTAAGGTCTCTTCTGCTTGTTCTTGTGTTGCAGGGCGGTGCGCCCCCTCTGTGGCTGTGCGTCAGCCCTCCTGCTGGTCCTTTGGTGGAGCTGCGGTATGGCCGGCCCGCCCGTGCGGGCTCAGGGGCTGATCCCAAGCCTGCTGTGGTATCGGCGCCTTGGGCGCCCCGGGGCCTTCGTTCGCCTGGGTTGCCTGGGGCTGCTCTGGCCTTGGCGTCCCCCGTCGCGGCTGGCGGCGTGGCCGGCGTAGCGCCTGCGGTGTGCAGCTCCTTGGCCAGTGCCGTGCTGACCGCCACCGCGGCCCCCGCTTTGGGTGTTCTGCCTCTTGGGGCCGTGGCTGAGGCTCGGCGTCTCGCCCTGGGCCGTGCTCACGTCCGTGTGCTGCAGCAATGGCGGGACGGCGGTGCTGGCGTGCGCGGCTGGCCGCGAGTTTTGCTTGTGGCTGGTGCTGTACGGGGAGCGCCGGGGTCCCCTTGACTGCACCCCTGACGACGTGCTGGCGTACTTCGAGGGGTGCTGGCTTGAAGAGCACCGCGGTCGGGGCGGCGGGCAGCCAGCTTACGCCACCGTGGCTAAAGCTGTGTCACTGCTGTCGAGCTACTTTGTGTTCGGGCGCGAGCGTGTGCAGGGCGGACCAGGGCGGAAACCGTCGCGGCCTGTGGTGGCCCAGTACTAGGGGCCCGGGCGTGTGCAGGCGGCGTCCGCAATCTGCAGCGGTGCCCCTGGCGGGGCCTCGTGGCGGAGCTCTCTGTGGCTGGTGGTGGCCGCTGCCGACCCTGAGCTGGCCGTGTCGTCCGGCTTCCTCCGCGACAGCGCCGTGTTCCTGCTGCTGTGGGCAACGTGTATGCGGCGCCGCGACTGCGGAAGTTGCGTGTGACGGACTTCGGGACCCTCTGGCCCCTCAGCAGGCAGCAGCGTCAGTGGTGGGTTCTGCCGCGGCCTGCAGCTGACCGTCCGTACCCGGGGTGTCCAGCTGTACGTGTGGGGCTGGACAAGACCCACCAGTTCGGCGTGCAGCTCCGCCTGGAGTCGGTGGTGGGGCCTTGTGTCCCGTGGAGGCCCTGGCGCAGTACTACTACGCTTGCCAGGGGCTGGGGCTGTGTGTGGTCGGTGGCGGATTCGTGTTCCGCCGCTGGACCGGTCACGCAGCAGTTCGAGGCGGGCTCTCAGCACCAGCACCTTGGGTGCCCGGCTGCGCTCGCACCTTTGTGCCATGGGGATGTACGGCGGGGAGACCTGCCATAGCTTCCGACGTGGGCGGCTGCAGCACGAGGTGTCCCAGGGCGCGGGCCTGTCGGAGCTGATGGCGTTGGGGCACATGCGGAGTCCGCAGACGGTGTTGCGGTATGTGCATGAAACCGCCCACCTGCGGGTGGCTGCCCTGCGGCGTGGCGGCTGAGGTGGCGATGGCGGGCCCGTGGACGATGAGGGTGTAGCTGTGGACGCGGAGACCGAGTGGGAGGATTCCGAGGGTCTGGCGACGAGGGGCGGTGACGGTTGTGGCTGGTCCGGACCTTGTAGTAGTCTCGCGGGCTCTGGGCTGTTAGCCTAGGTTGTGGTCCAGTACTATATCGACGGGGAGCGGTGATTCTTATGGCTGTGTGCCTGTCTGAGACCCTTCTGGTGGCGTGCGGCATGTCTATGGGTAGCGAGTGCGGTCGAGAGGCATGCAGCCTGAGCCTGATACGTGATACCGGTATCAGCAAGCCGTTAGCCGTTAGGGTGTGGCGGGGTAACAGAGCCAGGTGTTTTAGGTCAGAAGTAGAGACTGCTGCCGTCGGTGTTGCTTGGCTGGGATACTTGGCTGAGAGACTACTCTAGCTGTGCGGTTACCTCCGGCACACTCAGGACCCGCTCGTGCGGAGTGCCGTGTGTAGTGTGCGAATGCGTGCGTGATGGCGTTGTCGGTATTGCGCCCTGCGTGTGCACGTCGTGGTGGTGTGTTGCTTTGAGCGTGTCTGCCCTCTGTGAAGGGTGGGTGGGTGGGTATTTTCTTGCTCCGGCAGATGCTGCTCAGAGCAACTGACTGCTATAATGTAGTTAATAGCGACTGTCTTGAGCGTACAGGATGAACATGCTTGGACTCTCGCGCGTCTAGGCTACCTGCCCTTGGTTGTTGTACGGCCAAGAGGCTGCCTGTCTTCCCATGGCGCTCCTGCCCGTACGGCTGCCTCGGGCATAGGCTTGCTCGTCCTAATGTACCAGCGACTTCAAGAATTGTCATTCCTGTAGCGGTAGTTCACGTTGCCGTACTGTCGCTATATTTCAGTGGGGTTCGTTTGCTTTGGCGGTGGCCAACGCCTCTCTGTAACCGAGGCAACTCGTGGCACCCCAACACAACAGCGTTGCCACCCCAAGGTACAACCCGGGTCTTTGATCCGGCTCTCTCACTTATCAGGTTGGGCTGCTGCCGGCCCTCTCAGCTGTGCGGGTGTGGAGTTCTTCCTGCGACGTGTGGTGCTTCCCTGCTGGCTGGTGCCCCTACGGCCTCCTCATCTGGACTCGTGGCTTACACTGCATGCTTGAGCCGTTCGTGCGTGCCCAGTGCGCACCGTAGGTCTACTTCTTCTAGAAACTCCGTGTTGGGCGTTGCTCCTTGTGGTCTTTCGTAGTTCATCCACCGCTCGCTCAGTCTCCCACTAGCTAGCCTTTGCCTGTGAGTGCGCTTGCCTGTGCATGACGTCTTGTCTTCGTGCGTGTGTGCTTGCTCGCTAGTCGTACCCTGCTTGCTCCCTACTGGACGTGCGTACCTCCTCCAGGTAATGCATGATTCGACGTGGAAATGCGGCATGGGCTCGCCCTCCGCCGGTAGGTTGGCCCTCCGGTCTGGACGGGGGTTCGGGCCCGGCAGCTCTCTGTTGCCTAGACCTGTAGCTGCGTGGCAGGGCCGGTATTCCGCCTGTCCGCTTCGCGGATCCTGTTGGCCCCGGCTAAACCCTTTGCGCTAGGTGGGATGGCGTGGAAAACACGTAGGCCAGTAAGGTTCCTGGTTCTCCTCAGGTGTGTGCTAGGTCGTGGTCCCCGTGGCAGCACGTGGGATGCTCGTAGTATATATCTGCCTCTACTCCAAGTGTCTGGCATCCTTCGTGCTTTGTCCTCGCTAGCTGTGCCCTGTACGTGCGTGGCGTGTCTTGCTAACCCAGCTGGCCAGGTGGGGAAGCCGCCAGGCAGCAGTAACAACGGCATTGTATCCTCCAGCGGTGTCTCGGCGGCTATGAGGCGTGCGGATAGTGGCGAATAAGCCCCGCTTCCCCGCACACTGGTTATTATACCGCATTACTCTTCCGTATGGCCTCCTGGTTCTCCGGACGTGCCCCCCCCTCGGGGTCTGTAACTGTAACTGTGACGCAGTAACGTCGCTACGTGCGTGTGCCTGGGATCTGTGGACCTCCGTGCGGGAAGGGCCGGCAGTGCCAACCAGTTCTGGACCTGGCTTGGTGGTACAGCCGGTTGTAGCGGGCACTGCCCATCTCAATGTGCAGGATTGGAGGGCCCGTACAGGGCACCGACCTCTGTTTGTGTCCGTAGCCTGGCCCCATGTTGGGCATGCGAGCGAGGCAGCCCTGAGGGTTGGGCTGATTGGGTACCAGTCATCAGGGAACGGTGCTCCACGTACATGCAGTGCGTGTCCATCTGGGAATGAGCCTTAGGACGGAAAGAGTATGCCTGCAAGTCTGGACTACCGTGCGGTGGTCGGGAGAAATGCTTAAAGCAGGCAAGACGTTGTTGACGGAACCGGCGGGCGAGCATCGCACCGGTTGTGCACATGCAGCGGGGACCTGAGTACGGTATATATGTGGGACGGGCTTAGTGCATGGGAGTGGGCAATGGCAGCCTAGGAGGACCGACTGCGTCGTTGGAGCGGCAGCCAGCATGGGTGGGCCGTGCCTGGACTGGGCCTGTGCGGGCATGGCATGGCGTACATGTGTGCGCCCGGGTTTGGGGTGACAGGTGGAACTGCTGCGGCGGAGTGCTAACTAGGTGTAGGGCCCGGCCTGGGAACGGGCGGGAGGCCTGAGGGCGGGCTTGAACGGGGCCTGGCTTGGTAGGTGTAGCCCAGCGTCGCGTAGCTAGGGCAATGACTTTAGAATTGACAGTTGGGGCTTGCTGCGAGGTGTGGTCGTATCTTGCCGCAGACCTTTGGCAGAGACCGCCTGTATGGCGTACGTGGCTAATCGACAGAGGTAGCGTATGCGCTCGTTGTGCCGCTGGCTGCCAGCCACGCAGTGCGTAGTAGCTGTTTGTTTGGCCGCGGGCGGGGCTCATGGCAAGCGCACAGGACGGGTCAGATTGCTTGCAAGGGCCGAGGCCAAGACGCTGACTGCTGTCTTTCATCAGACTTGTCCTTGTACAGAGTGTGTGCCTCGGACTACCCATGTACTGGCCGTTGACGAGCGAGCTAGAAGGGTGCGTGGCCCGCCTTCCACGCACGTGTGTGACTTGGGGCTCCTGAGCCCGCCATGTCATTAGGTTCCATGAGCAGACTGTAGGATGTGGAAAGGTAGGGCCCGAGGCAATTGCTTGTCCGTATGTTTAAAGCTGTGTTTCGAAGCAAGTCGGCGGCATGCGGGCGTGCACAGGTGTACCGGGGGTCTCAAGATGGAGCACCTACCACAGCAGCATGCCTGTAATTATTGGTGTATAGCGGGCGTGTACTTTAGGGATCGGGATACCGTTGTGTTACCTGTGTTTGTTGGCAAAATCATAGCACTCTTGGGCCGAGCGACCAGTAAGCTGTAAACCCAATGGGGTCAGCGGGGTGTGTACGGTACTGGGACCGTGGCCTTGGCCACAGGGCCTGAACCTTTGGGGATCGAAGTCTATTTAATGGCCGTGGGCTGGCCTACTTGAAGCCCCGCGTGTGGAAGGGAGGGGGCCATTTGTACTCTGTCCATGGTGTCTTTGCCCCCAAGCGGGTTCACACGGGCTGCTGATGGCCGTGTATGCGTTCAAGCAAGTGTGTGTCGTCGTGTATACGCAACTGGGCTTGGCATCTCCTCATGCGTGATTGTTTACGTACGAGCCTGAGGCCTGGGGCCGGATGAGGCCTGCTGATGCCGGAACCGTGGGGCCGCTAATCCTCTCGGGTTCGGTGGGTGGCGGGGAAAAGGGCTGAAGTCCTGGACGGGCTGCTGCGGCGTGGCTGTACCGGTAGCGTGTGGAGTGCTCCGTTGTCGGCCTTGCCCCGCTTATAATGGCCCTAGTTAGTCCTAGTGCTAATGGAGGCGCACATCGGCTCAGCACTCAGGTTTGTAACTAATATCGCCTCCGGCGGGCGTTCCGTTCCTGATTGCGTCGCGTCGGTGTGGGTGTGGTGTATGCACTCCCCGCAGTTGGACCTGGGATGGAGCCATTGGTGGAGTCTGCGGCTTAGTGGGCGAACCGCTGGTGGCTGTGCCTGGCCTGGGGCCGGTAACGGCTGTGTTGCCAGTTCTGGATAGCCTTGGTGTACCTAGTTAACGTGAATGGGGCGCGGGCAATGCCGGATGCCCCTTGTCTACGTGCGGAAGCAATCCGCCCTGGGCCGGGTGGGCCCTGTACCTGCCCGGTGTTTGAGACTTGCAGTAGTTCCTGTGCATGGTACGTGTGGCTAGGCTGTTGCCGGCTGGAGCGGGCAGGTGTGGGTGCTGAGGGCCGGCGGCCTGTCCAGTCGCGCAGCTGTGGCCTGTGCCTGCGGGCCGGAGTGGGGGGGTCCCTGTGTAGTCGCTATTCCATACGTCCGCTTTCCTGGCCGCACCAGCCCCTGGGGCTCTCTCCGTGTTATGGCCGGCCAGCGGCCGTTGTTGGGCTCGTGCCGTGGGTGTGCTGAGCATGTGTGCTGTGTCGTGCTATGCGTGGGCCCAAGTGTCTTGCCTTCTGTGCCGTGCACGCCGGCTGTCCCTGCCGCTATGGTTTTCCATGTGGGTGTGCGGGTCAAGTGCCGAAGGGCGTGCGTGTCCGAAGCGGGCAAAAGTGGATAAACTATGCTTTGATACACAAGCTGGCCTTACTCAGGTAGAGTAATCACTTGGAATAGCTGGTATCCTACGTTCCGGCATCCCAGCCACGTGTGTTAACGGTTGATGCGTTGTGGACTGTGCTGTGTGTGTCTTGTCTGCGGTCCGCCAGTGAATCGTGGCGTGTGTGTTCTGTGTAGTTCTCCAGCTCCAATGGCTTCCCATACGGCTAAGACGGCCTGCTGGTCTCCTAGGCCTGACTCGGGAGTAGGGGCGACTGTGTTTGGAGGACAGCGCTATGACCGGGCACCTTGCCTTGTGCGAGACCCTTAGCTGGGCAATAGCCTTCCACAGGTGACTCTGTTGGTCGTCAGCGGGACGGGACCGGCTCGGTGCTAGGTAATAGGACCCTGGGCTTGTTTAGCTGCAGGCACTACCAGCCTACGTACCCAGGCCTAGCTCTGACTGCCTGCACGTGCCGTGCAGGTGTGTGCTGAGGGCTACAGCTGGCCCTACCTCAAGGACCTCTCACTGCACCAGCCGTCGTTTCCCTGGCCCTGGCCATGGCCCACAGGGGCTTGGTGTACCAGACTTAGCCTGGCGTGCACAGGTTTGCGTGATGCTACAGTGCCTGCTGTGTAGATGGCCTCAAGCCAAACTACGGTACGAACGTCACCCATGCTTCTCACCAACCGCCTAATGCCATCCTGGCAAAGCTGACCGGCCGGCATCTCCCAGAGAAGGGCTGGCGGCAAGACGTAAGATGTATCTGGCCCGTGTACTGTAGCCTCCGTGGTGCCTGACTCTGTTACCTGGACCAGCATGGACCTATGGCGTGTGCGTCCACGGGTGTCGTGACTCCGCATGCAACAGCCTAGGCCCTTGAACGAAAAACCCGCACCGTAGTGGAGGCCCAGCAGTGCTCCCTGGCGTTCATGAACTACGATGCTATTGAAGTGCCATGCCTGGCAGTTGTGAGATCGCGGTATGCGGCGCTTGTAATCCAGTTGTACCTAGGCAGCAGTGGGCGTGCAGCGTGTTTCGGTGCATGGCAGGCGAGCCTAACCACACTTGCAACCAAGCTGTGGAAGGCGAACGGGTCTGGCCCGTATCAGGTAGGCGGATGAGCATGGGCGCATTATGCGTGCACGATTTCAACCAACTGCGGTGTGGGCGGGCCGGGTGCATAGCAGATGCCGTGCGGATTGCCGGCAGAGCGAGCCTGACGGAAGTGGTCACAAGCACATGGTCAGGCAAACAGAAAGAAGGTCGCGTGTGGCAAGTAGGGCTGTGGGTACTTAGGCGTAAAGTCTGTTGCGGTTCCGCGCCGACGCTGCAGCGCCAGGTGGTAGTACGACAGGTAGGAATGAGCGGAACTGCAGTGCATGTTGGGGTGGGGGACAAGCCTGTGTACACCTGCAAACATACCGTGTCGAACGGGTAACACCCAGTGTGTCCACGTCTGTGGTAAACTAGCTGTAATGAGCACGAGCGGGCGGGTAGCGTGGCAAGCAAGCGTGTAGCGTGTTCCAGCGGGCGTGCAGCGTGGCAAGCAAACGTGTAGCGTGATCAGCGGGCGTGTAGCGTGTCGAGCGGGGCGTGTGGCGTGGGAAGCAAACGTGTATCGTGTTCACGCGGGCGTGTAACGTGTCGAGCGGGCGTGTAGCGTGGTAAGCGGGCGGGCGTGAGCCTGTGTACGCTTGTGGCAAAGCCGTGGTGAACAGGCGGGTGGGTAGCGGTCCTCCTGCGGTCTGCCCAGTAAGGCCCTCCTCCCCAAGCAGGGGAGCGCTCCTTCTCACTCTGCCCAAAGCTGACTCCCGTTTGCATCCCTCCGGCTGTACGCCGGCCACCTGAAAGCCCCCCTAACGCTGGCCCTCACTGCGCTCTAGCCTCCCCGAGCGCAAAAGCGGGTTGTTCGCATTGCGTGCCTCCGTGTCGTGAGATGTCCTCCGCCGTGCTCGTCGTGATGGTGTATCGGTTGCCTGTTAGACTGCGAGCAGGTGGACTGGTGCCTTAATAGTCGAGTAACTACTGACATGGGCAATCAAATACGGTGACGCGCGGCTAAGCCGTCGCGCGTGGCTATCGCGCTGTGAGTCAACGGGAAGGAGAAGCGACGCGGGCCGTCCCTTGACCGCGCCTTTGGCTGGCTTTTCCCTAATAACATAGTTCCTCAAGCAACTTAGCCTCCTTACCAAATCCGCGCTCCTGCTGTTCCGCGTCAGCGGCAAGAAGCGGGGGTAGCGGCTTCGCGACTCTTGGCGCGATGACCCTAACCCTACCCGACCCACCTGCATTCTTCTGCGTTGTTGTTGTCTGGACCCAATCTTGGTCGCTTGCAGCTTGGGCAAGAGTCCGCGGGAGATGAGAGGTCGCGTAAAACGACGCGATAAAGTATTTTCTTGCTCCGGCAGATGCTGCTCAGAGCAACTGACTGCTATAATGTAGTTAATAGCGACTGTCTTGAGCGTACAGGATGAACATGCTTGGACTCTCGCGCGTCTAGGCTACCTGCCCTTGGTTGTTGTACGGCCAAGAGGCTGCCTGTCTTCCCATGGCGCTCCTGCCCGTACGGCTGCCTCGGGCATAGGCTTGCTCGTCCTAATGTACCAGCGACTTCAAGAATTGTCATTTCGGCACGGTCATATCGGAGCGAGTGCTTGACTCTTATGCACGCGCAACTACCTTACAGCAAAACAAACGACACTGTAGTAAAATGTAACTTGTATGAAATTATAGGTCTTGCCGAGGTGGCATGGGCTGCCGAGGCGCAAGAGCTGTGTCTGCGCAAGTCTGGGGAGAGTGATTGACTTGGCTTACGGCAATACACACTGTGAGATACCATACTGGTAAAAGTGGCAGGCAGCTGGCGACGGTGCAGGGTCGCTGACATCCTGAGGGCCGGCCGCACGCGAAATACAGCAACACTCGTACATGGCCAACAATTTGTGTATAGCAGTCATCAATGCAACGCCTGGTGTCAGGCCGCATTGCGCCTAGTGCAGTAATTAAAAGCTGGGCCCTGGCGGAGCCCCTGATCCATTGGTTCAGTCTGGGCCCGAACCGCACGCTTTTGTGCTACCAGCCAAGTGCGGGCCCCCAGCAGCATTACTGGAACCATATGTATTGTCCAAAGCCAATGGCTTCCTTCCAGGCCGCCTGGAAGGGAGCACACGAACACGAGGCGTCTTGCATTGTCATTAGCTGTGACATAATGCATATATGAGAAGGCAATACACCCATATGATAATGTTCATTGATGTCGCTTGTGTACCCGTGTTTTCCTTCTTAGGAAAACTAAGGGAACGCCCAGATAAGGACCGTTACCGTTGCAGCTATCACGTGGAAACGGTAACGGCAACCTTAACGCCCAAAACCTTATTCTAGAGGCCAATAATTCCTGACTATACTACAAACTTCGGGCCTTCATATGCTGGACGCCCCTGCCTTCAGCTGGGAAGGGGCTGACATGGTATGCATGTTGGTACGGCCACTAGGATGCCAAGGGGGCCATTGGTGGGGCTCAGGGGGCATGCCGCCCCCTTTTGCCCCACCTGGCCCCCTTGGGGTGGTTTGGCAGCGGAACAGGGACCACAGCGCAGCTACAGAAGCACGTTACAGGCTGACAAGCCGTACTCATGCAAGTCTATATGCACAAACCAGCTACCACACTCAGCATCCACCAGGCGCTACTACAGTGCTCTCTGGCTACTACGGTATTCTGGACATGTGACAAGATAGCGCAAGGGCATGCAGAACTGAACTGAGCGCTGTACCGTTTGGGAGCGGTGCATTGGAAAACACAAAGTTCAGTGCACAATGGCACGTGCCCACGGTGGGTGGGCAGCCCACCCACAAACAAACCCCTGCCCTGTGCGTTCCCTGTGGTCAGCAGTCCATTCGCTGTTCTTTGATTCCTCTTCCCCGTTTTCCTGTTCAAACTCGGAGGGATGTGACTGAGGCGTGGGATCTGGGGAGGCGCGGAAGGGTCAACAACGCCGAGCATGTCTCACCGAATAGTAGGGCCACGCTAGCCAGTATTGCAGGGAAGAGGCGCAATAGCGCCATGATATGTAGTATGCTACAGTATTTGTATGGGATTAGTAGTCTGGCTGGTGCAGTGTGGTGGAAACGGGCGCAATTGGAGGTACCGGTAGAGGAGCGCACAGCCAGTTGGGGGGCGTGTATGGTAGGTGAGCGTTGACTGTGAAAAGCAGGTATTATAGGAATCGTTACAAGGCCCCGGTGAGCTGTACGGGGAGTACGAGCCTGCTGTTTGAAGGGCAACAACCGCGCCCGCTGCACTTCCCAAGGGCCATCAGCACCGAGAGCAGGGCCGGGCGCTGTGATGTGCGCAATAAGTAGAACAATTGGCGCAGTAAAAGGCATGGTTCGGCAACGCAGGTAGGGAGGGCCCGGGGCGATGCTCCGAAATTTTTTTTAGCTCGACCTATATACATAGCGACGGTATACCTACCGTCCGGAGGAAGACAATCCGTCGGCGCTGCCGCGCCTAGGAAGATATGACGATTGCTATAGCTAGTGTTACTACAAATTTTAGGCACAACTTAATATCGGCAGGGGCAATAATTCCTGACTATACTACAAACTGGTACACGTACGTTTACGTAACTGACCAAAAGCTGAAATTCCTTGTTCGGCTAGCGCGATGTACATTGCGGCTGCACTCATATGAGGGCTGCAACCATGAAAAGCAGAACGTTCGTATTAGTGTCATTTTATGTTATCTGGCTGGGTATAAATGCGCGTGGCTGCGCCGCGACGCTTCCAGACCAGGTGCCGACTGGTGCCTCTGGCCGTGCGGACCCTGCCCAAGCTGCCGATCCTCCTCCTGCTTCGGAATGGCAGTCATTCCTGACCGCGGATGCAGTGCATGGCCTGGTCCCTGCTGCTACAGCAGGCATCTGTCCAGACGTCATTCGCTGGTGGGGGCTCCGCCCCACGCCCCCGAGCGGACACCTTGCTGTTGGAAAAGGGGATCCACACGCAATTAACATGGGCACGATCACTTCTGTGCGCATTCGGCGTTCGGGGCTGCCCTTAGGCGAAGGCTACGCAGTAACTGATTATTACTGCCAGGGCCTGTCGTTTCGTGAGAAGTACTAGCTGGCACACCGCCAACAGAGGGGGGCGGAATCAAGCATGCATCCTTGTTCGTGATCATAAGTCGTTTTCGTGCCTGGAGTGATCCCCGTGGCCCCGTTGTGGGACCTGCACTCAAGCACTGCATCGTCTGAGCGTGAGCGTGTGATTGATGCATTTTGGCAGGCAACGCGCATGACCGGGGTAGTGGTGCACCTGGCAGCAGAGCTGCAACGACTACGAGCAGTGGCTGCATCTACGCAGGTGCCCCACTTGCCTCTGTCGGACAAGCAGATGTCGTGAGAATCAAGTGCATTGTGGCTGCATGACGGAACACTACAGAGTGGATGGTGGAGGTTAATGGCGGCATGACACGTGGAGGGCTGCAAGCTTCGGTGTGATATGTGGCAACAGCCTAGTAGCAATACAATTACGCATGGGGTTATTCTTTGGTAATAAGCCATAAGGCCAATGGAATAGGAATTTGTGACGCAGCATTGAAGTGCCGGACAGTGCCGTACGAGCAGTCCTTATGCGCTGAGTAAAGAGGCCAGCCACAGCAGCACGGCCGCACGGTTGTTGTCGCTAGACAAAACATCTACGGATAAATGTTGGTTCGTTGGTTGAGCAACATCGACCGGGAACGCAGCTGGTGCATGCCGGATAGCATATCGATACCGGGACTCTATGCAAACCGTGCAGCGAGGCGCATCGTCTCCAATCATTGCATGACAGGGATCATCGGGCTTGCTGTAGCTGACCTGCAGCTTGTAAGACGTATTGCTTGCCTGCCTTACATTCACTTCGCTGGTACGAAACAGTGAGCAAGGGCGTGAGATACTGTGGAATGGGGGCATCATCGCAAGCACACCTACGAACCCCAACCCAGCCTTCATTTGCATAAGAAAACACGGGTTCGCCGAGCGTCACGAGGCCCTTACTTTCTGTATCTGTATCTGCCTGCCCGTCAGACCAGACTTGCATTTGGCCGGAGCTGTCTGTACTGCCCATGAGCACGTGTCTCGTGCCACTTTGTGTAAGCAGCCCAGACCCTTAGGGACACCCTTGACAGCCCAGACCCTTAGGGACACCCTTGACAGGCGTTGGGAGGCGGCGCTCAGGCGCCAAGATTCATTTGAGCGGACTTGCAGCTTAATCTAAGAGGGGCCAAAGGGGGGGCCTAATCTCATCTTCCAGACCGGCCACCGCACCCCAATCCTAATCTATTGTTACCCTCTGGTGGGGCCAGGAGGCGGTCTTGGTGTTTTTCTGTGGAAAGGTTTACAGGTAAAGAGACGGGAGAGGACAGGCCAGCGGGAAGTCAAAACCCGACCAGCACAAGCATGCACCAACACCACCAACGTCCAAACCCAGCACACCCAGAACTGCAAAAAGCGAACACCTAGAGAAGGAGCGAGAGGACCGACCTGAAACCAAACACCACAGAACAGGGGGAAGGGAACAAGCCCAAACAGCGTGTTGAAACCGCATCAACGGGCGTTGTCGGACAGCAATGGTGTGAAGGAAGTGCGTGTGGATGGCAAGCTGACATGCCATGTGCATGGCGCAGGGTGCAACTGGCATGCGAGGCCTGGGCCCTGCCTTAAGCGCTCACTGTGGGAAAACGTACGGTCATATGTGCAAGGCCTAGTAATACGTGCGGAATGGCGGTAATATTGCCGTTGTAAGGACGTCATATTAGCAGAGCGCGGGCTGGCTATACAGGTGCAGTGGTAGCTGTGTTCATGCATGGGGCTCCCCCAGCCGTGCGGCAAGGTGTCCGCACGGGGGGGTGTGGGGGGAGCCCCCACCAGCGAATAACGCAGCTTAGCCTGATGCCGCACGCATGAATGCAGGGCATACGGCACCTTGGGACTTGAGGCCCCCGACACCCGTGGCTACACCAGGCATCTGTCCAGACGTCATTTGCTGGTGGGGGGGCTCCGCCCCCACGAGCGGATTGCCCTGGATGGGGCTCCCAATGGATGACAGGCATGGCCTGGTGCTGTGTGCCCTGTGTGCATGTGCGGGGCTCCCCCATCCAAAAGCAAGTTGTCCGCTCGGGGGGGTGTGGGGAGGCGGAGCCCCCCCACCAGCGAATGACACGTATGGCATGGCCTGGGCCATGCCGTATGCCCTGCAGCATTCATGCGTGCGGTACCAGCGAATAGCATGCCTGGGCCATGTGTTTGTGCATGCGGCACCAGGCTTCTCATGTCCTTCGCTGGTGGGGGGGCTCTCTACACACCCCGAGAGGACAATGGCTCCTGGATGGGGCTCCCCCAATGGATGACAGGCATGGCCTGGTGCTGTGTGCCCTGTGCTCCTGCGTGGGGCTCCCCATCCAACAGCAAGTTGTCCGCTCGGGGGCGGAGCCCCCCCACCAGTGAATGACATGCTTAGCGAATAACATGCGGCGGTAAGGCCTGTGTTCATTCCGTGCCGAGTGCCCTTGAGTTCAGCATCGCCATCGCGGGTCGAAATGTCCGAGCCCAAGTGGGCACGCCTAAGAGTCTGCGTAAGGCGGCTTTAAGGTCATTGTTGGAATGCTAATAAAACGGGCATTCATGGCAGGTAAAGAGGCAATCGACGGCTCGTCGCGCCGGCGGCACAACGGTGCGGCCAACGGTATGCTGTCCGTGCGGCCCGCGTGCGGCGCCGGCATGCTGCGCCTATATTTAATTCGCTGCGGCCTTTTCGCGCCTGGATCCAGACATTTACAAATAGAACGAGACATTCCGAATGCAATGAGCCACATCGCCAAAACGCGAGGAAGCTGCGAGAATCTGGCCACATAGGTGTCTAGAGGGGCGGTTTAAAGACGCCAAGGGCAAGGGAAGCCCCAAAGGATAAGGGAAAGGGGAAAAGGCAATGTAATAATAATAATAATAATGGTTACGCCCGGGCGCCACGTGGCGTGGGTTAAGGGGGTGGAGTAGCAGGTAGGGGGTGTTAGACCCCACAGGCTACCCCAGCCACCGCGGCGACGGGGGACCCGCTCTCCCAAGGGGAGAGTGCAGAACCCCCAAAAGGAAGATGTGGTGATGGGGTTATCGCGGTGGTTCACCTGGCCGCGGCTGACGGGTATTGGTTGTGTGCTCAAGTTCACTGTGAAGACACACAATACTGTGTGCAGAGGTGACTGCGTGGTGGTGGAGTTTGTTGCAGCACCTGCGGGTCTGCTCGGGGCTTAAGCCAAGTTTTTGGCGCAGTAGGTAGGGAAGCGTGGAGCGGATGCTTCCCCCTCGGCCTAGGGTCAGAGTTTCATGGATGTTGTACTCAACATCCCAGCCTGCTCGCAGAGTAAAGATTCAAGCTCGGCGTGCTGCTGTACTTTCACCTCTGTCTTCTGGTCGTGCAGGGTGTCATTTGTGTATCCTACCTCAATGATGTACACTTTGTGTTTGCGGCGCTCGCTGTATGTACGGGGCACACGGCCTCTGATTCCGTCTCGCCGGCTGATGGTGGGCACGACTAGGAGGTCCGGACGCTTGAGGACGCCATCAGCTCGCTGTTTTGGAGTGAGGCCTGCAAAGAGCCATGCGGGGAGACGGGTGGCTGCCACGTGTGCAGGCATGTTTTTTGCTGAGCACGCATCCATGATCATGTAGCATCCGCCTTGGGGTCCTTTGGAGATCGCCTTGGCCACAGTTTGAACAGCCTTGTTGTGACGCGCTATGTACGCTGCGTGCATACGCGGGTGGGTGCAGCCACCCATACTGTGACCCACTCCGTCCTCTTGGCCACATGCGGGGCACATGCCGTCACTAATGGGCCTCCCTGGTGGTCCTTTGATAACAAGGGGTCTCTTGCACATCGCTGCACGTTTTGCGTTCCACAGGGCACCGTGTCTCACCAGGGTGGCGGTGCGTGTGGCTGCCCACGGGAGTTTTCCGTCGGTGTGCAGGCGGTGGCTGCTCTTGGCGCACAGGTTGGGGCCTCGGCTTCC
Source organism: Chlamydomonas sp. KOR1 (assembly GCA_036984285.1). NCBI lineage: Eukaryota > Viridiplantae > Chlorophyta > Chlorophyceae > Chlamydomonadales > Chlamydomonadaceae > Chlamydomonas > Chlamydomonas sp. KOR1. The sequence goes on along the minus strand of BQMZ01000315.1, from coordinate 133,379 downwards.
CATCCTGCACAGTATAGGGTCTGCTTAGCGTACCCTCGGGCGGCTTGATTTGTTGCTACCTTCTTGACGGCCACGTTAAGGTCATTGACGTACAGTCCGTTTTCCTTGCAGCGGAGCCACCATATCTTGGAGAAGGGCTGGTTGTCGGTTGGCTCCGTAACCATTTCGCCGTCCCACTCGCCACGCGCTACCATTTCGGCTAGCTGATCGGCTTGCTCGTTGCCGTCAATGCCAGTATGAGATCGTACTTTCCTTATTACTGTTCGCAGCTGATTACGGGCTCGGTCAGCTAGGAGTTCGACCACTGCCATTAGGAGGTCGCGGTGCTTGGAGATATGGAGTTTATCCGGCTGCTGAATTGCCTTTCTAACTAGGTGGATTGTAGCGAGGAGTCTGTAAAGATGCAAAGAGGGTCGGATGTTGTCCTGTACACATCCAGAGCGGAGCGGAGCGCGCTGGCTTCCGCACGGGTAATGGTGTTCGTCTCGTTCAGTCCGTTGGGGTTTACGCCGATGTAACGCGGGGGCAGCGTGTCGTCTTCCGGTCCGTTGGCCCGGTACACAGCGGCTCCCAGCAGGTTGGGACCCTCGTGCTGCTTCCTGCAGGAGCCGTCGGTGTACAGCATGATCCCTTCGCCAAACCGCCTCGCTACCGTGGCTCTGTAACCGCGGATTGTGTCTGCAAGGCGGCCCCCGGTGCCTGGGACGGTAAGCTGGGCGAGTAGGGGGTTCCGGGCGTTCGGGTGGGATATGGAGCGAAGCCTACGCTGCACCCACCGTGGTTGGCTGGGGGCTTGGCTTGGGCTCTCTTCGGCGGGGGGGTCGTTGAGTTCTGGGGCGGTGGTGTGCTCTGGGCCGGCTGTAGGGGACGTTGGGGGTTCCTCCCGGGACAGGGCTCAAGGTTCAGGTCGGCGAGGAGGCTGGGGGCTGCTGTTGTCCAGTAGTTGTCTCCCAAGGGCATTGGCGATAGCTACGATGGCAATTCCTTGGGGTAGGCGAGCTCTATCCAGCCGTCTCGGGGCAGTTTGGTGCCGTGTTCAACTGGGGATTGGAACCTCAGCATGGGGTGGTGTACGGGGCGTGGGTCAGCAGCTGCACGTTTGGGAGGTCTAGGTACCGGGTGTACGGAGCGCTGGTTCCATGTGGGAAAAGGAGAACCGTCAGGTACGTGGCGGCGGGTTCCGCGCTTTCTGCACTCAGTAATGCCCAGCGTAACGCCCGCTCCCCATCCGCAGGTGGGTGGTGGATGCGCGATGGGCCACCGCTGAAGAGTGCAGAGTAGGCATCGTGGCTGGCGCCAAAGAGGCCATCCTCAAGGTGGGGTGTAAAGTATTGGGTGGCCTTGGGGGAGCCATTCAGGGGGGAGGAGAACCGAACTGTGCGGGTGCCCAGGTGGGTCATGAGGTAGTGGGTTAGCAGGGGGGGGGCAGCTAGCTCATGCGCGCCGTGACTGTGTAGCCCTCGGCTTGCTTGCCTCCCGGCGGTACCTTAGCAGTAGGCGGGCCACATTTTCTTCAAAACTGCGCCCTGCTTCCAGCTCTGCATGCTCCCGAGGGTACGTTGCTTTGGCATGCTGGTACCGCTCGGACAGGGAGTGTAGGAGTAGGGCGTCCATGGAGCCAACACATTTGCCTGTGGGGTCGTAGACGTGCGCTTTGGGCTCCTGGTGCTCTGTGTGGGTGGGCAGGAGGCCAATTTGTATGCGATACTGCCCACTGGGGTGGATGTCTTTGTCCGGGTTACACTCTTGGGTGTTGATGTCCGTGTACTGCAGGATTAGCCGCGCCGGGCTGCAACGTTGGGCGGCGTGGGCTTCCATTGGCCCTGGCGTTGTGCACCGGTGAGCTGGGTATGGGGCCCTGGGCGCTTGGAGGGTGGGAGGCGGGTTCTGCCAGGCGCCGCTCCATCTCCGCCACGCGTGTTAAAGTTCGGTCGTCTCTGATGGTGCTTCGGGGTCGTGGGTCAGGGCCCAGGTGACCTGGCGGATGTATCTGCCAGCCGTTGGTCCGTACCATTGCCCAGTAGGCCTGTCGGTTGCGGCAGGGTATCCCATGCGTTTGTAGGCCTCAAGGGCAGCTGAGCTAACCTTCGTGTCGTGCCATTCGACCTCATAGTAGGTCTCGTTGGGTGTGGGGGCGGCGCCGCCTGTCGGTCGGGGCGGCTTACGTGTCGTGGTGTCGCTTGTGGGCTGGCCTGCTGTGTCTGCGGAAGGTGTATGAGGCAGTGCGGGGCACTCACGCGTTGTCGCCGTGGGCTGCGGCCGTTTGGGTGGGGTGCCCTGGCGATCCTGGTGGGGTGTGTGTTACGTTTTGAGATCCCTGAGGCGTACCTGTGGGCGCATTGGCTCTGGCGCGTTGGTCTCGTGAGTGCAGGCATTTGATCCTATCAATGCCATCATACAGGGCGCGAGTTAACTTTAGATCGCTGACTATGTCCGCCGTTCCTGACGAAGTGGAGCGGGGGTCCTGTGCGCAGGGCCTGGTCGCGCCACCCACCAGTGGCGTCGTCGCGAAGCCTGGCTTTGGGGTTCTCCTTGCTCGCCCATCCGCCGGTGGCTGGGGTCTGTGGCCATCGGATCAGGGGGCGCTGCTGCAGCTTCACGAGGTGCCGTGGCTTCTTGGGGTGGGGTAGGGTTCCCTGGTGGACTTACAGACGGGGGTGAGGCTGCGGGCGGGCGCCACCCACTGCGTGCTGGTAAGAGTTTGGACTTGCGCTGCAGTGAGGTGGGTGCGGTGCTTCCTAGCCGGGTTGGGCGACGTTGGTGCGGGTGTCTCCCAGGCTGCAAGACGGTGCAAGAGGGCGGGGCTGATCTGGGAGGCAGGATTGCCCTGGGTACCAGGCTTGCGTAGTCCGCGCTTCTGTAGGGCGCCTGTGTAGGTGCCCAGGCGTGGGACGCCGTCCATAAGTGCGTTCCAGGTGTGGGGAGCGTAGTGGGAGAGGAGCATTGTGGGGTCAGACTGCGAGGAGTCGTCCTCCTCATCAGCAGCATCATCGCCATCATCAGACATCGCTACGGGGGTGGCCGTGTGCGTGGTCTGAATGTCGGTGCGGGTGTTCTCGGCCAACCATCTTTCCGCGCTGTGGGCCTCTGCTGGCGGGATCGAACGGTCGACTGGCGGGCGGTGCCTGTGGCTGGGGGACTTGCTGGGTCTCTGTGGGCGGGTGTGCATTGCTGCATGGTGACTGGTCCTGGCTACCTGGATGCGCTTCCATCTTACTCCTTTGCATGCGGGTTTGCCCTGGTTCCTCCTCCAGGTACTTCGTGATCAGGGCTTGGGTTACGGGGCGAGGAGCCTGGTGCTCTTCGAGGAGCTCACTACTGAGCAGCGCGTCAGGTAGTCGGCGCAAGTGGGCTGGGAGCTCAGTGGTGGAGCGGTAAGTCTTGGGGTCCATGGTGTGTGGGGTTGTCCAGCGTGATCAAGAGCGCGCGCACTCAGGGCCAGGCTTAGGCGGTTGAGAGCAAGGGTGTGCCTAGGGAGGAGGCGTTGGGGTTCCACCCGGTTTTGGAGTTGTGTTTTGGTAGCAAGGTGTGTGCCAGTGGTGGGGTCAATAAGTTCGTGCCAGGTTACGTCTAGGTCCAAGAGAGGACGTGCTATCTTGCGTGGAGCCCATTGTATTCATCCGCGTCGCTCTTGGGTGCAGCCTCTAGGGCGCGCAGTAGACTGCTGACTGCAGGGGCGTACGCGCTGCCGGAGTATGTCTGTTCCAGTCCGTGTGTTTGCACCAGTGTTAGCTGCTTCAGGGTGAGGGAGTGCTTGCACTCACGTTGCAAGCAGGCGGGGTCAACTCCTGCACCTGCCCTGCGGCATTGCAGGTCTAGCAGCGCCCGGGTGACAACCCCCAAGCGGCCAGGGTCGTTGAGAGCGAGTTCTAGGTAGCGCGCTGCTCGTTGTACGTACTCTAGGCGTAGAGACCCTAAGCCGAGGCCCCCTTCTTCGTGCGGTTGCAGGATGGCCCGCGTCGGGAAGTACCGCGGCAGTCCCCAGCTTCGCCTAACCAGGTGAAAAGGCAACGTACGTAATAACGACAATACCCCCAACCCCCAACCCACCCTCCAACCACGCACAAGACACCACCAGAACCCCAGCGGGCAGGCGCCGAAACAGGTGACCACGACAAACACGCAATAAGCCGAGAGGCAACGGCAGCCCCACAGACCAGCAACACGACCCCACCTCGAGCTCCCAACCGCTACCGCGACCCCAACCCACGCCTAGGAGGAGCACCCCGTCGTAGGACAGACTGCCGGCCAAACCGCCCGATCAGCACAAAACCGACCTAAAGACACGCCACCCAGCACGCACATATCTACACCGGCGACAGAAGCCAAAACCAACAACCCGCGACCCTCAGCCTGCCGGGCCGCCGGCAGCGACGCACGCAGGGGAGTACGGACAAAGAGTCCCCAACCCCCAGGTGGGTGGGGCACCTGGGGGCAACTGAGCACTGGGGCACATAGTGCATGGCAGTGGCCCTAGGCCTGGGGCACACTCTGGGGTAAGACGCATAGGGGCAGATGCCAGGTGCCGGCGCACATACCGGTGTGACTGGGTACGGTCGTATCTGTGGACCAGGAACAGCAGGGAACATGCCCGCTGCTGGCTGTCACTGATTAGCAACTATCGCTCGGTACAGCACGCCATGAGGGTAGGTAGGTACAACGCAACCACGGTCAAGCTGGGTTGCACAGGGCGCGTATACGTACGTACATGTACGGAATACGGCCAATTTTTGCCGTACATGAGAGAAATACGGTCTGCGGTCCAGGTCTGGCACCAGGGGCCCCTGTCTGGCACGGCACGTGGCACTACTGTCACGCGCCAGGAGCGTCCCAGGGAGGTCCCAGCAGGGAGATGTGGCGCCAGGAACGCGGTAGCCCACACTACCAGCCCAGACAATTTTTTTCGCCTTGGGCAACCAGGACGCGGACCGGACCCTGAGCGCCCCTAGTGCCTGCTCGTGTGTGAGTCAAGCAGTAGGTTGGAACCCTTACTTTCCCGTGGAGGTGTAGCTGTAGTTGTAGCCCAGCACTGCTGCTGCTGGTAGCCCACTGTTGCGTGCCGTACTGACCGGTATGGTAGGTGGAAGGGAAAGAGGGCGCGGTGCCACTGATGGTAGCCCGCTGTTGCCGTACGGATCACGGAAAGGTAGGAAGGGGAGAAGGGGAGAGGGAAGGACGCGCTGCCCTAGTGTAGCCCACTGTGTACGCCGTGTAGGGAGGCGCGTGTGGGGAGGGGGTGATGCATGGTAGCACGCCGCTGTGCTCCGCCTACTCGTAGCCCACTGTTGTCTTGCCTGTACCGCTGAGTGCCGCCCTAGTCCTTGCCCGCTGCCCTAGCCCTTGCCCTGCGCTGTCGTCCGCCGTGCTATCCCGCCCGTGCGCTGTGCGAATCCGAGAGGCACACGCAAGGGGGCCGCCTATTCATCACGCCTTGACCTTACAGAGTACTGTAGCAGTTACGGTGCTTATCCGGGAGCCCAGAAGTCGTGTCTCTTTCGCATTGTCCGCCTATATCGAGAGTGTGCGCGACTGACAAGGGTAACTCCCCCAAACTGGCGAGGCCACGCCTATTTATGCAGAGTGTGCCGTACCAAAGGTCCATGCACCCTCCAATAGGACGCTCACCAACGCCTGAAACGTCCTACTACAGGCCTTGAGGCGGGGCCTCCTACATTACGCACGCGACAGACAAAGGACCGCAGCACAGCCGGTTACCCTACAGCCCTGTGCTATGCTCAGCTGCGCGGGCCTAGGCGAAGCACCGCAGTATGCAGCAAGTATGCCCACAAAAGCAATAACCCACATGCTAGTGCCAACACCAAAGTCAGCCACCAGCCCACCTCGTATACCATCGCCAAAGCGCCCACCAGGGTCATGCATCTACTGAAGCACACCCCAAGCGCAGGCTGGCCAAGGACGACTCGCTCAGGCATACAGGCACGCACACTGTACTCAACCAAACGACCTGAGAGGCCGTGGCATGCTTCCTACGCCGCTTGCATACAAATAACCCTAGTAACGCACCTTCCAATACACTCTACGAGCGGTATACTGAGGTCAGAGGCCGATTGCCAGTCGGACCTCGCACCTGGGTCCACACGCTCAACAGAGCCTCGTCACCACTTCCCAACTGCCATGGTCCGAGCTGCACCCCAACAACCTCGCTGGGAGCCAAGCCCAAGAAGGTCATCACTCTTCTGGGCCACAGCATACGCAGGCATGCGACGCCACAGGTCCACACAAGACGCATTGCCACTGCTGTTGCGTGCAGCGCCATATGCAGCGCCGGAACCACATGCCCCGCGATCACGTTCCGTTAGGATGCTCACGGTGCGCATGTCCAACATTGATGCATGCCAAAGCGTATCTAAATGCGTAGTTTCGCAATAGTAAGGACGCCTGCCGCAAGGCAAGCGACTACTCGCGCCACCCAACCGCCGTTTGCCCTCATCGCCTCTTATCCCGCTGCCACTGAAGCCAGGCTGCAGGGATAGCTAAAGAATAACCTTGCAAATATGGATACAAAATGCCTCAACTCCCATGAACGGCCGAACGGGACCTCCCCTGCTGTCGCCCCACGCTACGCTCCCGGTGTGGTGCCGGGTGTCCAAACCCACAGCCTGTCCGCCCACGCAGTAGGGCCACAGAGACCAGGCGCCAGCAAAACCACATCACAGCGAGTGCATACCGTACGCATATGCGAGGCACTCCTCATGCCTGAAGAACTTGTTGCTTAGTGGCCGCGGTATGTGCCTTGCAAGGAGCTCCCCTGGTGTCTGGCAGCGCACGGGAGGGGACCTCCCTTGCTTCAGGGGGTTGGACTGGTACGACCGTATTTTTAGCGTATTTGACCGTATTTTGGGAACAGACACCCCGTATTCTTCGTATTCCTAAAGTACGGTCCTTTTCGACCGCACTGTGCAGCCCTGCGGTCAAGCCATGCCACACCTGTACCATCGATACAAACTCCGTACGATAATATAAGGCTGGACGTTTTCTTGTTGCTGTACAACAGCAACGCAACGCTACATGATTGATTCCTGATAGGTGTGGTCGGGACCAGTAAGGATCGTGTGGCCACACCACCTGGAATGTAACACAAAATGCCAACGATTACATGCTGAACGCGCCAGCATTCCGGCAGGACACAGGGTGACATCTTATCAACAGCACGAGTCAGGCTGCATAAGCAAGGCTCCATTAGCTGGGAAGCCTAGAAGCCAGGTTGTGTGACCACGGTTAATTGTATGCATGCATGCGTGTGACTCACTGGTAAAGGCACTATGCACTGCTCGCTGGCCCCCAAAGCACTGTTGATGTCAGGGGAGGTCCCCTGGTTGATGTGCTGTTTATATATACCGGTATTGCGTCCGGGCGCCATTACGTACACGGCTATGCGTTTGGAGGGCTTGTCGACGAAATGTTACCACAAGCAGAAGCAGGGGAGCAGAATGGTGCGAGGACCACGCACGAATGCTGCTGCAAGCATGCATGCATATACCGGTAGTACGGCTAGGCCCAAGTGCACGCACGCGCGGCACATCACGCCACCCCACGCCACCCTGCCATGCACACCAGTTGTCCCAGCCACCCGTCGACCTTCCCAGCACTTGCACGCTGCCTGCTCTCCAGACTCTCCTCGATTTAGCCAACCAAGCAACCCGCTTCACACTCGGCATGCTTGCTTACCTTCCGTCATTCTGAGTGCCTTCACGCACTCAACCCGCTCAGCCCAAGCCCAACACACATACACACACACACCGACTGCCGTGCTTCCGATTCCCCTTGCCGCTCTGCGGTTACCGTATACCCCCACACACACACACACCCGCCACCAATCACCCCGCAGGTATGACCGAACTCTGCAAGCGTGAGCACGCACGGTCTGGTCCTGCGTGCGCGCGCCGGGCGGGGGGCCTCAGAGTTGCCATTGTCGGAGTTACTGCTGCTCGTGGTGGTGGTGGTTTCGAAGGGCTGTGGCCGCCGTGCAGGCACCGGGGCGGCAGGCAGGGTGTGCGGCGGTGGCGTGTGGCGGCACGTGGCCACCAGAAACGGGCCCAGCAACGGCCCTGCGGCCTCTGGGGGCGCCGGGGCCGCTGCCGCTCCCGCTGCCGCTTCCCCTGCCGCTCCCCCTGCCGCTTCCACTACCGCCACCCCCAATGCCGCTCCCCCTGCCGCCAACCCCGCTGCCGCTCCCCTGCTGCCAGCCCCGCTGGCCCTGCCCCCACTTGGAGCGCCGCTGCAGGCGCTACGGGCACGGGCTGCTGCTGCTGCTGCTGCTGCCCCTGGTCCTGCTCCTGGTGCTGTGGCGGCTGGGGCACCGGCGCCAAACCGTCACCGCCCACAGCAGGCCCCTGCTGCTGCTGCTGCGGTTGCTCCCACACGCCGTCTCCGTTGGCTGCTGGCCCCTGACCTGGCTGCACCTGCTGCTGCTGCACAGGCTGCTGCGGCCCCACCTCCCACGGGTAGCCAAGCGGCTGCGCTGCAGCGGGCGCCAGGTCCACGTCTTATTCAGCTAAGTATGTCAGCGCTGCAGCGCGGGCGCCTGCGATCTCCACAGCTGATCTGCACCCCGACACCTGCTTGCCGCACCTTGTCAACCTGCTTGTATGTATTGCTACTTGATTGTTACTGCTTAAGGCTTTTTCGCCTACTCCTGCACCGCATCCACAACACACTACCGCCACCCGCACCCTTCTTTCCTTGCTCGCTCCCTTTCCCCGCCGTGCCAATGGTACGTGCCCGCGGCCCCTCACACAGAAGCTACAACAGCATGCGGCAGAGTAGCCGCCAGCATGCTGCCTGCACGCAGTACGTACACCCCGGTGACCCCGGTGACGGTTCGGCAGCAAACAAGTACTATTTCCAGGCTGCTGCTGTGTGTTACGCACACATGCACACATTGGAAATAACTTCCGTTCGCACCCGTTGTCACTTGATGAATGCTTGTACCCAAACTATCATCAGTCACACGCATGGTGCTCCAAGCAACGAACGCCCTGCTCCTTCTGTCCCCAAACATTCTTCAAGTATGTGCCGATGCGAGTATTACATGCACACACGCACGGCGGTGGGAAGGAAAACCAGGCTCACAAGCAAGTATGCCGCCATCCCTGCCTAGAAACCCCCTCCCCCGCGCCCCCTCCCCTGCATGCATGGGGCCTGATGCAATGACACACAGCCACCACTAGCGACCGCCTGCGGCTGCTGGCAGGGCAGCTCCACTCCACATCTGCGCAACACCCCTCTGTGCTGGGTTCACCAAGTGGTTGCACATTGCCGGCCATTCGCCATGGATGGGGACGGCCAGTGTTCCATCACAGCTGAGCTGCGTGCAGACAGTTAGGGGCATAATAATGCAACAAGGTGTTAGTGGTTGAGATCCAATGATGCATTCACAAGGGGCAGCATGGCGGCGCAGGAGCTAGCATGTGCCTGAGGCAGCAAGCAAGCAGCTGAACCAGATCCCATGCAACCCCTGCACAAACTCGCCCGCCCCGGGTGTGTTAGCCGACCCTTGCTCGTGCCCTCGCCAGGCAGGGGGGTGGGCAATGAGGTGCATGGGAGAACTGGACGCTGGAGAAATTGTCACTGTGACACGCTGTCTACCTGGGAGGTTGGTTGTCAGACAACATTTTTGTGCGTGCTGCCTAAACGCTCTTCTGTGCTTACCCACCTTTGCTATAATTACAGGCTGAGGTATTTGCAGGACAGCCAGGTAAAGGGTTGAAAGCTGCTTGAGTTTCGCCATACCAGCAGAAGCCGGGGCAGTCGTCGAAACTGCACAGCATCGCCACATAATTGATGAAGCCCATATTACTCAAGTTAGGGCTGCCGACCGGCGTCACCACATATCCGGAGACTTGGGGACAGCCTGCGGCAGTGCAGCAGCACAAATGTAACGCCGATACACTGAATATAGAGATGGGGGTGGATGAAGTGGCACACACAGGGTGCAGTGCACACCACACAGCATGACGGTGAGCGAGCTGAGTCACACACTGCTGTCTATGCTGTGCAGCGACTGCAGTGATTCAGGATCCCGAGCTAGGGTGTGCGCAGCTGTCTTCTATGTACCCATTGCACACCATCCAGGGGCAAGTTGTGCCATGGCTCACTCACTGGCGGGAGGTGGGGACGTGGGAGGTGGGGATGTGGGAGGTGGGGACGTGGGAGGCGGGGACGTGGGAGGCGGGGACGAAGGAGGGGGGGATGTGGGAGGGGGGGATGTGGGAGGCGGGGACGTGGGAGGTGGGGACGTGGGAGGCGGGGACGTGGGAGGTGGGGACGTGGGAGGCGGGGACGTGGGAGGTGGGGACGTGGGAGGTGGGGACGTGGGAGGTGGGGACGTGGGAGGTGGGGACGTGGGAGGTGGCGACGTGGGAGGTGGCGACGCGGGAGGTGGCGACGCGGGAGGTGGCGACGCGGGAGGTGGCGACGCGGGAGGTGGCGACGCGGGAGGTGGCGGCGCGGGGCGGCAGCGGGGAGGTGGCGACGCGGGGAGGTGGCGACGCGGGAGGGGGCGGCGAGGTGGCGGCGGGAGGTGGCGCGGGGAGGCGGCAGCGGGGAGGCGACGCGGGAGGGGCGGCGCGGGGAGGGCGACGGGGGATGGGGACGAGGGAGAGGGAGACGCGGGAGGTGGCGCGGGGAGGTGGCGGCGCGGGAGGTGGCGGCAGCGGGGAGGGCGGCAGCGGGATAGGGCGGCAGCCGGGGAGGGACGAGGAGGGACGAGGGAGGGAGGGGACGAGGGGAGAGGGACGAGGGAGAGGGGGACGAGGGGACGAGGGAGGGACGAGGGAGAGGGAGACGAAGGAGAGGGAGACGAAGGAGGAGAGACGAGGAGAGGAGGACGAGGGAGAGGGGACGAGGGAGAGGGGACGAGGGAGAGGGGACGAGGGAGAGGGGACGAGGGAGAGGGGGACGAGGGAGGGGACGAGGGAGAGGGGACGAGGGAGAGGGACGAGGGAGAGGGGGACGAGGGAGAGGGGGACGAGGGAGAGGGGGACGAGGGAGAGGGGGACGAGGGAGAGGGGGACGAGGGAGAGGGGGACGAGGGAGAGGGGGCGAGGAGAGAGGGAGACGAGGGAGAGGGAGACGAGGAGAGGGAGACGAAGGAGAGGGAGACGAAGGAGAGGGAGACGAAGGAGAGGGAGACGAGGGAGAGGGGGACGAGGGAGAGGGGACGAGGGAGAGGGGACGAGGGAGAGGGGGACGAGGGAGAGGGGACGAGGGAGAGGGGACGAGGGAGAGGGGGACGAGGGAGAGGGGGATGAGGGAGAGGGGGACGAGGGAGAGGGGGACGAGGGAGAGGGGGATGAGGTGGGTGGGGATCCAGCGTTGAATGCCCATGATGCGGTGTCACTCAGCAGGGCTACCTCCCATGCGTCCTCCGGCTTCACGTCGCGCTGTGGTAACAGGAGTTTCTCAAGTTTGGTGCACGTGCCCTGAAGCTTGATGCACAGCTTGGCGCCGCGGGCAGTGGATGCCGCTTCCCACACGCTGGAAGGCAGGGGCACTTTGAGGACGGTCTCCCCAGGGAAGACGTTGGGGAGGGCGGTGTCCACCTTGTACAAGCCCGGCAGCTTCTTGCGCCACAGCTTGATGATTGCGGAGGTGGCAGCATCTGTTTTGCCGGGAAATCCCTTGCCGTTGGTGGCGTAGTGGGCGCCCCCTTGTGACGCACACGAGGGATCTGCAAGGGAGCAATGGGTGGCCATGGGTACCGTACCACCACGTGCTATGAACGGCACCAGCAAGCCAGCAAGGCATCCTGGGGCGTACTTGCTGAATCACATCTTTCCCTGCCTAGCTAGCATGCACAGGATCAAGTGCAAGCCAATAGCAGAAGCAGCAGCTGCAAGCATGCAAGCGACGTGCAACCCTTGCCCTTATTCACTGGCAGCAACTAACAGGCCCTAGGCGACTTTCTTGTCGTACGCTGTGCCATGCGCCACGCACAACACCAACCGACACATGCAGCATATATATGTAACAACACACAGACACTGCGCACATGCACGGCGAAGGCATTTCATCATCATCGGTCGGCCAGCATATGGCTGCAGGCGCGCCTGGCATTGCATTCGCCAAGCGGCTTGCTAACATACATGGCACCTATCGATGCAACCCCCCTAATCCTTACTGTGCCATTACTGCTACCTCCTCCTAGGTACAGTCCTTGGTCCCCCCTCTCACCTATGTTCCGTAGGACGAAGGCCTCCGGGGTGCCCCCACAGCACTTGTCCCTGCTGCTGCGGACACCAGGCGGGCAACCTGCACCTGTCTCCGTAATGGTCCAGCAATAACGACCCCGACGATGGTTCACTGTTGTCAGCTCGACCGAATATCGACTTTTGCCGACAGGGCACCGTACAGGCGCGTCGCTGCCGCTCTTAGTGCGGGTAGCAGGCGTGCCGCGCCGGGGGGCTCCCTTGGTGCCGCTGCTCAGAGCCCCAGCAGCCGACCTAGCAGACGTTGGGCTCACAGCGAACCTGCATCGACAACGGAGCCAGGAAGAGGCGGGTAAGGAAATTCAGTCGCTATGCATGTAGAGAAGAGATATATGCTACCAAACATTCGGTTTCAGTTGCCAGGCCACAGAGGCGCACCGCACCGCACAGCATAGCGCGCGGTGCACGCAATGTATGTATCGCAAGCAAACACGTGGCGCTTGCAGAACGCCAAGTGAATAACTTCTCGAGAAGCGCCTCCGGGTGCTATACAAAAGACCCTCGGCACGCGCCATAGCTCAGAGGGTCGTTCGGCCACACTGCGATGGCCTGTTCGTTCCCAACATCCGGCGGATCCGTCCCCAGGCAAAGTTTATGCAGCGCTTCGATAGTTATGCTAGCCTATCAGTATCTGAGATTGCTGCACTCACAAGGCCAGCAGCAAGACGAGCACGCCTGCTGCCATCGTGCGTGGCACCATCAGCGTTAGCGGGTGCTTGTAGTCTCTTACGCTCACATCAACCACTACCACTGCCAAAGCATATGGCCACTAGGCCATGGACGACACCTCTGCAAGATTCATATGCCTTCACCGCTCCAGGCAGGGGCGCACGACTGGAGGATGACCAGTGCGACGAGCCCTCAAACCCATGGCCGTACACGGCACCATGGTGGCTGGCCAGCCATGAGGTGGTGTTCATACGCTACACGACAACAAGGCCTTTTGCGCGTGAATCTAACTAACAAGGCATCATGTCATGCGCCTAGAAATACTCTGGGTCACATCGATCGGTTGTAACTGATCGTCATTACGTGCGTCTGGCTGGCCGTGACGTAATGACCACCAGTCGGTCGGCCAGTCCATCGATTGGATTTGTGCTTCACAGTTGACGCAGCCTATTCCAGCAACGGCGTGTAAGCGCAATACAGAACATCCCGAGGTCTGTTCGGCGGCAGTGGTCCACGACACTCCTGTCGCAAACCTTTCCAGCAGACGTGTCGTGCCCAAGGTTATTACAACCTGTTACAATGGCCACCGAACGCAGTTGCAGGCGATAAAATTGTAGCTACCAAACACAATGACTGCTAAAGGATGCGCCCAGCGAGCGAGCAAGGCTAAGATTTGCGTGGCCGGTCGATTCAATTGACTCAGACTGCTCCCCTGACGCACACCATTATGAGTCGCAGGCGCAAAAGGCCTGTTGATGGGCGGGTGTCCGCCTCACGTTGCCGGTTGATGGGTATCCATCTCACGGTGCTGGTGTGCGGCCATGGTGTGTGGGTCGCTCCGTGCCTCCGTCCCGCCTTGGGGCAGCCAAGCTGGCAGCCAAGCAGCAACCCAGCTCATCCCCGAATGGAAACCTTGACACGGCAGTTCATAATACCAACGCGGGGGCGGCCGAAGCACCTCCGTCCGCATGGGTCAAGGACGTGGGGTGTGTTGCGCCCGGGACGCGCCCAGGTTGCCCCCATCCACCCACTGCGTGCATATATATGCTGACGTACTGTGCACCATGCTGCACATGGGCAGAACGGTAGGCATGGACACGAAGGCGGAAATGGCCCCTGCCCATACAGTACACACGTGCGTGCTCGCTTATGTTGGCCGCACTGTGCATCAGGGATACCCTGCCTGCTGCGCATGCACAACAGGAATATTGATACAGCGAATGCCCCTTGCTTTTTGCACACTTAGGCATACCAAGAGACAGACACCCAAACGGCGCTGTGCGGACAGATAAAATCTGAAAGGAGACTATATATCATCCATGAGCCTCACCAGACGACCTGCCCTCAGACGGTGACAGGTGAAGTTAGGGGCCGTGCCATATGCAGCTCCACGCGCTGGCGGACGTGCCACACGTAGGGTCATGTCTACGGGCTGGTGGTAGCCCAAAGGCGTGCATAGGCGTGGTGAGGCCAAGAGCCCATATCGAGTGGAGCACCTGGGCGGCACTCCCCTGGGCAGTAGCGTTGCTTGCTCGTACATACCGAACGGCTTCCCGGCTGCTCCACTCACCATAAGCAGCTGCCATGGCTCTCCTCTATGAAGGCTTAGCCGAAGCCTACATGAGCGCTTTGCTAGCACCCTGAACGCCTCCGTCCGGTGCCGGTAGCACGGTACTCCTCTGTACACCCCAAGGATGCCTCCTTTAGTGCACACCACAACGCCTGCACTGCTCTCTTCAGCGGCCTTTCACCGGCATACCCGTCACCTGCGCCTGTACAGGTGGAGCGTGCTGTGTCCTGGGCGCGTTTAAGTGCGGCGGGGTACAGCACTGCGAGCGAGGAGCCGTGCATCAAGGTGCTGCGGGTAGCGCGCAAGTAAGGGATGAGCCCCGCCCGTACACCCGCCACCTGGCCAGTCCCACATTCATGCCCATGTTACCACTTTCCCAGCCCACCACGCAGCACAAATGCGCGTCCCTATCCACGCAGATACGCCCCGCTCACACGTGGGCAGGGCCGTACCGGCTATACCCGAGGACCATGCATCCCTGTTGCTAATAGCGAACCCCGTAGGCTTTCGCTACTGCCAACAGCACCGGGAACATTTCCATAGCACATTATGCACACAGGGGTGCGATCTCCGACCCTTGCGCACTCACCCCCTGGATGCCCCAGCGGATGGGGAAGACACGGCCCGC
This sequence comes from Chlamydomonas sp. KOR1, assembly GCA_036984285.1. Classification (NCBI taxonomy): domain Eukaryota; kingdom Viridiplantae; phylum Chlorophyta; class Chlorophyceae; order Chlamydomonadales; family Chlamydomonadaceae; genus Chlamydomonas; species Chlamydomonas sp. KOR1. The sequence goes on along the minus strand of BQMZ01000315.1, from coordinate 118,282 downwards.
AGTCCAGACCGCCGTCCTCCTCACGCCCTCCAGGTGCCGTGGGCTATGCGTCAACTCCGGGCCCTCAATAAGCGCCCGCCGCAGAGCCCGCCGGTCCACGGTAACTGCACATTCATTAGCGAGGCAGTGGCGTCGGTGGGAACCCACTTCCCTGCACGCACCCCTCCTTGAGCACAGCCATGGCGTCATGGTACACACCTGGACGTGGACGAGCCGCTCCCCGTACACAGGGACAGCGCCACTGCACTATGCCTTAATCATGAACGGTTAAGGAAGCGAACAAAGCTGCATAGCGGTAGGTCTAGCGGAAAGGAAATCCATGGAAATGTGGCCAATGATGGTTGAAAGGCGCGCCCTGAATGGCGACGCAATGTCCTCCATGAAGGTAAGGCATAAATTAGAATTAATATTTACAGTGGCGAGAAAATTGACCTGGCCGTTGTTGTGGGTAGCAAATGGCGCGCGCTGGGTCTCGGAGCCCGCATTCAACGGTCCGGTCCCTTCTCCAAGCTGTTTTGGCTTCCCAGCGTGCCTACCGGCTTCTTTGTGTCTGACTTGAACGTTGCTATTAAGAACCCCCACCCCCCGCCTACACCATTTCTGGAACTGCCCAGTAGCCCCAGGTAGCCCGCGCCAGCAGATCGAGGCCTTCACTGCTGGGCCAGTCCCCCGCGCACACCTGTGGCAGGCTAAGCCGCCAGATGGCTGCAACCAGTCCCCCTGGGACGTGATCACGCTTTCAACCTTGCCAACCATGGAGGCTGGGCAGACCAGGCCTCGGGCCGCCACTCGTAACCCGCCGGGGCCAGGGCTACGCAGGCCTCGTCACAGGGGTCTGCCTCCTCGCAGCAGGGTGGGGAGGACGGGCGCAGCCCCCTGGAGCGTGCGTGCGCACGGACGGCAACGGCTGCGCTCGTTTGGGCCCTGGGCGTACCGCGCCATGGCTGGGCCATGGAGAGAAGTGGGGCCCGACCACCCCGTGCTGTCGGTGGAGGGAGGGCGGCTCAGTGTAGCGCAACCGGTATTTTTTTACGCGCAGGAGGCAGTGGACTGACCTCCCTTGGCGCAGGTTTCGTAGGGAAGCCCTTACTGGGGGCCTCGTAGGTGGTCGCAGGGCCCGCCCTGGGGCTTAGGTGTAGGGTGGGTTGTGTTCAGGGGTGGGTCCTGGTGACGGGTTTGCTAGCCGCTGCACGTGGTTCGCGGGGTGTTACGGTGCTGCGGGGTCGCCTCCGTCATGTCGCCTGGGTGGTAGCGGTGTGCGCCTTGGCTTCCAGCTGTGTATACTAGGCCAACCCGTCTCGCGGGTCGTATGGTAGTCTTTAGTTGTTGGGCGTGAAGAGCCCAGCCCAGTTCGTGCCCCTCTTATCTTGCCTGTGCCGGCCAGAGGGTTTGCCAGGGCGTGTCTGCCGTCGTGAGTGGGCTTGTGGTGTGCTGCCTTATCGGTTGCTGCGTGTGGCTCGGGCGCCCTGGACGGCTCCTATTCCCGGCCCTTGCGCTCTGCTTGGTGTGCGCTGTCTGCTGCCCTGGCGTGCTGCCCATCTTGTGCGGAGGGTGCGTGTGCGGGCCTGCCTTTCCTGTGCCGCCTTAGGGCCGCGGTTTGCCCTACGTGAGTAGACCCCCGCGTGTTCAGTCGGGCGTTGTCCCGTGTTTCGAGCCCTCCCAGCTCGTGCCTTAGGCCCTAGGGGCCGTCGATGTGTCTCGGTCCGGTTATGGGGCCCCGGCTTCTGTCCACAGGGTAACACTGGATCACCAGGCTTGCAAGCCCGGCGTGGACTTAAGGTTCAGCAGCCGTCGCCTTGCGCCGCGCAGCGCCGCGTGCCTTGCTGCCCGGTCGGCCCAGAAGGGTCAGCCTGTGCTCAACTGCCACCTGGAGCCTTGAGATGCCCCACAAGCATCACGAACACCACGTCCTGCCCATGGAGGTATTGGGAATGCCTCCATGCGCCAGCCGGTGACAGCGGCCGTGGCAGCTTCGCCGGCAGGGGCAGTGGCTGGCGGGCCCAGGCGGGCCCCACATGGTCCTACCTCGGTACCCAGGAAAGGCGTACACTCCTTCTGAGCCACGTGCCTTTGCTGCATCCCACAGCCGGAGGTTTCAGCAGCGATGCGGGCAAGGCCCCCTCCCTCATCACAGCAGCCAGTGCAGTTGCATGGATGGGTCCTTACACACTGGATTCCGGATCCTTCTGTATGGTACAAACCAACCAGGGGAGTTCCCCTAAGAAACTCTGGACCTGTGGGTGTGGCCCTGCCTGGAGACTTCAGGCGCCTTGAGCACGAGGGTTTAGCCCATTTCCCCACTTGTGCACATCTGGCAGTCCTGACACCGATTGTTGACAGCACCAGAAGGACAGCACACAGGGCTGCATCGACGGATGGCTACCGGTAAGCGGTAAACTACACCAGACTTCAAGCCCTGATGCAGGCCTTGCCGTTATTGGGGGCCGTGCCATACCACACAGTAAGCCCTGCCAGGCCGCTCCACGCAACACAAACGCGCGCCCTGGCGGGCGTGCCACACATAGAATCATGTCTGTGCATGGTTTGGTGGTAGCCCGCAGCCGCACAGGCGTGCATAACCATGGCGAGACCGGAGCCCATCCCGGGTGGAGCACCTGGGTGGCACTCCCCTGGGCGGTGGACTGTTGGCCGCACGGTACCATGTGGCTCCCCGGCCGCTCCACACAGCGCCAACCACCCTGGCAGATGTTTCTTTCGACGCAGCAGATTACCCGGCGCAACAACGAGACTTTGTTGCAGTTACTGTCGGAGACTTGCCCTTATCGAGGACCCCAGCAAGAAGGCGGTCGGTTGCCGATGGAGATGTGGACTTATTTCAACAGATCAGACTTCCATACTTGGCTGTACAACTACGCCACTGGGTTGATAACCCTACAAGAGCGGGGATGGCCGGCCCCCATGAGCTGCCCTTGCCGTGTTTATGTAAATGAAGCTTACCGTTTCATCTACGTAAAAGCGCGCAAGGTTGGAGGCTCGTCCTTCCTCCATGCCCACAACTCGACCCGGTTCTGCACAAATATTCAGGGCCCGGTCCCGATGGTGAACGGGAGAGCGGACTGCCTTCGGGGAGCAACACCCTCGGACTACGAACAATGGATGAACTACACGGTCATTGGCCACACGCGAAACCCCTGGGCCAGGGCCGCCAGTAGCTACACTTACATCATTTCTACCTGGGCGGTGAGGCGAGGCGGTGAGGGGTGGGCATGGATACGGCTGGGGTCACCTGGTTGTTCACGGCAAGCACACAGAAGGCAGCGCATTCCCAGTGAAGGGCCGTACACCTGCGGCCAGGACAACACCGGGCCAGTGGGTTGCACGACAGCCTTCATGCATGGTGACTGATCCCTGGTGCCCGTTGTGCCACGTGTGTGCGGCTGGTGACGTACTCCGTGGCCTCTTCCCCCTCGCCCGCCCCCGCCCAGCGCCGCCGCCCTGCCCCTATGTCAATCAAGAGTGGACAACAGTGTCACCTCCCATCATTCATGGACTTGACGGTAATTGGTGTTCTTCTTGATCATGCGCCTGCATCTTGACACCTGAGGTGGTACTTACCTAACAGCCTAGGTTGGTCGACACGGTCTGCATACCCCCGGCTTCCCGTGCAAAATGAACGCAGCTTGCCTGCCTTGGTGGCGCACCGCGTCAAGACTGCATGCATGCCTACCTGCACATGTGCCAACCCACGCCTTTGCCGCTAGCTGGACAGTAAAGGATGATCACCGAGCACCTTGCACGAGCACCAATGCGGCGAGGTGCATTTACTTCTGCATGTGCTGTGTTGCTGGTTATGCTTGCAGCAAACCCCGTTGCAATTAGGCATTTGAGGCCTCCTCTTCTCGTGCAAGGGGAACGACACATCCTTTCACCATGACTTCGGCCACGTGGAGCCGTTGCACTGGTGTTGTCGTACAAGCACCGGTGAGCATGTAGTCGACTTTGTCATTTCAAGTGAGCATCTGCACGAGGACATGGTGGCTGCTATACAATTGGTCAGCGACAGGCGGCCGCCGGATGTCCCTCGCATATGGCTGCAGAGGGTGCCGTGGGTTAAAGGTGGGGGGTCAAAGGGAGGCAATGGCGTCAGCTATGCGAGATACATAGACCTGTATGAGCAATGCGGGGACGCTTGCGTCAGAAATGTGGACAACGTCTTTCGGGACTATATTGCATTCTTTGGGTGCAAAGGTTTGCGCGGTTGATGTATGGCAAGGCATGGGAGCAGGACTAGCGCAAGGTAACGAGCGAACGGCTGGCAGCTGGGCTGCGCTGGTCAGCTAGTGTGCTAGTGGGGGTGGAAAGGAGCCAGAGGCGGGCGGCGGCGCCAAGAGTAAGCAGGGAAGGGGCTACAGACGTGTGTCCAGGTAAGGCAGACGGCATGGGGGCGGCGGTGAAGGCGGTGGCCGCGCTGCTGCTGTCCCGATGTGATGCAGGGCAGGCGGCGGGGGCGGTGTGATGATGCACAGGGGTGTGCTGGTGCAGCACGCGGCTGGTGCATGAACTCATAGCTGTTGTATGGTGCTGAGGGGAGCAGTGGCTGGATGGGGCGGGATGGGGCGGGAAGGCCGCTGCTGCAGAAGCGCCGCATAGCTACAGCGTGTGAGGGGCAGCTACAGGATAGGTTGGGACGCATGCGTTTGGAAGTTGGGGCGGTTGGACGGTGGGCGTCGGCTGTTGGTGTGTCGCTGTGGGATGCATTAGCGGATGCACGCACGCACTGGCACGGTGGGGTAAAGTGACCAGGGCATGGGGAGCGGGTTGAGGGGGACAGGACACAACGCAAGGGAGAGCAAACGGATGGGGCAGAGAGCGCGACTCGGAGTGTGGGAAGGAGGCTTGGTAAGAGCCTGGATGCCATACCGGGCAGGACGAATGGACGACATAAGCAGGGCAGATGGGCTGTGCGGCAGGGTGGTGTGGGGCACGTGCCCAAGCGGTACTGCATGTGGTGGTCGCTTGCTTGCAGGTTGCGTGGTTTTTGTCATATGTGTGCCTAATTTTTGTCACCTCATGATTGGTGACCGCCAGCGTACCGGTATGCAAGTATTCAACAGCAGCATCGCGCCACTTTCGTTTGTGCCACTCGTTGCACAGCGCTGTACGTCTCCTGGTGCTTCCCAGTGTCTGGGATGTGCCTGGATGTGCCCACGCACCATTACCACTTGTTACGGCATGTAATGACTTTCGTCATTCGCATGCCTTGCTGTGCGTGTTGTTGTGGGGCTTCGGAGGTGACGCTAAGGGGGCAAGGGCTACGACGCCAGCTGCCGCAGCTGTGTGGCTGAAATTGCGTCTTGGCCAGGTCGTGGCGTATCAGCAACGCCTCCCGCGCAAGCACCTGCTTGCTCCTGTTTGGGCTGATCCCCCGGCGCGAATCGCACTCGGGGGGGCGAAGCCCCCCGTGGTTGCCCCTGGTCTGCGTGCGTCGACAAAAGTTTTAAATCTGGGCCCAACGGCGCAAACCAGGTAGTAGGTATAGCTCTCTTCTATACCATTGCATAGGCCTGGAAGCCAGGAGAAATCGGAAAGAGAAGAACGGTTTCACAACATGGACAAGGACACGTTGGAACATGCGCTCGCCCTCCGGGCGCAAAGGAATGATCACGACTTATAACATGTCGAAATAAGCTGCTAGAGTGCACGAAATGGTGGCTAGATTGCTGGCTGTCGCAAACTTGCGGCAAACATTCAAAGCATGTCGTCAGCAACTCGGACGTGGAAATCGTGCTTCGCACATGCCACAGCAAATTTTCACCCCTTCATGTTATGTACCTTCCGCGGCCAGGTGCACTTGCATTTCGCAACCACTCTCGGCAAGGGGTAGGTTGGCACGTGGCACGAGGCGAAGGCACTGCGCACCAGGCTTGCGTAATTACCGCATTTACGATCTGGATCAATGTATGGAAACCCTTGAGCCTCCGGCTCGTACATGGTCGTTGCACTACACAGGAGAGGAGAACCCTCGCCCGCACTGGGCCGGACTTGGCACTGAAACTTAAGACACCCCCTGAGCAAGAAGGCTCAGCCCATTTTCCCAGCTTTTGCAAAGCTGACACCGCTTTTCTTTAACAATTGTCTGGTGAACGGAGGTCAGGCGCTATGAGTGAATACTGGCTCAGTCGTCAAGCCCTGGGCCCTGGCACTTCAGGGATTCAGGTCCAGCTTCCAGGGGACTGGTGCACTGGCGGTGTCAGCACTGAACCACTGAGCCTGGTGGTTACGGCCGTTGTAGCCGTTGCAGTGGAGCTCCCGCCAACCCGATCGGCAAGCAGCCTGCCATACATAACTTTCTGTTGGCACGTCAGATAGAAGCGCTTTTTACCATCTGTTCACCCAGCTATCCCGGGAACCTACGGTTTGCCTCGGTTTGAAAGGATGCGAGCGCTCGGTAGTCAGCATCAACTAAAGCAAAATGTAAGCCAAAAATCAATGTCTGGCGTTCCTCTGCGGAGCGGTCCTCGCCGCACGGCTTTTGTTGAGGGTCGGTGCAACAAGACTGGTCAGAGGCTCGGTCCAGCTACCCAGCCACACCAACGCCAGCTGACAGTAGTGCCGATGGCATCTGTGGCACCTGCGCTTACATCGTCTGGCGCGCCAGTCCAGGTCAGCGTGGCATGCACATTTGTCGGGGCTTGCATCGGCGCTGAGGCCGGGCCGTGTCAGGGGATACTTGGCCAACGTCGGAAAAACGCAAATAATTGCCGTTGCTCTAGCTTGCGGCTGCAGCATTGCCTTTTGCAAGCATACCCTACAACGCCTCCCGGTACAGCCTCGTTCCGACATCCTTGGGAGACTCGGCACCACCTGATTCCCCCCTACGGCTCGGACCCCTTCCTGCACCCAGCGCCGATTCGCTTTGCATGTCTTACCCAAACCCCTGATCACTTCCACACCTGCAGTCCTGCTCTCCCAGTCCTTTCTCCAAAGCCTTGCCTCCCCCCCATGCGCTCCTCCGCACCCGCCTGTCGCCACCTTTCCCGCAGCCCCCCGCTGACCCCGTTGACGTGTCGTACTCGGTGTACGGCATCGCACCGAACGTCAAGCTGTTGCACGGCGTGTGCCGTGCGGAGCGGCTCAAGTACGAGGTGGAGTACGGCCTGAAGCGGGGCACCAGCGACAACAGCTACCTAATCACGGTGGGGACACATTTGCAGTCAAGTCGAGGCAATTTCGCGAAATATGCCAACTTGTACCCTACAACTACCTCATTACGGGGACGGCGCGTTGCAGTCGCCTGGGGGCTGGGTACAGAAATAAACTGCACACTAACGCATTGAGCTTCCCGACCTCTCCGGATTCGCCGACCATCTTTCCCTGCTCCTCACCCCTCCCTCGCAGTCCCCCAGCGCCAAGGTGCTGGTGGACGTGCCCTACGAGGCGTTCGCGAAGCAGTTCCGTGAGTGCAGCTCATGGGGGGTACGAGGCAGAAGCCGCACAGCGGCAACATGTTTCGGGGTCAGCGCTGTGTGGTGCCCGCATGTGCACGACGTAGAGTGGTGGTCTTAAGAGTCAAGCCTTGCGGGCTCTGCCTAACACGATGGGCTACAGCCTTCGCTCTTGCCCATGCTATTTGTCCTCCTGCCCACGCTTCCGCTTTGGTTCCCATGCCCCCACCGGTCCCCACCCCTGTAGCTGCGACCCTTCTCTGGAACGCCCTCCCCCTCGCTTCCAGTGATCACCCTGGAGGCCCAGGGCACGTTCCCGGGCCCAGCCCACACTACCACCACCCCGCCCAACGCCCCGTCCCCACTTCCCAAACCCTGAGACCTCCCCCCTTGCCACGGCCTTCCTCGCCCTCGCCTTCCTTGCCCCTCCAGTGGCCACCCTGGAAGCCGAGGGCGCGCTCTCGGGCCTGACCCACATCGTGATCACGCAGCTGGACCCCAAGGCCATCCCCTCCCTGGAGGCGCTGCTGGCCCGCCTGGCGCAGCAGGCGGCAGGGGCAGGGGCTGATGCAGCCAAGCCGCAGGTGGTGCTGTCCAACCCCGCGCTGCGGCTGCTGCAGTCCACCCTGGGTGGGTATGTGTAGTGGCGCAGCTGCTAAATAGCATGGAACGTAGCAAGCATGCACCGAGTAAAGCGGGGACAGTAGCAATGGCTATGATGTTTAGAGTGTTGGGGTACGGCGTACCGGTACTCCCTTTTATGGAGGTGCTGCCGAACCGCCTGGCATAGCCGGAGGCAGCGGGGCTGATGCCGCCAGGCCGCAGGTGGTGCAGTCCCACTTCGGGCTGCTGCAGTCCACCCTGGGTGCGTGGGTTAACGTGGCGGGGCGGTGTGTTTGGGTATGAGACCGGTGCACGGGGGAAAGGATGACGCTGGGTGGACTTGATGCTTTTGCGGGTCTGCTGCTGTCGACAACACGTGCGTGGGTCACGGTGGCGGGCAGGGGCACAGTGCACGACCGTGGGCTCGGCCCTCCCTTCCCCCTTCGCTGTGCTTGACGCGCTACAGCGAGAACTTGGGATGCGTCCCTACACCCTTTTACTCTCCCGCCCTCGCCTGCCTGGCCCTCCCCCTTCCAGGCGAGAACCCGGACAAGGCGCCCCTGCTGAGCAGCGTGCAGCTGGTGGTGGCGCGGTCGGGCCAGATGGTAGCGCCGTGCGGGCCGGGGGAGGCGCAGCTGCAGGTGCGTGTGGGGCTCCGGCGGGGGGCGGGCCGGGGCGGGGGCAGCGGTTTCAAGCCTGGAGCACGCGGTCATGGGGTGTGATCACGGTACAATACCAGTTGCAGGCCCAATCGGGCGCGTCCGGAGAGCCAGGGGGCCAAAGGACAAGTACCGAAGGTAACAGGTGGGCGCCGTGGAGGCGGGTGCCTGGAGCTGTAGAGAAAGGTGCGCCATTGGATGCGCGGGAATTGCGAAACGTGCCTCATGACAGGATTGAGGGAGGTCCGAGTCCGTAGGTGGTGGTCAAACATGCCTGGAAGCGTGTTGGGCTAAGACGCCTCGGGCAGAGAGGGCGAGACACTCTAGCCTGGCCGCTTCTTTTTCCAGGGCTGCACCTGCACCAAGCTCCATCCGCATCGCACTGATGCCCTTGTTCCATGCTCGACTGTTACCGTCAATGAGCTTCGAATAGTATTATCCTTGCCATCGGCCTGACACAACCCTTCCCACGTCGCTAATACACAGGCTATCCTGGCGCCCACCCCCCGCTGGCCCGACCTGTTGGTGCTGCACGACCCTGAGAACCGCCTGCTGCTGTCCTCCAAGCTGTTCTCGGCGCACGTGGTGGGAGACGAGGTGAGAGGAGGTGGAGCTTGTGTATGAGTTACGGTGGTGTGTCTGTTGACGAGGAGGTGCTTTCCCCCGCTGCTGCCTTTGAATCTGATTTCGGCGCACGCGGGGAGAGGCGTGGTGAGAGGGGCAGAAGAGGTCACACCGCGTCCGCTCTCGCGGGTTAAAGATCTAAGATGAAACTGTTCTCCTTCCCCTTGCAGGGCTCCCCCCTGGACGAGGGCGGCTGGGAGGCGTATGGCGAGGACTGGAAGTACTTCTTCGACTGCATGCTGGCCCCTGTGGCGCGACAGGTGGGGGCACATAGGGGCCAATATGTCCTAGAGTTTGTACTGATGTGTAATCTTTGACCAAGGGGGGAGATGTGGGATCCAACTGCTGCATGCTGGCGCCCGCGGTGCGCCAGGCGGGGGAGGGAAGGAAGGAGGCAAGCGGGCAACCCAGAGTGCATGCAGTGTGGGCCCGGGCCCCTGCCCCGGGTCCGTACTTTACAGAACGCCGCGGCGCTCAACGACCAGGACCTGCAGCCCGCCCCCTAGTACTCTACCGCTCGTAGAGCGCAGGGCTTCCGCATCCACACGGATTTGGCTCTACGATCTACTGGATTCCGCCACCTTCCGTGTAGACCGCGGCCGCGCTGGACAAGATGGACCTGCAGCCCTCTGACACGGTCCCATGTTACTAGTAGGATCCGAAGCAGGAGATGTTAAGCGTCTTTTATTTCCCCGTACCCCGCCGCTTCCCGCAATCAACCAGACCGCTGCCGCGTTGGACAAGCTGGACCTGCAGCCCGCCCGCCGCCGCCCGGGCTCCGGGCCGCGCCGCGTCAACAAGACAAGCGCCGCGCTCAGGAGGTGGGGTGCTGTGGTGTTGTGCGCTAGGGGGGTGAATGGTTGCGGTGTCGTGCTTGGCGCTGACAGGGTTGGACAAGGAGTGTCGTAACCGTTCCCCATACTTCCGTTCCAAACGCCGCGTATTGGGCCTCGCGACTGTAGCCAGCTAACTCGATTTGGCGTTGTGCGCTAGGGGGGTGAAAGGTTGCGGTGTCGTGCTTGGCGCTGACAGGGTATGAGTACCATACTTACTTTCCTGAAGCCGCGTACTGGGCCCTTATAAGCGTCGTGCCCTATTGACTGCAGGCAGCTAACTTGAACCCCCACCTTCTCGCGAAGTTCCCCCGCGCCTTCCCGCATCTTCCGCACCTTCCCGCAGCTTCTTCCGCGGCCTGCTGGGCCTGGAGAAGCGCTCTGCGGCGCAGGAGGCTGCCCCCGGCGTGGTGGCGGAGGCCGGCGGCCCCAGCGGCCCCCTGCCCGTGTGCATGCTGCTGCCCATGCACGGGCCGGTGGTGGACAGCGCGCTGACGCAGCTGCTGGTGGAGTACAGGTGCGGATGTGTATCAAGTACCGGGCTGCGTTGCTGCTCTCGCTGTGCATGTTGCTGCCCATGCATGGACCCGCGGTAGAAGCGCGCTATGTAGTATATCGGCCAGTCTATAAGTAATATGGTCCGAGCTTGTGCATGCCGGGAAGGAAACCGTATTGCAAGTTCGTACTCAGCCGTATCGTACTGGTATCAACGTTGTGAGCGGCAACGCCTGCCACTAAACCGACGCCGGACCTGTCAGTCACTCCTCCAACAGCCAAGGTCCTTTCGACAAGGGTAGGGCTCTGTGTTGGAGAGGTTGAATTGCAGCTTGACGTCGTGGGGATCGCCCACCCTTGTGCGCAGGGCCTGGACGGAGGAGCAGATCAAGGCGGCGGCCACGGCGTGCGCGGCGGTGCTGTATGCATCAGCGTACGGCAACACGGCGGCGCTCGCGCAGGTGGGGTCGCGTGGGGAGGAAGGCAGGACGGGTGTAGTATTACAGTGCGGGAAGGGCGTCGGACCGCGCGTGGGCGTGGGGGGCACGGCAGCACAGTGCCGCCGGCGCGGCTGCCGACTGGGGTGCGCGAGGCTGCCTTGCATTCCCACTTTCGCCAGACTCCCACCTTCCCGCCCTTCCTGGCCCCAGGCAATCTCCCGCGGCATCACCACGGCAGCGTCACAGTCAGTGAAAGGTCACTTCCGACACCCCGTCACTAATGCTTTCTTGCACTCGCGGTGCGCCCTTATACCCCTTTCCCTTTCTTACCGCCTAACCGTTCCCACCTCTTAGGCCATCTCCCGCGGCATCACCAAGGGTGGTGTGGGTGTGGAGACGCTCAACCTGGAGCTGGCCTCTCTGGAGGAGGTGTCGCAGGCCATCCAGAAGTGCGACGGATTCGTGCTGGGTGGGTGGGGGCGCGGGCGGGCGGGAGCGTGCGGGTTAGACGCAGGGGTCCAGCGAGGGCACTGAGGAAGTGGGGCAGGTGGCTCGCGCTCCCGGCACAGGTGCCTTTGGTCCCCAGCGTGTGTTTTCTGTACCAAAGCCTGTCTCAAACACTGAGCCGCCCCCGCAGGCTCCCCCACGCTGGATGGCCACCTGCCCACCCAGGTGCCGGTCTCCAGGGGCGCCATCCGGCTGTCTTACCATATCCGTTATACTCGGGCAGTAACTGAGTATACATATCGACAATGTGTGTCATTCTGCGTCCCGCCCCTCCGCAGGCTCCCCCACGCTGGGCGGCCACATGCCTACGCAGGTGTCTGTGTCCATGGGCGCCATCCTGCGCGAGCCCTCCGCCAAGGCCATGCCGTGCGGCGTGTTCGGCAGCTTCGGGTGGAGCGGCGAGGCGGTGGACGAGATGGAGGGGCGGCTGAGGGACGCCGGCTTCGGCTTCGCGTTCGACGCAATCCGCGTCAAGTTCAAGCCCACGGCCAAGGTGGGCCAGGGCCAAGCGCTGGTGGAATGGGGTGTAGTGGCGTATGCTATGTGCAGAGATGCAGTTGTTTTAGACGGATTCGAATGTACGGTACGCAGTCCACCACTAACTCCCTCACCACCGCTCGGCCCGCGTCCTGCGCCGCAGGACCTGCTGTTGTGCGAGGAGAGCGGCCGCGCCCTTGCGCAATCCATCAAGAAGAAAATCAAGACCCGGGAGCTGGCGGCGGCCCCGGGTAGGTGCTCCGTGGCAGATATGATTACGGTACAAGGGGACAGGGAACAGGGCGGAATGCTGTGGGTCTGGGATCTGGCCGCCGCGCCGGGTAGGCGCTGTTAGGCAGAGGGAGGTGGTGTTTGGGCAGCAGGACAGACTGGTGGGGAGCGTGGAGCTGCGTTCCCACGGCCAGCGACCCCCAGCGACCCATGTTGTGTAGGACTCTGTAACGGATCACCGCATCTTTATGCATTTGTTCCCGCACACACCTGACTTGCCTCGGTTCGCGCCCTAACCCCCAGGCGGCCGCGCGCCATTGGCCAGCGGCCCCCAGCTGGCCACGGGCCCTTAGCGAGCAACATACACCCGTATACTTTCCCATGAGCGTGAAAACATGACAGCCCTTCCATCCCCAACGTCCTGACCCCAGGCGGCCGCGCGCTGACGGCCAGCGGCCCCCAGCTGGCCATGGGGCGCGTGGTTGGCTCCCTGTGCGTGGTGACGGCCAAGGACGAGGACGCCAGCAGCGCCATGCTGGCCAGCTGGGTGTCGCAGGTGGGTTACGACACCCCGACCGGATGGGGTCCCCAGTAAGAAAACATACCATACCATACCATACCATACCATACCATACCATACCATACCATACCATACCATACCATACCATACCATACCATACCATACCATACCTGGGTTAGGAGCAGCACCTGTATGTACTAGCATGCGTGTGTATAAGCTGGGTATGATCGTTGCCATCGCCGAGGGCGGGGTCCCCTGCGGCGCCGTGCTGGCCAGCTGGGTGCCAAGTCCTGCGTTGCAACACCCGCCGCCGCACACCCATCCTCGAATGCACGGCCCTTTCACTCCTACCTGAGCGTCGCTTGCTTTCAAGCCCAATCCATGGTATCCACCAGTACCCGCCAAGACCCGCCCGCCCCCCCCCACCCCCTCCGTGCTATACTACCTTCTCCCGCCACACCAGGCCAGCTTCGACCCCCCCGGCATCACGGTGTCTGTGAAAAAGGACCGCGCCATGGGCCAGCTGCTGGTGGTGGGCGGCAAGTTCGCCGTGAGCATGGTGGCGGAGGGGCGCGACAGGCCCGTCATGAAGCGCCTCACCAAGCCTTTCAGCCCCGGGGAGGACAGGCTGGCGGGTGAGGAAGGAGAGGTGTTGAGGGGGCTGGTAGGTGGGAGGAAGGGGGGCGTGTGACAGACGATCGAGCCCTTCAGCCCAGGGGAGTACACGCGGGCGGATGAGCAGAGGAGGGGGATGGGGGGACTGGGCTATGGTAGGTGGTGGCGGTCGTGGTGCGTGTTCGTGGGCGTGCAGAGGGCGGTAGAGCAGGCGTGTGGCTAAAGGCAAAGCTCGTGAGGCCGGGGCAGGGCCGAATGGCTATTTGGGGGGCATGGGCTGGGCTGGGGGCGTAGGCTTGGTGAAGTGTCGCGCGGGGCAGGAGGGTGGGGCAGGAGACGGGAGCGAGCGGGTGGGGGCTTAAGGGACCTGGGTGGGCGTGTGGTATCCTGCTTGCGTGACGTGGGGTACAGGATGCTTCCCAATACTCCTGTCATCTGCGATCAACCCCATATGCTGCACCGCTGCCCCTCTACCCCTCCTTACTTGCCGTACCACGACTACTACCTCGTACTGGCGTGACTACTGGCGTTACTAATGCTTTGTCCCCCCCCCCTCCCAGGCCTGGACACCATCTCCTCCCCCACGCTGGGCTTCCCGGTGCTCAAGGACGCCAACAGCTGGATGGAGTGCACGGTGACCAGCCGCATGGAGGCGGGGGACCACATCGTCATCTACGCGCAGGTGGGGCGCAGGGCATACGGTAGTGCCCGGATCAAGATGTGGCTAGTGTTTTAGCCGACTGGTTGGCATCACACTGAAAACTCCTGCCCCACGCGTTCTCCTCAGCTCCTGGCTCGCCACGTGCCTTCAGGCGCCTGACGCAAGCCACGGGCTGCTCCACACACGCCTGGCTAACTCATGTGCTCTGCGCACACCTGGTTAACCAACCAGCTTGATACCAGTTGCACCCGGTCCCTACGTGCCACGCGCCACGTGCCCCCAGGTGCTGGAAGGCAAGGTACTGGACGAGAACAGCCCCACCGCTGTGCACCACCGCAAGGTGGGCAACCACTACTAAGCAGCGCTTGTTCGTGCTTCCGGAGCCGTATGTGGGCGGAGAGGCAAGCGGCAACAGTTACTGAGCGGCGTGCCAGGATAGGAGCGGCAAGGCATCCCCAGCCGCGGCGGTAGCGATGGTGATGTGGTGGCCACGAGGGCGTGCGGCGAAGCGCCTGGCGGGACTGCTGGCGGGGTACAACGCTTACCGTGGGAGGCGGCTGCGGCAGCGCAAGCGGCGGTGCGTTGGCCCACAGGGCAGGCTGGCACGTGGCGAGACAGCTGGTGCGGTATGACAGCAGCGGTGGCGCAGGCGGCAGCGGCGGTGCGATGGCCCAGAGGGCAGGCTGGCAGGGGTGGCTGGGCTGCGTGATGGCGGGTGGTGACGCGGGTCGTGGAGTACCGTACGATGCTCGCCATGGGCGGGTGCAGTAGTGGCCAAGCGGAGGTGGCAGTTGTTGTAGCCGACGGCGCCTGTACCCAGGTCGACTAGGGCGCGCCGGTACTGCCGCTGGTGCTCTGTCTCCCCTGCTGTGAGCACACGTGTGCCGTGGTGTTGCGGCGGGGGAGACGCGCGGCCTAGTCATGTCTGGGGCTGTGTGTAGGGCCGCTATGGGGGCGGGGGGGAGGCGGAAGCGATGTCTGTGCTTGCGGTTGTGGGAGTACCAATCTGCCAATGGAGTCTTGGCATTTTGCCAAGGTACAGTGGGGACATGGGCGCGGCCGATTGAGTTGTCTTGAAGTGTTTGCCACACGGTGCACACAGCTGTACGGCACTGATGCACACCAGTGTATGTTGTCTGCTAACCTGTTGCTGGTCGAAGGCAGAATGTGAGCCGCAGATTCGGTCGCACTGGACACCGTATCATAATGTTGCGGCTGATCGTTGTCTCGGGCACAAATAATGAGCACACAATACAACATCTGTTCCCACGCAGCTGCATCGGTACACCGTACAGCGAGCATGTGCGTGTGGCAGGGCATTGCGTTTTGAGGGACCTGCATACATATTGCGTCATGGGGTGCACTGCACAAATTGCCCAAAGCAGCTGTGAGACCTCAGTGTGCTCGAAAGGACCGGATTGTGGCTCCTTCCTGGTGTGCATTCGGTGATGGTAGTACGGTATGCAGCGAAGCAGGCGGCGGCAAAGTGGGGACTCTCAGGGCTGTCCTCTCCCCTGGTCCTGCCTTGAGTTGTGTTGTGCTGTTGCCGTTGGCATGCGCGAGGCAGCTGTCCAGTTGAGGCTGTTACTGTAACGCTCTGACTTGGAGCGTGTCTGTGTGGCACTTCCTTGTGAATGGTGATCAGGTTCGAGGCCTGCGCCAGCATTTCGGCTGGTTGGCATTCGGGTCTATTCAGGTCTCCAGCAGGCGCAGCTGTAGCGTCGGCGGGGACCACCTGGGACCACGACGGCACGTGTTGCGTTTGTGCGCTGGCGCTCCAATGTCCATTCGGGAAGGGAACCTGCCCGATAAATGTGCGGTTGCCTATAGTTCTCTGCAGTGGACGGTCGAAACCACGAATGCCGTGTGCAACTGCGCAAGGCCGTTCATTGCAGGTCGTTGCCTCCAAAGGCACGTGCCCGCAGGTCCATCGTACCAGTGGGAATGCAGGCCAGAGCGACAAGCAGTTTCACACAATCAGTATTGTCCGTCAGTGGCTCTTTACCAGGTTGACAGCCTCACGTTACATCAGCCGAGTTCACTTCTGTTAGTCAACGGATGCCCAGAGTGTGCGGATGGACCCGCCCAAAGTCGTCACAACTACTTTGAATCGATTTGATCCAAAGACACTGCTGTTCATGGCTTGAGCGGAGCTTTGTCGTGCCAGCATGCTCGAGCCAGTCAACACGCCCAGCTCCCCGGGCCGGTTATCCAAAGGGTTTAGGATTCCTAGTATAAGCGTTAACGTAGATGGTAGCCCAGGCACTGGACAGGTCGACTCGTCCCTTCTCAGTCCGAGGAGAAGCAGTTCTGTCGCTTCGGTCGCCGCGAACTCGCCACGCCATGCCAGCGGAAGTCAAGTTGCAATAGGATCCGGCCTAAATTCGCCGCGAACAGTGAGTCGATGACAGTGCCCAATGTTCAAGACATGTTCCATCGCTCCATGTCTTCACGACTGGAACTCTTCAACCTGTTTGGCCACAGCCTGCCTACGACCCCATGGCTGCAATGCCTTCCTTCAAACGCGGCAGCATCCCAGGATCATCGGAGCCATCGCTGGCGGCCCTGCCCGCGGTCGGTCGGGGTCAGACGGGGCGCACGCAGATGCTGACAGGGTGTCACGCGGGTTTTACGCGGGTTTCAATCGAGTGCAGCCAGCCTCGTGCCCATTACACAGCCACACCTGCCATCGCAGTCAATGCTGCTACTGCACCTTCTCGCCACGATTTTACATATGGTCCCTTCGGCCGCACCTGTGCCACGCCACCACACCTCATCACCGCCGATCCACTCCGCTACTGATAGCTTTCCCCTCACTCCCACCATCAACCGGTGCACCCTCCACACCCCTGCCCATGCCCACAGTCACCATCCATGCGCAGCCGGGAGCTGTCCAGCTCCAACAGCTTCTCCGCCCGCCACAGCATCGACTTCCGGCGCTCCTTGCCCGGGGCGGTGCAGCACCTCACCGGCAGCCCATCCACACATGGTCACCACAGCGGCGGCGGGACCCTGTCCAGCCCAGCTGACACCATCAAGGCCATGCACAACCACCTGCATGTGGTGCGGTCGTCGGACTTTGGGGCCCATCGGCGAAGCAGCGTGGCGTCTGAGGGCCGGCCGCGTGGCGGGTCGTCAGACACCGGCCAAGGTAGGAACCGCGTGGCGCGCGCGAAGCCGTGTGGGGTGTACAGGTAGACGCCAGGGCAGGCCCTCGGCCCAGCTTAGGCCCCGCCGTGGGTGACAATGGACCAAGGTGGGTGTGCGGGGTGTGCGGGACGCATAGGGATACTTCAGGGCGTGCGGCCGGCTCGCCGTCGGCGACGATCATTGGGTAGCTGCAACGCGCAAGCGGCCTTGGAAGGAGTGCTGGTCCTGTGCAGTGACATGGCGATTGTGGCAGGGGACAAGGTGACGCCTCTGGAGGCGGCAGCCCAGCGTCGCGCGCCCCTTGCCCCCTGTGCGGCTGGACTGGCTCCGCCGCCGGCCAGCAACGCTACGCCTCCTTTGTGGAGCTTGCGCCCGCGTGGGGCAGCAAGCACCTGCAGAACCATCCTCAGTGTCTAGTGCTCATCCCTCACCCGATGGCTACCCGTGGGACCCATCGGCGCCCTAATCGCTACAGCAACGAGTGCAGCAAGCGCGATGCATTGCCGCCCTTGTGCAACTCGAGCCCCCACCTTACACACGGGCCACCAGAGCACACGGCTGACCCTGGGATCCCCCTGAAAATCCCTTGGTGTTGTTTATCGTTTCCGCAGCCGACGACGACGATGACGACGGGCCCGACGGGGACGAGGGGAACGAGCGCGAGCTGGACGCCGCGCTGCGGGACCTGGTGCTGCTGCGGCACCACTCCTTCCACCCCTCGCGCTCGGGGGACAGCCCCACGGGGAGCCGCAACGCGCGGCACAGCATGCGCCTGCAGGACGAGGACGAGGTGAGTGCGTGCTGGGTTACGGGGGCCAGGGTGCAACGCAGTGGGTACCGGTACGATGCAGTGGGTGCCGTGGGCGGGGGGGGCCGTTTGGACATGCAGGAGCAGGTCGGATTAGCATGGAGAACTCTACGCCATGCGGTGACCTGTATGGCAATTTTGCTCAGCACAGCCGAGGCATCCCTCCCCCCCCCTGCGTACTTGTCAACCTGGTACAGAAAGGCCTTTCTTACACATCCTGTCAGCCTCACGTACCGGTATCTGCGCACATCTGCCTTAACCGCCTGCACCACCCTGCCGTGCCCCGCCCCGAGCCTCAGTTCATGCAACGGCTAACCGCCAACCGCCATTCCTGGAAGTCCCGAGCCAACAGCGGTGCCCAGGGCCCGGGTCAGGCCGGGGGCGAGGGCGGCGGGGGCGCGGGGCACGGCCTCCAAGACAAGACACACGCCGCCCTGGAGCAGCTGCGGGGCGAGCTCAAGTCCCTCAGCACGCGGTCCATGTCCAAGTCACTCAGCATGAATGCGGGGGTGGGCCCCGGATCAGGCGTGGGCTCAGGGGCGGCTCAAGGGGCTGGCGGTGGCGGGGGATCCGGGGGATACGGCGGTGGCGGCGGAGGGGGAGCAGGGGCGTTCGGGCGAGTGGGAGAGCTCAGCGGGCCAGGATCCGGCTCAGGGCCGCACTGCCACGCGCAGCAGTCCCCTTCCCGATTATCGATTAGCAACAGCAATGCGGCGGCGTTGGAGCACTTTCCGGCTGGGGCTGCTAGTGCAGGTGGTAGCGGGCACCACCCGGCGTCGCCGCACTCGGGGCCGCAGCCCCCGCCGTCGCCTTCGCCCTCGCCGTCGCTGTTTCCCCACCCAGGGCCGGCGCTGCAGCATTACCGCCAGAGCCCGGTGAGGGCAGCAGCGGCGCAGCAGCAGCAGCAACAGCGGTAGGCGTTGTGGACACAACGAGTTGGCTGTGAGGTATGCAGCTAGCGTGCTTAAGCGTGGGGGCAACTGCTGAGGCCCCTCATGTTGAGGAGGCCGGGGGTACTTGACCTAAAAGTGCATTGACGTGCGTGGGGATGCTTGGACGTGGACAGCGGACAGGGATGGAGGACAAAGACGAGGGAGGGCTGGGAAATGAGAGTCAGGGCAGGTGGTGTCGGCTGTGCGCGCAGTGACAGACTTGTGGCGTGGTGAAGGTGGCAGTCACGGCAGTAGTAACCGGCTGCTCCACGTGCTGGGATTGACTTACCGTGTTGCTATTCGCGAGTGCAGGCCAGGCGTTCCCCTGCTGCCAGGGATGGGCTCGTGTCCGATGCGGGTTAAGGGCCATGAGCCCATGACGCGAGGGGGGCTCTGTACGAGTTGCCATGTGTATGGCAAATAGAGCACTGTGTTGTGCACATCCTGGCGATCAGGCCCTGCATGCTGGGGCAGGCACACAGGGCAGCTTGTGCACGGCCGAATGTGTCCGACCGGTGTATCACTGGTGTGGCAACTACAGCTTTGCTCTCGCTGGCTGTCAGGCCAAGCGGGCTAAGGTAGGCGCCTAGGCCACAGGTTGTGCATGCCTGAACATGTCAGGCCGGTGCGTCATTACTAAGCGTGCGAGAGGACGGACCTCCTGATTCAGGAAGCCCACGGTAACAGTGCGTGCAATCGTAACAGTGACGTAATGCATACGGGGGTGGGCCTCCATTTTGGTTTAAGCATGTAGGGGTATGCTGCTGCCCTTGTTTTGTGCCTCAGCGTCGGGTGGGCCTTATTGACATGTTTTGAGAGGGCTTACCGGCAGGCTGGAGCTGAAAGCGTTCCGGGACTGGGCACGATGTGAGTTCGCTGACGCTGGTGACGCGTATGATATGTCATTGTGCACGTTGTTACTTGCGACAGTGCGTGTGACACGGCAACGCGTGTCACAGGGCAAACGATGCAGATGCGGCTGGGATAGGCACGTGACTGCATACGTTGTGATAGCCGACAAGCTTGGCAGCGGGCTGAGATGCCTGTACTGGGCGGTAATTTGCGATTTGACGGTGCTGACGACTTTACGGTGCTGACGTTGATGGCTGTACCAGGGGGCAGTGACGGACAACGACTGCTGCATGTTCTTGGTACGACTTGAGGATGGTGTGCTAGCATTTGCGGGGCCGTTTTGTGCGTAAAGTTTTGCGTAGATGGAAGCGTGTTGGTGTCACAACGAGCCACGAACTGAAGCACCAACGTGAACGTCAGGTCTGGCAGAGGAGGGACGGAGCTCCCTTGACGCTCCCTGCTGGGAACACTGCACGTATAATTCTGGCCAGTTTGGCAGTATTTAGGAGCCCCAGGCGAGATCTGGAACGGCTCCCGCTGGACGCCACAGCCTGCACAGGCAACCACAGCCAGAGCCAGGCTGCTACGGTAGTGAGCGGCCAAGGTGACCCAGCAAGCAGCAGGGCGGCAGGGCGACAGCAAGGGAGCCCCCCACATCCGCTACAGCGGTCAGGCAGGGAAATAACTTGGACGAGGCACAAGGACACAGGATTGTCGTTAGTTGTGTTGGCTGGAGCATTGCCAGCTTCGTTTCTTCGCGCGATGATGGTTGGCGCCAAAGTCAAATAGCGATCACTGGCCCTCCTCGACAGAGTCTGCTGTAACAATATTCATACTGCACATATGTGTCGCAGGATTTGATACCGTCTCGCTGTTGCATGACCTGTTGCTGGCTAAGGGACGAACCGAGACAGAGCAGTCGAGGCTTGATACGTCTCCGGCAGTGCTTCACTCCCACTTTTCAAGCCATCTACACCTCAGAACGTTGCAGTTCTGCGCGCATCGTGACAGCACGCACGTTGGCGACATGGCACCGCAGCCGGGCTCCGACCCTGACCAGGAGCGTCGAGCAGCTATGCTGCGAAACATGGCCATGCTTCAGGTGTGCGAGTCAACCCGTGTGCCGGCAATCAAGGCCGGCTGCTACTTCCCAAACCGCTACTGCCCAAGGCAACTGAAACCACGACTCCTCTGAGGGGACGCCTTTCCCCCGTGCCTCTCGTACCAGCCTAAACCTCCGATTCTGCATCCGAGTTACATGCCGCTGCAGCGGTGCAACCCCGTGCGCCGCGCATCCACAGCACCTGCACTATGAGCTGTCGGTCGCACTGTGGCGTTCTGTCTTGTGACAGGCAGCGGTCAGGCGGCCAATTAAGTGGCAGTCCACCCTCGTGCTGCCATACCATAACCCAATGCGCAGAGCCTAGGTGTGGACGAGGCCAAGCAGAAGATGCGGCAGGGGGCGGCGGCCCTGGCGGCGGCCGCTGCCCCTCGGCCGCGCAAACGGGACCGCAGCGCAAAGGATGACTCGGAGAACGAAGAGTGGGAGGGGAGGAGCTGGAGGAGGGGCAAAGCCAATGAGGAAGCGCCGCGGCGTAGCGGGAGGGCACGTGCACAGGTGGGTAGGAAGTAGTAGTAGGGTATTGTAACATGTGGCTTCCTTTTTTACAACTTCCGTGGGGCTAGATGCAGCTCCGAGTCCCAGCAGTCCTCACCCAGAAGGGAGCCTGCAGTGCCCATGTGTTGTACAGGAGCTTACATTGATCGCATCCTATTCGCACCTGACCTTCTCAGCCACATTCTGCGCACCGCCTTTGCCATCTTCGTTACCACTACACCTTCCCGCCCTGCTCCGTTCCCTTGCACGCGCCGCAAGGAACTCACCTTTGCCTGCGGCAACGTTGTGGCATGTACTGTAAGCTGCCCGCGTGCTGCGCGAACCTTGATACCCCACCTCAGGTGACGTACAACGAAGACGCGATCGCGAAGCAGCTGGGGCTGGCGGACATTGGCGGGGAGGGACGGGGCAGGCGGGAGCGCGGCGAGGGGGGCAGCAAGCGGGGCAAGGCGGCTGGGGCGGTGGAGGTGGTGCTCACGGAGGAGCAGGCAGCCGAGAGGGAGGCTATGATAGAGGAGATGAAAAAGAGGTGGGGCAGGCGTGGTGAGGGAGAGAGGGAGGGAGGGAGGGTGGCGGTGGCGGTTTTGGAAGGGTCGGTGGGGGCGCTGTACGGCAGGGAGTGCGGACGGGAGGGGACGGCGGCGGTGGAGCGTGGTGGGCGGCCGTGCTTACTTGTTCGTCGGTCGTGCATGCAAAGGCGTGGCTTGTGTCACCAGCTGCCTGCACACGCCGTAAACGTTGCACGGGTGGTTCCGCTGTTAAGGGCCGCGTGCCGGGAGGGTTTGTGCCAGTATGGGAGAGAAAAGGCAGGGTGGGCGATTGAGGTATGGGTTGAGCCCATACAGCTGTCGGCCCACCACCACCACCACCTCGTTGTAGTACACGCAGCCAGTGCACGTATGGATACCCTTGACAATGTCACACTCAACTCGAGCTCCCCCTCCCTCTCCCCCTTCCCTGCCAACTCCAATGCCCGCACAGCGCAAAGACGGGCGGCAAGCTACGGGGTCCGCGTGATTCGGGCAAGGGTGTCCGCGTCATGGTAAGCAAGTCAAGACAGTGGTTGTTGAACAGGTACTAAGCTGCATGGTAAGGGGTAGCTCGGCAAGCTGCGCTAGTTCCTGTAACACCCTCCTGTAGCTTAGGCCTGGCAGCACTCCTTGGTGCGTCAGCAAGGTCCAGTTGCTTAAGGAGTGACAACGGCAATTGCAAGCCGCCCCCGCTAGGCTTGCATCGCTTGAAATGCCTGCTGCTGCGTGCGGCCGTGGCCTGGCCGTTGTCCGCACGTTGACAAGTGCCGCACCAGTAAACAGCTGTTGGTACTAGCTGGTGCTGCTGCTGCTGCTCCGGAACCGCAGGGCGGCAAGACGTACGACAGCGCCCTGGGCGTCACGTGCCACTGGTGCCGCCAGAAGTCCCGCACGGCACATGTGAGTGGGGGGCTGATGACCGGCTGTCACCTTCTCAAACAGAATGCTCAGCGTGCACAAGGGTGGGGCGAGTCGGATCCTGCTGCACCACTTCAGCTCGTTGCGCGCGGGCGTTTTGCTCCCGTACGGGCGGTCGCTCCAGGATTGTAGGCGCAACGCCTTGGTGTGCGCACGGCTCGTCAAAGGGGCTTGCATCGCTCTAGGTCTGAGCAGCCGGTCGATGGGAGCACCATGACGTCTCTCGGGGTTGTGTAGCACACCTGTCAAGGCAGACGGACCGGGGGTCGGTAGCACCCGAGGAGGATCACAGAGCACGACGCATGCCTGCAGCTAGTGCTCACCCAGATCCAACGACAACGGTCCCTGCGTGTGCTCGTGCTCCTGCCCCTCCACATGCGTCTTGCAGGTGACGTGCACACGGCCCGACTGCGGCAGCGGCAAGCGGATGCCCTACTCCTTCTGGTGCGTCTTGACACTCACCCGTCAGAACCATGTGTGGTATAGCATCATCGGGGGATTCGTCCGTAGGCCGTGTAGGTGTTTAGACCGTTTGTAGCACGAGGTGCTGCTAAGAACCCTTCCACAACAGCTGCATCCCGATGCCCAATAAACAATAACGAGGGCTGCTTCTGCCTGTGTCCCTCTTTGCCCCCGCAGCTACCCCTGTCTGCGCAACCGCCACGGAGGTGAGCGAGGTGCTCCTCCACGCAGCGTGCTGCCATGGGCACACCACATGGACTCGCTCGTTGGTGGACTCGCTCGTTTGCACACGATAACCCCCAGATGATCATTAGGTCGCCCTGGCCAGAGGAACAAGACAGTGGCATTCCCCTTGAACATAAAATATATGTATACAAGTACAATCTCGTACTTTCTGCGCCCGCAGAGGACTACGAGGTTGCCCTGGCCAAGAAGGACTGGGTGTGCCCCTGCTGCCGCGGCAGCTGCGGCCCGGGCTGCACCGGCTGCTGCAACTGCGGCCTGTGCCGCAGACAGGTAAGCCGCAACGCCATTAACTACGGCACCACATGCGGGCGGCTGGGCCTACGTGGCCCCGCGGGTCACTGTTCAACACCGCTCTCAGGGGTGCTCCCCTGGTGCTTCCTGCCCTGGCAGCATACCTCGACCCACCACGCTTGCTGCACTTCCGAAACAGGACTGGACTCACCGTCCTGCGTACCCTGGTGCGCTGCGCCGCACCCGCCTTATGCGTTGTTGACAAGTCTGAATTCCAAGCCCTATGCACGGCCACCACTCCCTCAGATTGGGCTGCCTGCCACGGGCCAGATTGCGAACGAGGTCAGGGCGGCGGGCTTCGACAACGCACACGACTACCTGGTGGCCAAGGAGATGGAGAAGCAGGGCACCGGTGAGCGCGTGTGTTAGGTGTGTGTGAAGGTGGGTGTTGGTTGCATGCTACGAGGTGGGGTGCACCAACGCGCACGACTATCTGGTGGCCAAGGAGATGGATAAGCGGGGCACAGGTGAGCGTGTCTCATCTGTGTTTAAAGGTTGTGTTGCATGCAACGAGGTGATGTGCACCAATGTGCACGACTACCTGGTGGCCAAGGAGATGGAGGAGCAGGGCAACGGTGAGCGTGTCTTGGCAGTGTCTTAAGGTTGTGTAAAGGTGTGTGTGGGTTGCATGTAACCATACGTGTGCGGCAATGCTCACGTCTACCTGGTGGCCGAGAAGCACAGGACCGGTAACCTGTGAGTTGAAGTACGCCGGTTGTCCATATTGGCGTGGGGCGGGTGGGGCGCACGCACTTGGTGCACCCGCACCCTTTAGCCCCTCCTCCCCTTCACTGCTTTACTAGCGCTCCGCCCACTCGATAACACGGGCCAAACTATAAGGCAAGCCGTAACACATGCATGTCCTATGCTCCCTTGCTGCGCCGCAGTGCTGACCCCGGCTGAGCTGGTTGCCCGCAAGGTGGCGAAGGGTTGGGGCGGCTGGCAGCTGGACCCTGTGCTGGAGGAGCGGCGGCGGGCGCTGAAGCAGGCTGAGCGGGAGCTGCGGAGGGCGGAGAAGGAGGTGCAGCGGGTGGAGAGGGAGCACGGCAGGGGGCCGGCAGGCGGGGAGGAGGAGCAGGAGGGGGAAGGGCAGGGGGGTCAGGAGGCGGAGGAGGAGGAGGAGCAGGGGAGGGAGGAGGCGCAGGAGGGGGAGGGGCAGCAGGCGGCAGCAGGAGCGGAGGAGGAGGGGGCTGAGACGGAGGCGGAGGGGGCTGCCAGCGGTGACAAGGGGAAGGGGAAGGGCAAGGGCGGCCGTGGCAAGGGGCCGCGTGGTGGGAAGGCGGGGGCGGGGGAGGAGGAGGCGGAAGAGGAGGCGATTGGCAAGGGGGGCCGGAAGGACGCTAAGCGGTGGGCGGCCAAGAAGGCAGCGGCGGAGCGGGGGGAGGAGGAGGAGGGGGAGGCCGCAGCAGGGGCGGAGGAGGAGGGGCCTGGAACGGAAGCGGAGAGAGCTGCCGGCGGTGACAAGGAGAAGGGCAAGGCCAGGGGCGGGCGCAGCAAGGTCCAACGTGGTGGGAAGGTGGGGGAGGAGGGGGTAAATGCGGAGGAGGCGGAGGCGGGTGGGAAGGGGGGCCGCAAGGACGCCAAGCGCGAGAGGGCCAAGCAGGCAGTGGCGGAGCCTGAGGGGGACACCGGGGCGGAGGAGGAGGCAGCTGCGGGCGGCGGCAAGGGGAAGGGGAAAGCCAGGGGTGGCCGCGGCAAGGGCCAGCGTGGTGGAAAGGCGAGGGTGGAAGGAGGGATGAAGGCGGGTGAGAAGCAGGGCGGGCAGGATGCTACGCGCAGGAGAGGCAAGCAGGCAACAGCGGAGCAGGGGCGGAGGAGGAGCATGACGGGAGGGAGGAGGGGGAGGCGGCTACAGGGGCGGAGCCTGAGGGAGACAAGGGAGCGGCGGAGGAGGACGCAGCTGCCGGCGGCGGCAAGGGGAAGGTGAAGGCCAGAGACGCCCGCAGCAAGAGCCAGCGCAGTGGGGAGGTGGGGCAGGAGGAGGCGGAGGAGGGTGGGAAGGGGCGCCAGAAGGGCGCGAAGCGGCGGAGGGCCAAAAAGGCAGCGGGGGGGCAGCAGGAGGAGGGGCAGGAGGGGAGGGAGGATGGGGAGGCGGCGGTGGAGGCGGGGCAGCTAGCGGCGGACACCCAGCCCGGCCAGGGGGAGGGGGAGGGGGACGGCCAGGCGGAGGGCCCGGATGGAGAGCAGGAGGGCGGCGGGCAGCCGGAGCAAGGGCAGCAGGGCAACACGGAGAGCGGCAGCACGCATGGCAGGTGAGGCGTGACAGGATGTGGGGCATGCATGCCAGGGTGTGGGGCAGTGTCCTGTGGGGGGTGGGGGCGGCTTCGTGGCGGTGGCTGCCGACGAGTGCCGCTAGCTGTTGGAGATTTGATGGGCATTAAGGCGCGAATACCGCGGGAGCGCAGCTGCATGACAGTTTTACAGCACACGTGACACACATGCCGAGATGCCGTGCTTGTTGCCAGGGCCCAGCATCGATGACCTTTGGCGCTACATCTGCCCTTCGCGCGGTCTGCAGGAAGCGGCGTGTGCCCCGCGCGTCAGGGGAGGAGGCTACAAGGCGCAGCGTGGGCAAGGCGGTGGCGGGAGGCGTGACCGCGGCGGCTGCGGACGAGGAGGAGGAGGAGGCGGTGCAGGTGGATGTAGACGCCGCCAAGGCGGCTGCTATGCCCGCAAAGGGCCGCAAGGCCAGTGGGAGGTGAGGGGTGTGCGGCGAATGGAGCAACTGAGGGGCTGCATGCCCTTGGGATGGCTGCGGCTGTGAGATGGCTCTGAGAATGAGTGGTGTGCCTTCAGTATGTGAGCATGCCTTCAGTAGGTGAGAATGAGTGGTGTGCCTTCAGTAACTCGCACTGAGGCTTTTGCCCTTGACGTCTTGAGTAGTTCGCCGTTCCCACAGGGGAATCTCCCCTGGTCTCCCACATACCGTTACCACGAGAAGTCGCATGACTGGCCCTGAGCCAACTGGGGTTTGCCATGCAGGGCTGGAGCCGTGCTGGGCTGAGCCGGGCGGACGCCAGAGGCATATGCTCAGAACGGACGTGGCTCCCGCTGTGGGGAGTAAGCGCGGAGCAGCAAAGTGGCTAACGGAAGGCGATTTACGTTTGCGGAGGGCACGGCATTGGCGTCGGCGGCTTGACCGTCTTCAACCATCGCCCGGAACCAATCCTGGAGGGAAATCGGTACGATGTACATACGCTTAGAGCAATGGACCAGAGGAGCGCGTGCGGTGCGGGATGCAGTCAGCATGGGCATGCAACCCCTGCCGTGGCCGGGATCGTGCGGGCGTTGCTGGGGTACTCCAGTCCTTGATGGGTGAAGATATGGCCCGGGTCTGTACCTGGCAGGGCCCGCATTATGTGAGTATTGCGGTTGACGGTTTCGCAATGGATACCTGGGGATAACGGGCGATCTAGCCACAGCGTCTGGGTAAAATGCCCACTGGCAAAAACAACTGGCAGGTGAGCTTGTGCGGGGTTAGCCGTGGCTTGGCCGTAGCTTGGCGCACGAAACCAAGTGCGAGCACCTAAGCATCGTTGGTTCGTTGGAGCATGGTGAAATGCGGTGGCATCGTGAGCACGTGGTGTTGACACGGGGTGCCAAAGCCTGATAGGTTACTCGTAGCTCCTCGTTCGCCGATGTGGTTGAGCATGCCGGGTGCAGCCCAGATCTGTACGAAGCATGCGCGGGCGGTGGCAGTCACAGGCAATGGCCTGCCGATTAGATCCACGTTCTTATTTTGCAGCCATGGACTTTGGTACCGCCTGGGGATACGGTACGGTATTGGATGGTATGCGATTACGCATGTACATACCCTAATCCGTGTCGGATGGCTGGAGCAGAGCTGGGTCGTGTGGTGACCTTTATTTTGGCCATGACGGGGCCCTTTACGGCCTGATACCCCAGCACCCTCAGACAACCTTGAGTTGGGTTGAATGCGAGTGCCGAAGGATGACTGAGTGCTACTTACACTACGGTAAACGGCTCTGTTTATTGCCGTTCTTAAGTGTTGTCGGGACGAATCGTATGGGATCGTCGGGACGAATCGTGTGGCCACACCACCTGGATTGCACCGTAACATAAATGGTCACACAACTGGATCGGTCAGCGACCGGGGCTGAGGCTGCAAGCTACGGCCCAACGTACACTTCAAGTGGCCCGCATAGCCACAGGGTGCAGTGGTACCGCACCGGCGGTACGAAGTCCCTGACACCCTCCAGTGCCCCATGTCCAACAGTTCACCTTGACCCGCAGGCCGCAGCGCAACCCGTACATGCAGAGAGGTTTCCCAGCTGCTACGCCATTGCACTTAACTTTGCCAGCCGCGCATGCGCAGCACTATCCCCACAGCACAGCCAGCACGCAAAGCACAGCCTCCACACCGCAACACGCTCCCAGCAGCCCCCAGCGCGGGCCGCCACGCGCCTGCTCTGCAATCCACCGCGACAACACACCCACCACCCAACATACATAACGCACCCGGCTACCCCACAACCAGCGCTACATTCTGATCTCCACGCCCTTAACACCGTACTTGCGCTCAAGCTGCTGCAGCACGGACCATTTGCAGGCCCAAACTTCATCCGAGTGTTTACTACTGGATGCCCAACGTGGCCTCCAGCTGGAGACGCCACCACATTCTAAGCGCTTCAGCTGCTGTGCCCCGGGGTGCGGGCGGCACAGCTCCAGCAGCAACGACGCGAGCTCCTGCTTGTCCACGCTGTCGCACTTGTCCACGTCCAGCTTTAGGTGTGTTAGGCGGGTCATGTGGTGCCTCATGCTGGGCAGGGCCGCCACAGGGAAGATGCACTTGCACAGGTGCAGGCCTGCGGCGCGCGGGCGGCAGGAAGCGTACCGGTTGGATACGCAGAGGCGGAGGTTTTATACGTGCGCAACCACGTGCGTGTAGGCCGACCGGTAAGCCAGCGGTGGACTGCAACGTAAGGCACAGCGTTGCGGCTGTACAGGAGCTGTCTTACCGGTAAAATTCTAGCGCTAGGCTTGTACGCTAGCGCACCTGTGAAGCTGCCACTGGCACTAGGCGCAAGCATGCACCTGGCCCCCAGCCCCCACCGGTGGTGAAGACTGAGTGCCTAAACACACGAGAGACACTTGCAACCCGGCCCCACTTGCAACCCGGCTCTTCATGCACTTCCCCCCCTCGACACAAAATCTGTCGTATCCCCCTCCCCGCTCGCACGCCATGTCTCACTCTCGAGGTGTGGCAGCACCGCCCCCAAGCAGCGCAGGTCCTCCGTGCTCAGCACCATGTTCTCCAGCCTCAGCTCCCCTACCACGCTGCCCAGCCCCAGCAGATGCCGTACCCACTCCGAGTGGCCATCAGGGGAGCCCTCGCGTGGCTGCATCTTGCTGGGCCTCACGTTCAGGGGATCTCCCACGCTCCCGTCCGCCTCAATCGCTATGCTGCCGCTGCCCCCGCCGCTGCCACGATACCGCACCAGCCGCTGCACCGCCGGACCCACCGCCTGCACCGCCTCCTGCGTTACCCGCCCGCCCTGCTCCGTCACATCGCACATGCCGAAGAAAATGTTGGTCACGCTCAAGCGGGTGAGTGAGGAGGGCAACTGCAGGCGAGCGAGCAGCCGCGGGGATGCTGCCTCGCGCAACTGCAGCTCCTGCAGCAGGGGCGGCAGCGCCCCGGACGACGGCACATGAAGGCGTGTGGGTCCGCCGCCGTTGCCTCCTGCTGCCCTTGCCTGAGGTGCTTGGGCCCCGTCGTCGAATGGCAGCAGCCCTCCCAAAGTAAGGCTGGTCAGGGCGGTCAGGGATGCAGCCTCGGTGGGTGTGAGCCACAGTGTGGGGCAGTGCAGGTGCTGCAGCTGCTGCATGTGGGCCAGGATGAATAGCAGCGTGGTGCGGTGCGACTCCCGCACCTCGCACAGTTCCACGTGCCATACTTTATCCTCCGCCTGGTTTTCGTACCAACTGTCGTGGGTGTGCTGGAAGCAGCCGTTCAGGTCCAGGTGCAGGTGGGTTAGGGTGGAGAGGGCGCTGAGGCGGGCCAGGTGTGCTGTGCGCGGCTGCAGGTACTCCGGCGAACACGTGGCGCCGCGTTCGTCATGAAGGCGGAGGTGCAGTGAGCGGAGCCCTCTGAGCTGGTCGACACCTGTGTATACCGTAGACTCGATGGCAATGCTCTCACAAACTGCGAAGGCAAAGGAGGGCAAGGAAGCGGTTGCAGGCGAACGGCACAGCGCAAGATCAGTTGGCACACATGATTTGGCATTGTGCCGGTCGCAATGTTGTGGAAGCTTGCGTTGACACCAGTACAGTACAACTGCCTGCATGGCAAGGAGAACCGCGCACGGGTACGCCACCGGGGCGACTTCCGGTGCCCATCAAGTGACGGCCCCGTACATTCGCAACCCTGTTCCCCAAGGGCCATGGCATGCAGGCAACTTTCCGGGGCTTGTTGACACGCACACTTCACGCGTTTCGCATTCATTCCCCCGGGCCACGGTACCCACCACGGTTTTCGATACAGTATGCGCCATGGCGTCGCGCCGCCAGCTCGAGGCTGGTGAGTGCCGTACACCTCTCCACGTACTTGTACAGCAGTGCCGGCCAACGGTCCATAACCCACAGCCGAAGGTGTGTTAGCCGCGGCCCGCAGTGCGACAGCAGCTCGATGCAGCCGTACTGGTACTCCATCGAGGCATAACTTGGATACGGAACATACCTCTTGAGGGGCCCGCCGTGCCGCTCGTGGTCCAGGGTCAGGCTGGTCACGTGCGGGCAGCAGGTCGACACAGCCTCCGCCGTCGACCCGGTGATAGGCACGGCGCCCTCCAGCACCAGGCTTGACAGGGGCCAGCCGGAGCACGCCGCCAGCGCCGCATGCCTGCAGGTGGCACGTGGCAGACTGTGCACCTGGCCTAGGACAACCTTGCATACCGATGAGCAGGCGGCCGCAGCGGCATATGCAACCTGCCGTACGTGCAACACGTGCAAATGCTGATCCGGCATAGTGGAGTGGCATCCCTACACGACAGAGCAGCAGGGCCTGCGCCCCTGCATCCCACGACACACTGCTGCGTGCGTTGACTGCTCACTCATGCTTTCTTCGGAGACTGATATGCAGCACCCAGGACTAAACAGCAGTAAACAGCAGCATCAAGACAACGTTGCCATGCCGCACACCCGTACTCACAGCTGCGCCTCCCTGCTGCCATCACGGTCGTCCGTGAAGCACACCGCCAGCGACCGCAGCTGGGCGCCACGGCCCCGCACCGCCTGCAGAGACGTTCGTATCTGCTCTTCTGCTGGTGATCCATGAGGGACATCAATTGTGTTGCTTCTATCATTCATATTGTTACTCGCGACGGCTGGCTCCTGGCGCGTGGCCCCCAACGTGAGCTACAGGTGTGTTAGCAGCCTGTCGTGCAGCCGCAGCCCGCCGCTGCACGACGCCCGGACGGCCTTGCACTCTGCAGGCTGCAGGTGGCCCCACGCTATGCACGTGGCTTGGAGGAACGCATCGGTGGATGCGTGCCCGGTGGAGGTCGGTGGTGCAGCGCCGGCAGCGTGAGGGTTGGCGGGCTGCGGCTGTGCAGCGCGTGTAGCGGCTGATTGACCTTCCATGGCTGCAACGGGTAGAAGTACGAAGTATGAACGTATGATTTGGTTGCAGGACGAGGTGCAGAGCTCTGTGGGGACCAAGGGGGAACGAAGGGTGGAGTGTCTACATGTTAAAGCGGGTACGTAGCGGGTGGGGCCGGGAGACCGTGGGCGCGCAGCACAGTGAACCAAGGGCACCATAAGCGAAATCGCATCGACACATATTCTGTGGGTAAGGACTATGCTATTTTCGCATTGCCGCTGTGTTTAGGCGGCCAAGCTCAGTGGCAAGTGCTCGTGCAGTGGAGCGGGAGCTCTCCTCCCAGGCCATTAGTCCCTCCTCACCTGACTCAGCGAATGGAGATGTCGTGCGGAGAGCTATGCGTTCCCGTTGAAGTGCGGGACACCATACCGTACATCGCGATGGGCATGACAGTTGCTTTGCGTGTGCTCAACGTGGCGAGGTGAAGAGCTATTTGTTGTATGCGGAATGGAGTATATGCATGGGCCTATCATAGGTGACGCTGCGTTTGACCTGAGCACCTGACGCCCTTTTACATGGCAAGGTGAAACAGCCCCATAAGGAGTCTGGTGGACTGGATGAGGCAGCACTTCGGTCCATGCATGATAACTGTGCCACTGTTCAGCTGGACCTACGCACGCGGCTATGCAGTGCCTGCGACATGTGTTCGCCCGAAGGGTTCTTTCATCCCAGCGAACAGTCACGCAACAGCAAGCCAGGGTACACTGGCACCTGCCCTATGGCTACTCCGATCGGAGGCAATGCATTTGACTGGCCATGCTCTTCATACATGTAATAGCTGGTAAGGGCCCGCTTTTCACGATGCCGACACTGCAGCTGCGCGCCTCAGCTGCAAGGCGTTCAGTGTGGCCATTGTCCAAAGGTTGCAAAAGGCATGCATAAGAGTTCTTTCTGGATATGGCGTGGCTAAACAGAAACCTGCTGACGACGCATGTGGGTGTCGTTGGCGGCAAGTGCGTTGGGGCAGTGTCCCGGTCTTCAGGATTATTATGATTTTGGCGGCTATTTGGGCTGCCTGTCAGGATTATTCGAGGCAGAATTCTGAGCGAATCAGGATTTTCAAGAGGTTTTGCCCCCAGGATTGGCCCAGAAATCCTGGAAAATGTACGATTGTCAGGATTTTCAGACCCGAAGGCTCTGAAATTATGAACGGTCAGAATTTTCCGCCAGATAAGACCGGAACACTGGTTGGGGGAGGTGCCAGCGAGGTGGCGAACCGACCTGCCTACCGGCCGTGCTGGGAGTGGGCCGGCCAATGCATACGGTACACACTGACACACCTTCTGGTGCATGCTTGGGGTAGCTGAGGGGCAGTACAGCACAGGGGAGAGCAGAGTCTCCCCTGAGTGGCCCAGATTGAAACGCCAGGCCTCCCACCCAGAAACCCTGTCCCATCCGGTCCGATACAGCACGCAGACACACGTGCAGGTACCGTACTGGCGTTTGCATAGTTGCACGAAGGCAACGCAGGAAATGAAGTGAGCAGATACCGGTATGGTCAGCTAGGCCCTGTGTGAAGAGAGATGCGGTGAGGGGAGGTACGAGCGCAAAATCAAAAGCAAGTTCTAGAGACGTAGGTACGGGGTCATCCCCCAGCACAGGGGCCCCTGCCCAGCACCACCTGATGTCAAGACCCTTGGCAAGGGAGTCCCCCAACGGCCATCAGCCACAAACCCACAAGTTCTCATAGCGCACCGCAACCGCCCGTGGCCCAGCAAGCAAGCAATGTACTGCCACATCTCAATTGCAAGCTAGTTTGTCCAGTACAGCGTCTGAACCTGGGTCCAAGCCCGAGGACATGCCAAGTAAGTGCACTTTGCCGGCACGACGGGACACTCCCAAGGCCTCAATACCACAGCAGGACGCCACTTGCATTTAAAAATATATGGCGCCATAGGCATTCGATGATTCCCCGTCCTGCAGCCCATTCGGCAGCCGCCGGTGCATGGATGCACGACGTCTCCCGTTGGGGCATAAAAGCTGCCCCGACACAGGCGAAAGTTTATCTGATGGCACACAACCACATAAGGTCGTTTTACATTTAGCCGCCCTTATGCATCTCTCTCCAACTATCACGCTTGTGCACGGCCCAACGCGTTCTTTGTGTGGCACCCAATTGAGCACCGCTTGCAAGGCTCCTTCAATTTCCTGGCTTTCTTGAATGTACAACTGTATTTGCTTCGAGGACTCGTCGCTCGGAGCAGCCGCCTCTGGATCCTGGCCGCCGGTTCTGATTTTGGCCGTGGCGACCGCTGGAGCAACGGCTTTGGAGCTTATGACAATGATGTGAGCAACGATCTCATAGCTACCTCACCCACCTCCGCCCCCTCAGCCGCCGCACGCCCGTAAGTGCCATGCACTTTCGCCCAGGCTCGGCATACCCCGAACACACCGGCAGTGAGGAGTTTTTGGGTTCCCTCTACTGAATATAATGAGGACAAAACCCGGCACGGAATCGAATCACTTAAGCCAACACTGAGCCGAGAACATGCCTACTCGCCTGGGCGGCGTGCGCACGTGCCTTGCACTCCATCGTGCACGTGCATGGCATTGCGCACAGCATCACAGCATTGCTTTTCGAGGCGTTGCCCGGGAGTGCTTTCCTCTGTGTGCCCTGGGCGTCACGGGAAGCATACAACATACCCAGCCAGAATTAAAACCAGCGCCTACCTTTACCACTCCTGTAGGCAGGTGACTGACCTGTCTCCTGGCATAGCATCTGAACACCACACCATTTGCGCATGGCACCTCTCAGCTGTGCACATGCACGCACACTCACCAA
The DNA here is from genome assembly GCA_036984285.1 of Chlamydomonas sp. KOR1. Lineage (NCBI taxonomy): Eukaryota > Viridiplantae > Chlorophyta > Chlorophyceae > Chlamydomonadales > Chlamydomonadaceae > Chlamydomonas > Chlamydomonas sp. KOR1. The sequence continues at coordinate 84,001 of BQMZ01000315.1, read as the reverse complement.
CCCCGGACATCATCCCCACGCAGTGGGTTAGAGTGTCCCAATGCGTGTGCCAAAGCGGCTTCGGCAGGAGGCGACGTGTTGCGGCATGGCTGACGGGTGCCTGGTCGAGTCAATTTGCCTCTGAGATCTTCACTATGCGCTCTGCATCACGCATTACACGTTGCCCCTTGGGGTTGCACCTTTGTTGCGCTCATAATCGAGCGCCTCCTTGCCACGGATGTGGTAGCTGCATCCGCAGCCGATGACCTCACCTGTCCAAAGGAAGCGCACATTGGACCCCAGTCCACTCATAGGAAACTGGCGGGGCCGTTCCAGTGGTCCATCCGGTGCCAAGTAGTGTGCACATCGTTCACGTGTTGCAAGCTGTGCACAGGTGCATTGAGCACGCATGCGCATGGCCTATACAAGTCGAGGATGAATTACAATATCTGTCAATCCAATGATTCCTGATTGCTTCATATCCTCTAAGAAGTACTGAGACTACGAAGGCCACCATGCTCCTCTGCACCTGTTGCACGCGCCTGCATGAGTATGCATGCATACTCGACTCCTGTCTTGCAGGAAGAGACCAGGTGATGATTGTAAATAAATATGGAATTACCGTCTGAAGGTATTCGCTTTATGAAGTCAAATTGGCTGCCTGATGGTTTCTCCCTGCTGAGCACACGATTGCAATCTGCTGTTGTCATGCTGGCATTGGGCAGGAGCGTGCGCTGCGGCAGTTTGCAACAATTGCTTGCTGCTGCCCTAGCGCTGGCGAACGCCCGCGTGCCTACAGCAATCGTGCAACTGTTGAGTCGTCCAGGTGAACCCTGATCCTGGACGAATTAGTGGATGCCTCATCATCACAAATCACGCTGTACGACTCCTGTGCACGGCCTATGATATTTTATAAAGTAGTGGAGGGACGTCGGTTGAACACGATTCAGCCGAGGGTGACCCATCAGTCTTCAAGCTGAGGCCCAGCGGACTCATGCACTGAGCACACTGCACGCGGACCCAGTTGGCAATGACGAAGAACACGATACAGACCTAAATATCCTTCCTGATTCCTGAAGGCATCATCTAAGGGGCTGAGCCAATTATGGGTCCATGCATACGCATGCCTGCGCCTTCAGCACCACGTGGCGGGGCCGTAGCATGCACTACACCAGGGGAGTTCTCCCCTGCACTACACGTTGCACGCTCGGTCGGCAATGATGACGGAGATCGAAGGCTCCTCGGCGTTCCTCACTGTTGAGCATGCCGGCGTTGTTCCTCGCTGTTTGAAATGCAAAATGCGTATCGCATGTCGTACACCTGGCAGGTGACGGATGCGTCATAGGGCCTCTTGACCAGGACGCCTGGTCTTGAGCGCCGCTGTGTTGCACCCTGTACCAAGGGCTTTTAAGCGCCTCAGGGCAGCTCCGGCCTAAATAAGTCCTGCAATGCCAGAGGCAATCCATGCCGCGTGGGCGCAAGGTGACGAACTGGTGCGGCCAACACTTTTCGATTTGCTGCTTTGCTCAGAAGGCCTTCAGGCTTTGCTTGCCAGTTGCTGCCGCAGTAGCTTGGCATGTCCTCTGCACCTACCAAAGGTGGGCGCTGAGTTGCTGGCTCAAGACCTGCACCTGCCAGCATGTTCAAATGGAGACCAAACGGTGAAGCATGCACACGTCTCCCTCCTCTCGCTGGCAGCGGCGCTTTGTCTAGCAAGCACAAGGGCATGCGCGGTGCTCTGCCCCGCGTCCTGTTCCTGGCCTAAGTGCGTAAGTGGGTTGAAGGATGCGCTGATGGGAGGTACAAAAGTCAATTTGGAAAGCAACTTCCTGGCCTAAGCGTTGTGGGGCTCGCGGCAGGTCGACTGCATCAGACTGCATCCCCCAGTTGATCACAAGTCACAAAGGTACAGCTCCACGCCGTACAACCCCAGGACCGCTGTCTGCCGTGTGACAGCGGGTGTACCAGGCTCGATACCTCGGCGTGCGGCTCACATGCATGTGCATCGCCGTCGCAGCCGGCCTGTCCTCTGGCGCACAGGCGTGCACGGTTGCCCGCCGCACCTCACGTTGCCAGTACGCCAGTTGCCAGTACGACATCAGGAAAGCTATCCCGGGCAACCACGTTATGGCATGCATCACTCCATCACACTAACCCTCAGTCCTCCTTTCCTCCCCGGCCCCGCCAGCTCCAAGTTAACATTACGGTACACACGCGCTTGTGCCCTGCCCGCATGCGAATTAATCTTTCCCGGCTCCCCGTGACATTTGGCATTTTGTGTTACGCATGACGCATCCACATTCAAACCTAAAAACCTCCTCCACCCTACACACCTTACTTATCCCATCATGTTGCGCTCCCCGCTGTCCAAACGAACCACGCTGCTCGTCCGCGCGCCGCGCACCTGGCACCCCCCTTCCCCACACGCAGCGCCCCACATTGCCGCTACCGCTCATACGCTGCGCGCGTCCCCGCAGCCCTCCATCAACACCCATCCTTCTACATGTCTCCGCCGTCCTCCTCTCCCGCCAGCTCGTCCAGCTCCAGCATCCTTGTATAGCATGGCTGATAATTGTGTAGCGAAATGGATAATTCATCATCCGCACTACATGTCCCCGCCGTCCTCCTCCCCCGCCAGCTCGTCCAGCTCCAGCATGTTGCGCTCCACGTAGTTGATGATCTCGGAGATGCGGTCGCGATTGCGGCGCGTGGCCCAGGTGGCGTTGGAGGAGGTGAGGTCGTTGGCGCCGCGCAGCTCCTGGCCCACCAGCCGGTCCTCCAGCGAGTCGATCTTGCCCATGTGCGCGTCGTGGCTGGCCTGCAGCGCGTTCATTAAGCTGTCCTTGTCCTGCGGAGGGAAAGAAGCAGGTAGGGGCAGGGACAAAGACGTTGATCAATTATATGAAAGTGCTTGTACGGATTGTGGGGGCCTGCAGCGCGTTTATCAGGCTATCCCTGTCCTGAGAGGCGACAAGAGGGCATGAGGAAGCGATGGAAAGTGAGGGGGAACACATAAAGTTGAGGGACACAATGCAACATTTGCTGGTGCGTTGCAGCGAGGCGGCAGGCAGGCAGGCAGGGGCGTGGGAGAAGCTGGTAGCAATTCAGTGTGGTGGGTGGGCAAGTGGGCAGGCCACAGGGGCCAAAGCCACTGGCGTTGGTGGAGGCCGCCGGTACCGGCGCCATTAGAGCCGCACTGGTCGTGCTGTCAAGTTGCACGGGCGGCAGCCTACCGGTACGTATAGCACAGCAGTACCCTCTCGCCTCGCCGCTCCCGGCCCCTGCACCTTCCAACTGAAGAAGCGTGTGCGCTTCTTCCGGCAGGCACATGTGTGTGCGCCCGCAAACCCCTCGCCCGCATCCCCTCACCCTCCACCCCGCCCTCCCTCACCAGCCCCCCTCCCCTCCGCAAACGCACCTGCAGCAGCGTGCGCGCGTCCTCCGGCAGGCTCTCCACGTCGCTGTTCTCCTGGTTGTACTTTTCGAACACCGTCATGGCCACAGAGGTGAGCTGGTTGAAGAACGAGTTCTGCAGGTCGCGGACCTGCACACGAGGAAGCAAGCAGCACGTGGCATGAAACACGTGGCATGCGTGCGTCGTGCGCCCCACCATCCCTTTCCCCACCCCCCTACGTGCCTGTCTGCCTGCCACAATCTTACAGCGTTAGACACAACGCGAACGACAACCCGTGGTCCGTATACAGCGCCACTCGATTGGGCCACACAATGTGGGCGACGTGAGCTGCGCCCGGTTTCCTGCGAGTACGGCATGGGGCATGCAGCACGGGCACGGGTGGCGTATGGCGCCCACCTGCGTGAAGTACCCGTTGTACTGTCCCTTGTTGGCCTCCGCCAGCTCGCTGTAGGCCCTGTCGAACTCCTGCACCAGGCCGTCCAGCACCTCCACCGCCTCCATCTCCACAGCCATCAGCTGGTCCTTGAGCGACATCAGCTTCACCTGCAGGGGGTGTGTAGCCGATGCGGTGAGGGGAGGTGCAAACGCGTATTCCAAACCAAAGTTTTGAGGACCAGACCTTAAACTAGACCGCGATGGCATGTGAGAGGTGTGTGTGTGTGCGCAGTGCGGGGTTTGGAGGACGTTAGGGCGTCGCGGGGCTGGGACGGGGCAACGGGCTCTCGTGTCACGCGTGGAGCGATTGGGGGATGTGTGTTGCGATAAGCACGGCCAACTGACTTTTCAGCCCCGGTCAGCCCCTGTGCACCAGCAAGCCGCACCGCACCGCACCCTCCCACGCTCAATACGACCCTCTCACCGTCCCAACCCTCTTCTGAGCACTCATACCCCACCCCTCCACCCCACTCGACACCACCCACCTGGAGGTTGCTAGTTGCTTCCAACTTACAACTCGTACCTGCCGTGTAACATGCTACTGCGTCCCCGCATGTGCACCTCTACCCACCTTGAGGTTGAGTACCTGCACTTGAGCACCACCGCTCCACCCTCAACCCCACTACGCCTCCATGCCTACCTGACGCCTTACATAATTTCCTGGCGTCACACGCGTACCCTCCCCTCAAACCCACGCACCACGCCCCACCTTGAGGTTGAGCACCTGCGCCTCCGCCTCCAGCGGGTTGTCCGACACCTCCCGCGCCACGCGCTTCTTGGCCTTCTCGAACTCCACGATCAGCTTGCGCGCCGCCGCGTCTTTCTCCTCCAGGTAGCCGCGCACCACCGCCAGCCACTCCTCGTACTCCATCTTCTTCTTGTTGTGCTGCTCCAGGATCGCAACCTGGAGCAGGGGGGGGGTTACTACGTACACCGATACTGAAGCGCTACCAGGGGAGGGGGAGGGCGAGAGGGGCGCGGGGCATGAGGTGGAGACCACGCATGTGGCATGCTGTTTGAAATTGCCGTCTTAGCGCATTTGAAGCCATGGCATGCGGTCGACTCTGTTGGTCCGCTGTGACTGCGGCACAACGGTGGCAGCCTCAGTCACTCCCACCCCGTAGCTTGGGGCCACCCACTCCTGACCGCAACCGTACGGCCCTAGGCGTGTGCCTCGTGTCCGACGCTCCTCTGTCCTATGTTGCCCCGCATCACTCGCGCCACCTCCACCTCCACCTCCACCCCAACTTCCACCTCCACCCCCAGACCGTCACGGCCACCAGCCATGGCGCCCGTCATCAAGTCAATCCCCGCCGAGTTGCTACAACCACCCGCCCTGCCCCACCTTGAACTCGTCCGTGGCGGTGTTGAACTTATCTCTGATGTCGTTCCAGGGGTCAAGCAGGTTTGGCACCTGGCTCAGGCGGGGCCACTCGGGGTCCTCCTTGACCTGGGGGCGGGGGAGGGGTTTACGAGGAACGAGGACGAGGGATGAGGCGATTGCGGGGCGGGATTGGGGAAGTGCCCTCACGCGCCCTCGTTACCCGCAATACCGATGAGCAACCTCAGGCTCTCCCGGCTGGCCACTTGTCCCACGCCCACTGATAGAGCCCCCTACGCAGCACACCATGCCTGCGGCCACTCCATCCCACTCCCGCGCTTGCAAGCCCGCCCCATGCCACCATTCCCGACCCAGAAAGCCCGCCGTGTCATTTTCGGGTGGCCTCCGCCCTCCCAACCCAACAAGGGACTCCCCCCACACCCGCTGCTTCTGTTACCTTGCGGCTGCGCCAACATTGGCATCCCCCGCGCCCCTCCCAACCCACCATGTCGTCATGAGACAGTACAAGCAGCATGGCTGCGAGTGATCGCCAATACCAACGCCCCCCATGCCCACCATGTCGTCTATGAGCGACTCCACGCCCTCCAGGTTGGCCTGCCCCATCAGCTTGTTGTGCGCGTCGCGCTCCGCGTTCAGCTTCTCCTCCTGCGTCGCCTGCTCCTCGCGCTCCTGCAGCTCGATCATCTCATCCTGCCGGCAAAGCAACAACATGATAATGATGTAAATGTCAACACTGACACCGGTTGTTACCCTGATGTTTTTCAGGGGGTCAGGGCTGTAACTCAGTCATCTCGTGCTGCGGGCTGGTTAAGGCCAGGCCGGATGAAGTGTGCGCGTGGCGGGACAGGGCCACCCGGCCTCCCGCTCCCTTGCGCCCACCCGACCGCACACGTGGCAAACCCGGGCTGTTCCCGTGGGCTGTTCCCTTGTCGTCGCCACATCCGCCTGGTTGACCAGCCCTGACTTTGAAAACCCTGCCCTCTCACAACTTCGCGAGACCGCGCACCTGGCAAACCCACAGCCGCACTGCCGACCCCCTTTCTCCCGCTGTAAGACTGCCTGCCTAGTGAGTCCACTACCGGTATCGTACTGCCCGACCGCTCTTCTCTCGCTCCCTTGACCCTACGAGGCCGCTGCACAACAAGTGCGCGCCTGGTGAACCCACTACCGGTATCGAGCCACCCCACCACCTGCCTCTCGCTCTCTTGGCCCCCCCTCCGAGGCCGCCTGCACCTACAGTGCAGCGGCAACCCATGCAAGCCCCATCCGCATCCCCCTCCCTTGTTCCTCACGGCCATCCGCATCCCCCTGCCTCCCTCCTACTGGCTGGCTCTTCCCCCACCTGGTGCTGCTCCCGTGCCGCCGCCACATCCGCCTGGTTGACCCGCCTGTAGTCCAGGTATATGAGGTCCTTGATGTGCGACAGCACGTAGGAGCGGTAGTCGTGGTCCTTGCAGATGGGGTTGCCCGCCAGGTTGACCAGCCGCAGCTGCTTGAACTGGCGCAGGTACATGATGTTGTCCAGCTGCGACAGCTGGTTGTTGCCTGCGGGGGAGGGGCAGGAGGGTGTGAGCCCATGAGTGCATGGTGCAGGCCTGCGTAAGGAACGAGTGCGCGAAGTATGTGCGGCTGGGAACGTACATGCCGTCCCCGCTGTGTACGTTTTTTGTAGGCGGTGTATGAGCATTTACACCCTCTCCCCTTGTATGCAACCCGCACGACCGCCAGCCATGTGGCCCGCTTCGCAGGTTGGCCCAGCTCTATGCGCTTGCGGTTCTCGGCGCCAACTACGCCGCCCGAGTCAGGACATGGTGAGTCCGCCATGCTCATTTCCTTTCGATGCCCATGGTTAGCTCCCGCTGCCCCGTGCAGCACTGCCCTCCTCCTGCGACACGCGCACGGCGCTTGCCCCCGGCCCACGCACCCAGAGACAGCACATTGAGGTTGACCAGCGTGTCCAGGTTCTCAATCTTTGAGATCTGGTTGTTGAACAGGGACAGGTCCACCAGCTTGGTGAGGGTGTCCAGCCCCGTGATTTGGGTGATGCGGTTGAACGACAGGTCCAGCCATGTGAGGTTGGTCTAGCAGGGGGGGAGGGTAGTGTGCGGATAAGCGGACCCGTGCGGTACAGTTGCACGAGACAAGCCGCTGCACATAGCGAGCGATTGCGGATGTAACGATTGAGGTGTGAAGCTTTGGATTAGCCTGGCAGGAATGCTGGCCGTCTGTGCAGGTGGTTGGGGGTCTACGCGGCCCACACGCACGGGAGCGACCCGGCGGGTCACTGCATGGTGCAGGCTGCCAGCCTGCAAGCCTTTTTCCTGCACGCACGCCAGCTGGCGACGCACCAAGTGTCCGAGGTTCTCAACCTTCGTGACCTGGTTGTTGTCAATCTGTAGCTTTGTCAGGTTGTCCAGCCCTCTCAAGTTGTCAATGCAGGCCAGGTTCTTGAAGCTGAACGCCAAGCATTCTACTTCTTTGAATGGTATGGTGCGCTTTTTGTTGGCAGCCGTCTCTGGCTCTCCACCCTGAATCTGTGGGGACGCAGCGAGCGGGGCAGCTGTGAGGGCTTGCCTCTGGACATCCCCGGGCCCTGACATGTGATGCGAGAACGGACCCAACCTGAATGCATTCTCGTGTTAAAGCCTCAGTGATGACGTTCGGCTCGACCTCCGCAATCAGCCTTTCTAAGGAGACCGGCATTTCGCCTGAGTAGTGCTGCTATCGTGCCGGAGCTCGTGACATCACGATACGCTCATTAGTTCAATTAATATGAGTTTTAAACGTACAGTAACAGTGAGTTGTGAGCTGTGCTCCGGTGCTCACTTTGGCCGAGACAAGACTGGGTCAATGGTTGCTAGTATTCTACTGGCGTGTAGACAGCAAGTTACATTTACGTACGCGCCACTGTGACGATACAGGAAGGACCAGCGCCCAGTCGCCCGGTTCTGGAGCCAGCCAAACTGGTGCGGGGAAGGCAGCAAACGGAACAGGGACCTCTACATTGCTGCATACTAAGATCTTACCATCTAATTATAAGAGGGCTTACAGCAATTGGAGCTTGCCACCAGTGAAGGTGCAACAGTGCGACGACCTCGCACATTTACTCGTGATCAGCTTTTCTGGCTTTTATCTGTGAAGATATACAATACCTTCTCTCACGAAGCTCTGTTTGGCTACTACCAACTCGCTTACTACTGCCAGCCTGCGCCAAGCTGTCTCGATCGGGTGCAACGGGGCTCCCCCGCGCCTTACAGGTGCAAAGGGTTCTTTTACAGTACCCACAATGAGACGAACATCAGCGCGGGAAGCTCCGGTGACCAGCACGCACAAGGTGCTGGCTGTGCTAGCTGGCATACTAGGCGGCTACCTGCTTGGGTTTATCGTGATGGAGACCTTTGATGCGGTGGGTACAACAAGGTTATCGCACTAACCAACTGCATGCCCTGCAGCGAGGTTTTTGCTGGCAGGGCAACTGGGTATCCAATTGCGTGTTACAAGGTCGTGGTGTTTTGGGGCCGGGGGAGGTGAGGGCGGGAGGGGGCGGGGGGAGGGGGCGGGAGACGTACCTTAAGGCACTTGGTACGCCACTCTCAAGTCTCAACGCCTGCTATCGGCCGTGCTGCAATGTGGTCCCCTCCTGCAGTTCTTCGGCACTGCACCCGGAACGCCTGTCGTACTGGGCACTCCTGGTGCCTCAGGCGTGCAGGTCGCTGCTCCAGTATCCCAGACAACGGGAGTGCAACTGCAAGGTAGGGGTACGTGTAAAGCGCGAGGAAACCGAGTGAGGCGTCAGGGAAGCACGGAAACGTTGGTGCCTGCACGAAAAAAGCGAGTTGGTTGGCGGATCGAAATGAGAATGCAAGTACTTATCAGAATGTCGCATTAAACGCTAGGTAGGCTACGACACGTGCTTCGTGCTACACATGATAGCAAGGGAATTTAGGAATTGAAGGCTGCTGCTTTACCACCCGCCTGTTTTTGTGGCTGGCGAAGGGATATACTGACAGTTACTTGAAGTTGAGCTGGGTACGCGGGCCGCCCTACTGTTGCAGGTGGAAGCGGCACCACCAGTAAAGCGGATGGCCACACGATCCACAGCCTCCTGACCTCCAACGGGTCACCCTATCAAAACTTCCAAGGACGGATTATGTGAGTGCACGTTTCGGGGCTGGAAGGGGTAAATACTAGTCGGCGTGCGGCTAGGTGAGCCTGCCTGGTCACGTGGGGGTACAATGACACGTCTACACCAGGTGTCTGACCTCTGGGGCTGCGAGACGGTGGGGTCTTTGCTGATGGTGGCATAGGTTGAGCAATCGTGATCGCTGGGGCAACAGGAGCAACAGTGTGGTGGTGTTGCTGCCTGCGTGCCGCCAGGGACCAACAAAACTCGAAACCAGACGGACACACAGTACACAGTTTGATGACATCAGGGGGAGATTATTACCAAGCCTTTCAGGCTCGGATTATGTGAGTCCCCGCCCCAAGCAATGCCGCATCAATAGCCACGTCAAGCCCTGCAAGCCTGCAGTACTGCATTATCGCTGACCTCTCTTGTGGTCGGGTACATACATGCTACGGGCGAACCATCAGGTACGGGACGTACAAGATAGTGCAGAAGATGCCCGGTGGTGACAAGCTGACGGGCTTTACGCGCATCCTCCACCGCATGACCCCGGACGAGCTCATGGACGAGGTGGGTTGACAGACATCCCTGACCGGCAGGCCTTAGCATGGGGCTCCCCTGGGCCTTAGGGGCCAAAAGAGGGGCAGCGTTGTTGAAGTCTTAACTCCAAGTCTGAGCTCCAAGTTCATGGCAATGCTACCCGCTGCATTGCCTCGTGGCGACCTGTCCTCACGTGGGCTGTCGCCGCAGATTCCCACCTTCCGGGCAAACCCGCTCCACCCGGAGTGCGACACGTGGTGCGATTTCCCCGTGGCGGACCGCCCCAACGCCGTCAAGCAGTGGATGGATGCTGTGCTGCGTGAGCCGGCTATGCTCAAAGGGGCATGGATCCTGCTGCTGGAGTGCGACTACGTGTGGATGCGGCCCGTCCAGGCCCCAGACGCATACGATCCCAAGTGAGCGCTGGGGCCTCTTCGGCGTTCACACCTTGACTGCACCTGGCCACATGCCTCGTTATCCTCAACAATTCTCGAGGGTGCTTGACATAGCTGAAGGGAAGGGAACTGCCCGCTGCCGGTCAGCATGCCTCGTTATGCTCGACAATCCTTGGGGGTGCTTGACATAGCTTAACGGAAGGGGACCGCCCGCCGCTGCTTGCTCTGCAGTCAAAAGGGCATGCAGTTCAAGTTCGACTACATTATGCCCACACACCCTGGTGAGTCGCATGTCCGCTAACAAGCACAATGTCACTGCTGTTGCACCCCGCACGCTGTGTGCTGGTCAATCCCGACAGCAGACTAGACCAGCAACCCTACGTGCCGACGTTGCATGGGTGCCCTTGAACAGGGGAACCGTTGAGTTAGCTTCCATGCATGACAGCGCGTTATCCGTACCTCTGGCTAACCACCGCTCCAGCATTGACGAGTACTGCCGTGACCTGCCTGCATACGCCTGTCGCTAACACCAGATGCGGCGCCGCACATGAAGCGCGTCTCCGGAGGCCTGGACCCGGCCGTCATCCCTGCCTCCGGGCCAGCGCCCGTCCTGGTCCGTTACACGGACATGGCTGGCGTTGTGACGGAGTGGGAGCGCGTCACCGCTGTCATCGAGAACGACGCGGCTGCCGTAAAGGTATGCAACACCTGCAGCCAGAGCATCTGTGCGTGTCTTGTTGCGCAGGGTCTTGCAGTGTGGCGTCCTGGTCACTCGTTTACGACGTGCCCGTCCTCCACGCCGTGCAGCAACTGGACTGGGTGCGAGAGATGTATGCTTGGGACATCGCCCTGGCGCTGCGCAACGTGACCCTGATCACGGAGGCGCCGCCCAACAGCCGGTTGATTGCGCAGCCGCCCCATGAGACGTCCCTTGGCAACGCCGCCATGTGCCACTACACATGGTGCGTTACAGGCGCGTTAAGCGGGTTTGTGCTGCTGAACGTGTCTCATACTACATGAGCTCATAGCTTTCGCCACAGCTTTGCCTGGGCGTACGGCAGTTGGTGTGTTGACCGTTTTGCTACCTGCATGGGTGCAGGGCAACGATCTACCATGAGAACAAGAAGGAGATCTGGCGGTTCGAGAAGCGCGACTACACGGCAGCTGACAAGGCCCTGAACGTAAGGAGCTTGGCCTTGCTCGATTGCTTACCTGTGTGCATTCTGGAGCATAGGCAATAGCCGGGAGGTTGGTGTTATATTGCTGGTCCTCACGTTGCGCATGCAGGTACCCCTTCTTCCGATGCCTCCAAAGGAGTGGAAGCAGGGCTGGACGCTTCAGGACGGCCTGCCCGTCACCAAGGACCTCCATGAGCTGGTGTCCAGCATGGTCGGCCGTATGAATGAGGCCATCGCGACACTGCCAAAGCTACAAAAATGAGCAACCGTGTCGGTGGCTGACGTGTTTAGGACATGCGGTAGTAACAAGTTTTGGTGCGTTTTTTTGCGTGCGTAGAGCAGGATGGGCCAGCACATGTTCCATGCGGACAAGAGAGCTTTTCTTATCGGCCTGGATCAAACGGTGCGTGCGACGTGGTTAGGCGCGAAGACATCTTTTCATGAGGCGAGGTTTGTCCATTCGCGTAAAGGCTCTCAAGGGATTGAGCTGTGACACGCGTGCGTTTACACGTGGCAAGGCATAAAGTATAGCTGTGATCCCTGGACGTAAAGATGCATGGCTGTAAAGGCATATTGCTCTTGCTGTTTGCGAAGTTATAATAGTTGCGATGGACGTCCAGGCCGCTGGTGGTGCTAGTCATCGAGTCATTGGGCTCCGGTGGGGGCTCCCCTGCTTGTCGGTGGGGTACGAGCGCGTGCGGGCGTCACCCATCGACGAACCTGAATACGCGTAACGGATGTGGTCCCAATGGTTACCAAGCAATTCCTGTCTGGGCCATAAGGCACAATTGAACGCAAACGCAGTGACACAAAGGACCGCCCTGCACATGATAGTCAACAAACCGAATGCACAAAACATGCTTGACATAACCTCGATTATATTCAGAACTGATTGGTGCGGACATGGCAGCTGAAGTGCAAGTTGACTGAGCCCAGCTGACGCGATAGCAGGATGTCAGGCTTCGGCTTGGCGTCAGAAATAGAGGAAGAAGGCTTATCGTGAGTTAGATTGGAACTCCTTTCATTTGAGCTACGACCTCAGCTGTCAGGGCACTTCGTCATTTTACCGACGATTCCTCTGCCGCTGCAGGGACCTGCCAGCACCCCGAGCTGGAGCATCACACTTGCAGGTAATTCACAGGGTATGTAGCACTGACGCTCTGGCGACTTCAGGGAATATGTTGAAGACGCGCAGGACGTTGCCTACCTCTCCGCAGGGCAGCAGCTTTGCCGGGGAGGCGAGTTTAGGAGGAGGCATTCCTCCTGCGCGACGTGGCTTTGCGCCATCCGCAGCCAATGACTCTGCGCTAACGGCCCAGCTGCCGCCTCCAAGGCGACCCGCGGGTGACGGCTTTGGGCTGAGCGCTGAGGTTGGGGCAAGCAGCCAACCCAGCGCACATACAACTCCTGACGATGCGGACCCCGTGTTTGACACGGATGCTGCTAGGCGGGGACGAGGTCCTGGGGTTGGAGCGACCTTCGATGCCCCCCGACCGATTGCACGGACGGGTTCTGGGGCCAGCAACAGCAAATCCCGGTTGCGTAACCCTGGGGGGCCCAGGGCGGATTTGGACGCAGCGCCCCAACCAGACAACTTTCGTCGGCAGGCTGTGCCGCCAAGGGCCATGTACCCAGACGACGACCTCGGCGGGGCTGGCCGCGGCCCGGGGTGAGCCACGAACCCATGAGATGCGCAGCTCGCAATGCACAAGTGCCAGCCGTCAAACAGATCCCGTGCAGGCGACACATGGGGGAAGGGCTGCTCACCAGATGCGTGTGCTGAAGTTGCATATTTGGCCGCCCGTGCAGGGGTGCCATGGAGGACCCAGCCGACCGATATGCACGCGAGAGGGCTCAGAAGCTGCTCAGCAAGCAGACAGCGTCGCGCGTGGCAAAGCAGGAGCTGGACCGGCAGGTGGACCTCATGACGCGGAGGCCGCCGACCCAGCAGGTAGGCACGCAGCAGCAGCAGCAGCAATGCGCAAGCCATTTGGGGCCGTGGCGGTCGCGGCCCAATAGGGCACATGCTTGCTTATTATAGCCGTTTGCATGGCGTCAGGGACGGTGCACCTTGAACGCGTAGCCGAGGGTTGCCTGGTCAGCCCCCAAAGCTGGCTGCGTGGCATGCGTCACGTCTTTACCAGCCCACCAACGGCCTTTTGTGTGTCGCTATGTGCTGCGCCATGCGCAGGAGATGGACAGGGCTGCGCGGACCATCCAGGCGCACTACCGCGGCCACCTGGTGCGCAAGCAGTTGCCGCCGGACGCGCCCATCCACAGGAGGCGGCAGAGGGCCATGGGGGACATCGGGCAGTTCGGCACCACGCCGGACCAGCAGCTCATCAACCGCGTGCGCTTTGAGCCGGGGACGCAGTTTGAGCCGCGGCGGGTGAGTGGATGCGCTGTGGGGTACGGAGTGTGGCGGCGCTGTGGCGACGAAACCTGCCAAGCCTGGCGCTTTGCCTTACGGTTACGAAGACATGCGTTACAGTTTCTTGGGACGGTGTCCCGCCCAGCTTCTGTGCTGCAACTGCGCAATCATAGGCTGACAGCAGCAGCGTCGCTTTGCTGCCCCAGGGCCTCCCGACCGTGCCGATCATCGACATCGAGAAGATGCCCAAGTACGGCATGCTCTCCCAGCCGCTGCCGCGCGCCCCCCGCATGGCGGGCACGTTTGTGGAGTACAACCGGGAGACACACACGTTTGTGAAGAACCGCGACCTGCTGCGGGAGGGCCTGGAGCACAAGTCGGGCTACCTGGAGAGCCGCCCGCTGCTGCAGTGGGCCGAGTTCGCGGGGCGGCAGAAGCACCGCTACGTGCCAATCATGCCCGACGCAAACCGCCGTGTCCTGATGGAGAACAAGGGTACGTGCTTTCACGTTCATTACGCCGCCCGGGAAGCTGCATGGCTTAGGCTTCTGCTCCTCATGGCTATGCTTCACATGAAATACGGCATGTGGTGGTACGGTACACGGTGGTGCGTGCAGCTGACGTCTTCTGATCCATTTTCATTACGTAGGTTACAGGCTGCGCATCCTCAAGGTCTCGGACATGCCCATCAACACCACCTTCGACGGCCGCACCTTCGAGTTTCAGCTGGGCGTCTCCCTGTATGACGAGGCGTACGGCACCTTCTACGGCAACACCTGCTACAGCCTGTCGGACACGTACGACAGGGGGCGGGCGCAGCAGCGCAACGCCATCGACCTGGACATGTCCTTCGACGTGTACTACCACACCAGCGTGTCCGACCCGCGCTGCATGGCGGTGGTGGAGGTCATCATGCTGGAGCGCATGCTGGACGGCGTGGTCAAGGGGCAGTTCTCCCTGGGCTGGGCCATGCTGCCCCTCTTCCGGGTGAGTAGGGATGCATCAGCGGGATAAAAATAAGTACCGCATAAATAGATGCAGGTGAAGCGGCACCAGTAACATGGGTATTGTGTAGGGACGTGGGCAACGTTCTCCTTGGAATGAGCGGCAGCAGCCGGCTAGCTGCCACACACCCTTCCCATGCACCTCGTCTCCTTCTCACCCATGCACCTCGTCTCCTTCTCACCTGCTGAAAAATGGTAACAACGTCCTATGTCCTGGCGCTTGCTCTTGCTGACCGTGTGCTCGTTGTGTCTGTGTATGTGCAGGTTTCGCAGAACCCTCTGCCGCCCGGCGCCCCCGTGGCCAGCAGCGTGCAGCTGGACGGCTACCCTGGGCGGCCCATGGCGGTGCCGCTCATGGCGGGCACGCCGCGCTACCTGATGTTCCGCAACGTGTACAACGAGGACCTGCGCCCGCCGAAGGTCATCCCCAACGCATCCATCCTGTTCCAGGTACGCGCCACAAGCCCACTCTCATCCCCTCTTACTCTTCAGCGACAACAGATTACGCCTTTCCGCTGCGGTTTGATCCGCCCGCTGCATTTTGTAACTCATTTGTAGTTTGGGTGCCAAAGGTGGTCCACAGACAGGATTTGGTTGCACCTCCCAGCACCAACCCGCCACACCCAACCTTTACTCCCGCCCCCTCAGGCTGAGGTGTACCCCGCCATGGAGCCCTACATCCCGTTGCTGCCGGAGAACTTCCTGGTCACCTACAGCGACGTGGTTCCCGGCCTGCGCCGCTTCAGCGCCGCCGGCGCGCTGTCGCTGACCACCAAGACCGTCATCTCCACGCTGGCGTCGCCCATGCTCAGCCCCACCTACTCAATCATGCTGCGCCGCCTGCAGCTGGCGCTGCCCATGCGCATACACGACCTGCTCATGAGCATGGATGCACGGGCTGGAATGGCCACCGCCTAGTGAGTATCGGTGCAATTGCGGGAGCAACAAAAGCGTAGGGCAGGTGCCTAGTGAGGGTGCCATCGCCCGTCCACACTAAGTGCGGGCCGTTACCTACGTTAATCCTGCCTGTGCAATCATTTCAGTGATTTAGGAGCGTGTTCTGCTTCCTCGGTGTGAGGTCACAGGCTGTATCTACACCCACCCTTCAACCCGCAGCGTGCCGCCGCCTGAGAGCCCGCTTGCCCACCAGTCCATCTACCAGCACCCCTCCACCGGCAACCTGTACTACACCATCCGCGTGTCCGTGCACAACGGCCGCACCTTCGTGGGCCCCGCCTACGAGCTGACGGACCTGACGCACCTGGACGTGCCGGGCTGGAAGGTGCTGCAGGTGCCCACGCCGCACCCCGTGTTCGACTACGTCATGGCCGACGTCATGGTCACCATCGTGGTGGAGCTGCTGGCCACACCGCCGCAGGTGCGCTGCCTGCCGCCATGCCCGCGCAGCATGCCGCACTGACATTTACCGCAACCGCGTGCAGGGAGCTGTACCTTGAGCCCTGAACCGCGCCTGCCCCTGGCGCGAATGCAGCTGTTCGCTACAGCTAGCCCCTGGCCCGCGCAACATGCCTGACTTACGTTTTCCGCAATCGTTTTCCGCAATCGCCTCAAGAAAGCTGTGCCTTGACCCATGACCCATGCCTACCCATGCACAAAAGCAGTTGTTCCCAGGGTCCCTGGCCATGCAACCCGGCCTAACGCGAACAGTATCAGACATGCACCCAAACCTGCATACGCTGTGCCTCCTATCTGCCAACATTTCCGGTATCCACTCTCCCCGCCAGGCGCCGCCGCCCCTTGGCATGGCCCCCAAGCAGTACCTTGTGGGCTACACCGCCTTCGTGCCGTTCTCCGAGATCCGCGAGGATGGCTCCGCCGCGCACGTGGCGGTGGGCGTGCACCGCTACCCGCTGCGGCCGCCCAAGGCGCTGTTCCTGCGCGACCAGCCGCCGCTGGACTGGCGGGCCATGCTGGGCGACCGGATGAGCATGGAGGTGCCGGAGCCGCTGGTGGAGTTCCAGCTGTTCGAGACGGGTGAGGGCGATACGGCGGACGGCGGGTGGCAGGCTCAGTGCTGCCCGCGTCGGCACGTGTCATGGCAACTCGGAAGCTGTCCCGTGCTAACTGGTGACATTGACGGGTCGCGTCAAGGCTGCCACCGCATGCCCGCCTTGCCGCCATCCTCCTTTTCCCGCCCTCACCACCTCACCACCTTACCCGTTCCTCCCCCTCCCATTCCCCCTTCCTCTTGACCCGCAGCCCGCATGCCCATCCTGCCCCCGCTCAAGAAGGTGTTCGCCGTCATCGAGGCGCAGCGCGAGGAGGAGGCGGCGCTGGGCGACGCGCCCCTGGACCAGCTGCTGATGCCGGTGCCGGTGCCGGACGAGATCGTGCCGCCGCCGGAGATCAACGAGCTGGACCCCAACGCGCGGGAGATGCCCATCCCGGTGGCGGAGGCGGAGCCGTCCATGCCGGGCATGGGCATGGAGGGACCGCTGCCGGAGCACAGCTGGCCGGGTGAGCAGGGAGATATGAGCTATCTCAGGAAGGCTGAAGCATTTGCAGACCCCCGAATAGCCCAGCAGCGTGGACATTGTGTGCCTTTCTTAAACATGCCTATTTGGAGAAACACACGGTTTCCTGGCTGATCGCCTTGCACTTTTCGCCCCTGCCTGTATGATCACCAGGCTCCCTACACGGCGCGCATGCCGGCCCGCTGCCTCCCGAGCTGACGAAGCTGACGGCGGCCATGCAGCGGCAGCTGGAGCAGCTCACGCGGGCCATCGACGAGCTCAAGGACGTAAGAGCGCGTCCATACGAAGGGCCTCGGTTGCCCCTCCAGTAAAGCATCGCACGCGCTCATCAGCTGTGCCGAGCCTTGTACCACATTCGGATCGACACACATACAAATGATACAGCAGAAGGCAGCAGTCGTGCTTTGCGCGTCACTCTGTGCCTGATTGGCGTCGTGTCCCATATTGCGCTCCTTGTGCCCCCAGGAGCGCAAGTCCATGCGCAACTCGTTCCTGGCGCTGACGGACAAGGGCGGCCTCAACGCGGACGCCATCCTGGGCGACAACGCGGCAGCCACCGTGCAGCGCTACTACGACGCGCAGCGGCAGAAGCGTGCGGGCATGCACGTGAGTCCCCATGCCCTCCTGCTTCATGTCCCCTCGTTCACCCGTAGCCTGTGCCCGCATAGCATCCTTACCCTGCGGTGGGCGTACCCGGACTCGAATACTGCAGCAATTCAATCTTCCGCTGCGAGTGCCTACAAACACCTGAGGCCGGCATGCTGCCCTCGGACCAGGGGCTGGTGGGTCTGCAGTGACCAGCGGTAACAGGCAGCTGCCACGGTAGCAACCCCCGTACCTGCCCTCCATCCCCCCACCCCCGTATCTCTCATCCGCATTGCCGCTCTGCTTTCGGTCCCGCTTGCCTCATGGAAATCCCTCCCTAAAGGCTACTCCGGAGGAGCTGCAGCGCTTCCTGGACATGGAGCCCACCAAGCACTTCGGGGACGCCTCCACCTTCAGCGGCGCGCAGGCGCCCGAGGGCAAGCTGCCCGGCACTGCGCCATCGCGCGTGCTGCTGCAGCAGCTGCACGACGCAGGTAGGTGTGCTCCCTCAATCCTCTCATGTTCCACCTGCCAAGCCACTCCTCTCGGGCAAGACGCGGTGATCCCAACTGTCCGCATAACATATCATCTGGCCTAATCCACGTCCCCTGCTGTGTTGCTCTCTCATACCCTAAAACCCACCTGCTCACCACGCCGCCTGCTGTGTTTCGTCTCAGTCTCGTACAATCTTAGTCCCACTCTCTTCTAACTCACAGGGATGATCGACGCGCTCCCGGACGACGTCCAGGCCATCCTCCGCCGCCGCGGGCCCCCCCGCGGCCCCTCCCCCACCCCCATCGACCTGGCCATCGAGGCACGTGACGCACGGGTCGCATCCGACATCGTCGTACAGTTCCTGGCCTACCGACACCACGACACGCTCAACGCGCCTTCCAACCTCAAGTCGCTGTACCTCACCTTCCAGTTCTACTTCTTCCCGCCCACCACCACCGAGATGGGCTACCTGGTGCCTGTGAGGCTGGAGGACGACGCAGTGGACAGTACGTGCGTGCTGGTGCCGCAGGACCCGGCCAAGAAGGGGGCGGGCCTGGTGCTCAAGTTCGAGGTGGGTTGTTGGTGCCATGGTGGCTGGTACCTGTGCAGAGTTGGCACTTGAGTGCATGGGTGGCGAGGGGCTTGCATCTGAATCCCTGATCCAGGCATGTGGGGTTAGTATGGCAACACACCCAAGGCGTAAGGTTGCCCTGCGTGGACGTAGCGCTGGGCTTGCCTCTTAAGTATCATGAGTTGAAAATGCCCCACAAACCCCAGGTTGACGGCGGCAACGAGCCCGTGCCCAGCGGCCAGACGGCGCAGCAGGCGGGCTTCGAGGCGGCCATGGCCTTCGCGCAGTACCTGGCAACCAAGACGCTGCACCTGGATGTGTGGGACGGGGAGTCGCTGCTGCAGGTACGTGTGGGTGGGGCCCGTGGGCGTGGGGCCGGGTCAGAGAGGCGCCATCATGGAGCCAGCAGCCTGTGCGTCGGGAGCCCCCTGGCAATGCCTTGGCTCGCCAGCTGTGCAAAACCCAAATGTCTGCCTGCCACCAGGCACCTTTGCGTAATTCATTGGCCCTCAACCCCAACCCCAACCCCCTGAACGAGGTGCTCACGTGCCCCCGGAGTACCGTATTAGGTTATCACTAGACAACTGACCCTTACCACAACTTTGTGTCCCCTTGCTCCCCATCACCCCCGCCTCCAGGTCGGCACCGCGTCCGTGGACCTGCAGCCGCTGCTGCGCCAGGGCCGCGACTTCGCCGAGCTGCTGGTGGAGGTGCCCATCCTGGACCAGGCGGCGGTGGCGCCCTCCCTGCAGGGCCAGACGTTTGCGGAGGCCGCCTACAACGCCAACACCGGACTCAACGAGCCCAAGGCCACCGTCATATCCAAGGGCTCCATCGTGCTGCGTGTGTTGAACCTGGGCAGGGACTCGCGCAACGCGGACGCCAAGCTGCCCGATTTCGACGACGCGCACAACAAGCCCACCAAGAAGCGAGTGCGCGCCAAGCCCGCGTGGGAGGTGCCCAACTCGCCCATCGCGCGGGAGCTGACGCAGGCGGCAGGTGCGTGCGCCCGGGTGTGTTCGTCTGACACACGCAATTTGAATGCCAAGTCCCGACTCTGTACCGTTAAGGCTGAATGAGGGAGCGGTACCAGTACATACCTTGCGCCTTGTCACCAGCCAGGGTGTGCGTGGGTTCTTCAGAGTCAACATGCCTTTGTTCCCTCCTCTTGCAGCCAACATGCCGCTGCCTGCGGGGCTGCAAGGCGAGTTCCTCACGGACGGCGTGTCGGGGCGCGCCAGCGTGCCCTTCGGCGGGCCCAACCCGCTGGGCGCCCTGGCGCCGGCCGAGGAGACCAAGCTGCGCATCCTGGAGCAGAGCAGCCGCAAGAGCGCGCGGGTGCAGCAGTTCCGGCGGCTGGCTAACGCGCTGGAGGATGGGATACCCGGCATGGACCTGGTGCGTGGGTTATGTCTGTGTCTGAATCTGTGTGTGCCCAGTTAGGGGCTGTGGAGTCGTGGTGGGAGGATGCAGCTGGCAATGTCGTGCCCTGCCCACTTTGTGCTTGAGGGTACCATGGTTCAGGGGACGGCCGCTGAATACTTCCGTGGTCGCATGCTACTGCTCCGCAACGGGTGGTGTGTTGCGTTCAGGACAGGACGGCGCACAGCAGTAAGACACAACTGCCAAGGCCGCTCAGTTGTGTACATGTTCGCAAACAAAAGCCTCAAATGTCCTGCCTCCTTCGCGACCTGCGGTTGTCTGTCCGCAGCCCGGCGTGCCCGCGCCCGACCGCGGCGGCACCTCCGGCGACCAGTTCCGTCGCGTGCAGAAGCAGCTGCTGGCGGACGTGTCCGCGGCTCGCAGCCGGCGCAAGCACGAGTTCATCCTGGAGCAGCTGCGCAAGAGCATGGTCACGCGCCGCGTGGTGCGGCCGTCGTTCGGGGAGGTGCTGGTGTACGAGCACGAGTTCCAGAACCCCTACAGCCACGAGCAGGTGGGCCGCTCACAACATGCACCTTTGACTCGGCCTCACTGGCAGCAGGCGTGTTGCGAGGAATGTTGGTAACAGGCACGGGTGCGTACGTTAGCTCGGCTGGGGCTTGGATAGAACTCCCTGAACGCTGTCCGCCGTTGCCACCTGCCAGCACATGAGCATGGCGCTGAGCGCGTGTTGCTGACCCAATACGGGTGCCGCATCAGCACATCCTTGCACAACAAGGACCCCACGGTAACCGCCACGCCGTCACCTTGCCCACCTGCGCTGCCCATCCCTCCTGTGCCCTGTGTACTACAGACCTTTGAGCTGCGCATCAGCGCCCCCCACGAGCTGACGGTGCTGCAGCGGCTGGAGGACTACCGGGCGCTGAGGGCCGCCAACGCGCGCTTCCTGGGCACCGTGTCGCAGCCCGTGGGGCCGCTGGAGCAGGAGATCATGAGCGGCAACCGGATATACCTGCAGGTGAGGAACTCAGCGGTGCCGGATCCTGGAGCGTGGCGGCAACGTACCTGAACGGATTACTTACGCATCTTCCGCACGCCTTGGCTACTAAGCGTTGACAGAAATCCGTACTGGATCAACTGGTTGTGCTTTTTCGGCGTAGTGCACTTGCTGGAGCGATACACAACTGCCAGGATGGCTAGTCACCATTCCACACCTTAAACCAGGACAGAGGGCTGGCCTGAAGCCTGCATCCTCTACTGGCTCTGACTGCCCCCGCAGGCGCACGAGAGGATCACCATCCCCTTCCGCATCCAGTCCTTCGAGCCGCCCGACGCCTACAAGAACAGCATTCTGTCGCCAGAGGTGCAGGTCAACGCCTCCCTGCGCGACCGCGCACGGGCACGTGCATCCACATCCATGGCGGGCGCCGCCGCGGCGCACGGCAGGAATCCCGGCTGGCCCCCGGGCATGATGCAGCAGCAGCAGCCCGGGGCCCCGCAGCGGCCCTGGCAGGGGGCACAGGGGCAGGGGCACGGCGGCTCCGTGCCCAGCCCCGCGCTGCCGTCTGGGCACGTGGTGGCTGTGGAGCTGGTGAGCACCAAGGACGAGGTGCCCGTGGCGGTGCTGGAGCTGGAGGTGGTCCCGCGGCCCATCATTATCGACCGCACCTTCAGGTGTGTTGTTTAACCAGCAGGTCTAGGGTTGAGTAGTGGCCCGTAACCACCACTCAGGCTACCGGTACAGGCACAAGGCGGTCCGTTGGCGCCAGTCCAAGCCGAGAGCCGCAGTACAAAGACCCGCATGCCCAACCGCTGCTTTTCCCTCACCCGCAGGTACTACCAGCCCGAGCGGCAGCTGCTGCGCACCACCGTGCGCCTGCGCAACCTGCCCGGCGCGCAGGCGGCGTACTTCGCCTCCGCGCCGGGGGCGCTGCGCAACATGGCGGCGGCGTGCAGCCACCCGGACGTCATCCTGGGCGTGGGCAGCAGCGCACTGACGGGGGGGCCGGACAGGGACGAGGTGTACATCAAGTACAAGGTGGGGGTGGCGCCGTATGCCGTACACAGCACGCTGTACTTTGGCAGCGGCACGGAGCATTGCACAGCAGCACAGTCTGGTATTGCACATCCTGCAGGGTGACCTGTACAAGAAACAAAATACCGGTACTCGTTGTTTTGGCATCAGTAATCAAGTAATACGTGCATGTAAATGTGTTGTGCAGGTTGGTGGCGCCCCGGAGGTGGCGCACTTCTACGTGCTGCTGTATCTGGACCGTCTCATGGCTCGGCCGGTGGAGGTGTGGCAGGTGTTTGTGCACGCGCTGCGCAAGGTGGACATGCGCGCCATGATCGGACAGACCAGCCAGGCCAGCGTGGTGGTGCGCGGCGTGGTGTCGAGGCGGGTGGCGGCCTACACCACGCACCCGGACGAGCTCATGGTGAGGCGGGACGGGGGGGCGGGGGCAGGGAGAGGGAGGGAGAGAGAGGAGTACGGGAGGTGCGGTAGGGGTCTCACGGTGGTGTGAGGTCTGGGCGGCGGGTGCGTGCTTTTTGGCGCACAACGGTGGCAAGGGAACGCCCTAGCAGTTGCTGGACATGGCCCAGTGGCCGGACGCAACTGGTGAACCTGCATACCGATTACAATACCGTGCTGGCAGGGCAAGCCGGTTGTGCAATCCCACCGGTGACGGGAGACAACCCCCTGACACAACGACATGCCAATCTGTCCCTTGCTCGCGCAGGTGTCCCCTGACTCGTTCGTGCTGGTGGGCGGCGCGCTGACGGAGATGCTGCTGAGCTTCCGGCCCGTCGCTGTGGGCCTCAAGGACATCAAGGTCAACATCGTGGACAGCGAGAGCAGGGAGCTGGTGTACGCCATGCTGGTGTGCGCGGAGGCGCAGGGGCCGCTCATCAGCAGGTGGGGAGAGACGCCATGACCACGAACGACGGCCTTGCATGCACCACACCACACGCTGGGAATGCAGCACAGGATTTAGGGGCGGAATGCCTGCGGGTCAGTGGGTACGTGGTCGGATGAAGGCCTGGCCCCGGCTTTGCACGTGCACGTGCGCATGCACCACACCATGTGTAAAAGCCACTACCCACGGCACTAGTCTCCTTACCTGCCGCGCTACCACCACTCGCCTAACCCCTCTTGCCTACCCCTGCCTCCGCAGGACCTTTGAGGTGGAGCTGCCCGTGGGCACCGTGGCCAACAAGAAGATCACCTACACCAACCCCTACCACCACTTCCGCACCTTCACGCTGCGATCCAACCAGCCGTGGCTGGTGCACTTCACGCCGCCACGGCTGCAGATGCCGGCGGGCGCCACGCGGCCCGTGGGCATGACCTTCGACGCGCGCGCCGCCACGGTGGGCATCGTGGACGCGTTGGTGTTTGTGAATGACGATGAGGACAAGACGGAGGAGTGCTTCAAAATCCGGGTGCGGTTATACAAGTAGATGGGAAAGAGAGAGGGAAGGGAGGAATTTGGGAAGGTGGGGAAGATGGCTGGGAGAGGGGTTGTCAACTGAGGAGGGGCTAGGAGCAAAAGGGCGGGAGCAAGGGGAGGAAACACTCAAATGCGTTGGCTTAGGAAAAAGTAATGTGTTCATGGAGGCGGCTTAGTGATGGTAGGGTGGTGGCATTGGCTCGTGAAGGACATAAAGAAAGGAGGGGAGGAAGTAGTTGTGAGAGTAGCTGTGGCCTCAATGGTGCAAGCACCCTACCTGGTGGCGCTGACTGCTGAGCGACTAGCGTATGCGGCCTCTCACGTGGCACAGCCGTTGTGCGTAGTTTGACAGGTGTCAATACAAACCGACGCTCGTCTGGCACAGCATGGAGGCCTTTTCTCAATAGCCCCGGTGTCGGGACGGGCCTATACTTTGCCTGAAGATGTTGTCACCCTCATCGCTTTCGTTGATGGGGAGTGGCGTGCCCAATGAGGTCGGAAGGTGCAACAACGAGTGCACTTAGCTCGTTACGGTCCTTACGATATGGTGGGCTGCGCGCTCAACATGCTATGGACAGGCCATGCGGCAGCCTTTATGCTACTTTACGCATGTGGAGCACGTTGGGTACTGCGCTTGGGTCCCTGCAGCTTGCGCACTATGACACGTGTCGTGCTCAGGGCTGTTGACCTATCCCCAGGCGTAGAGCAATCGTGTATGGGGGGCCACCGCACGCTCATGTTACACCTCACGCATGCACCTGGTGACGAGCTTGAGTCTGCACCATGCAAGGCATTGCACAGTGGGCAAGCTAGGGACTTCCTTCAGCTTCAGCTTCCCCCAGGTCATGCCGGTGAGCTGTCCAGGGTCGCCGTGCGGGTGGGCTGTCCTTGATATATGACATGTGCATCAGATATTCCCCAACCGCAAGGAGTAAAAGCCATGGCCATGGCCGTGCTCGAACACAAAACAAGAGATCAGAACGATGGAAGAGGTGGTTTATGGCTTACAGGAGAAGGGCGTTGGGGATCAGGGCTGGGAGGAGCGGGGGCGCGGGGAATGGGAGCAACCCTCCAGGCGAAGTGGAATGAAGTGGAGGGGGAGAGAGGAGTGGAGGGTCTGCGCTGAGGAGACTGTATTGCTTCCTGCCAAACTTGTTTGGTTGCTTACTGCTGTTAGCCTTACACCACAAGTGCCTCTCTTTGCCACCTGTGTGCAGCACTGCGGACGGCACTGCTGGGCAGGGGAGCGCTGTGCTGTGGCCAGAGCGGCAGAGCCAGGCAACCAGGGCGCAGGGGAGCTCCCCTGCAAGCAACATTGGTCACCGCGACAATTATGTGGAATTTCAGTTCTACAATGGTTGTGCTCGTATTCTAATCAACACTCGGAGAGACAAGCATTGCCGACTCGCCCTCTTGCTGGACTTCACCGACAACTGCAGGGGCTTTTGCTCACAGCGTTACTTATGGCCAGCTAGACGCTCCTGCGCCGAGAATGTTCCGAAACTCTAGCCTGCAAGGCTGCCTCCGAAGTATTCTCGTCTCATTGCGGAGGGGTAGTGCAGTCGAGGGGCCTGCATGGCAGCACGCTGTTGTGACAGTAGAGGACGCTCAAGTGATACGCCCTCACCCGGCCAGCTACGTGGCGATAACCTACCATCGCAGAGCTTACAGAAGGGCTGCCTGCATATCGTCAGGCCAGTCGGGGGCTGGCGATTTGCATTGGTTTGCGGGACATGTCAAAGCCGACAGCCAGAAGGGCGCAGGTGCACTAGGTCTAGTACCATGGGGCACGGGCGGCCTTGGAAGCGGATTTTGCGGTGGTCAGGGGTTTCGGTTCTACACGCGCTCTTCCAGGCCACCAGCGGATGACCCTGGCAGCGCCCGCGACCTTCGGGAGTTGCAGCACATCGTGGAGCGCAACGCGCAGCGGTGGGCCAGAGACGGGGAGATTTCTCTCCTGGTGGCAGCTTTCAGCAGGGTGGGCAAGGTGAGACTGGCACAGTGTGGAGCAAGGGGCCGGCATGAACCCCATGCCCCCACAGCACAGCATTCCCAGCCTGGGACGTGGGCAACAAAGGCCCTGACTGACAGCGTAATCTGGTGCTTTTTCCAATATGGAAGTGCATGCAGTTCGACATCTGAGACACGCCCCGTCTCCTGTCGTGTTCCCGTCCCACAGCTCCCCGTTGAGGTGGACAGCGACGGCACAAGTCATGCAGAAGTCCCGCAGCTGGCCGACGAGCTCCGCCGCAGCATCATGGACACCCTGGCCACCGCCTACCTGCCGCTGATACAGCAGCTGCGGGACCCCAAGCACTGTACGGTACCGCTCTGGGCCGTGGCCAAGACTCGGTATTGGGGCGAGCTGCCGCTGGCGGAGCGGCTGTTGGATCGGCTGGTGCAGGGGGGCTGCGAGATGGTCTATCGGGCCAGCGGTCAGAGCCACTCCCACGTGTGGTAGGCATTGTCGGAGGCGCCTCCGGAGCTTGCCGTGGCTAGCGTGGAGGTTTTGGCGGCCAGTGCCACGCGGCTGGTGGAGATGCCAGCACATGACATCGGCCCCCAGGCCTGCTCCAACATCCTGCTGTCGTGCGCCAGGCTGCGGCCCCTCATGACCCCAGCCACCGCCGCCCCGCTGCTGCACCACCTCACGGAGTGCCTGGTGCAGCTGCTTGGCGAGGCCGACGCGCAGGCTGTGGCCAACGCGTGGTACACCCTTGGCCGGTTGCACGAGCAGTGCCGCCATACCCCGCGCCCAGAGCACCTGCAGGCCCTTGCCTCAGGCGTGATGCAGCGGCTCAGGCAGCAGAGGGGAGGGGCGCACGCGGACAGCTTCATCCCCCAACACCTGTCCAACATGCTGTGGTCCTGCGCCAAGCTGCGCTACGCCCACCAAGAGCTGCTGACAGGCTTGGCGGAGGCTGCAGGTCAGGCTGCCGGGCGCATGGGAGGGCAGGCCCTGAGCAACAGCGTGTGGGCCCTGGCCCGGCTGGTGGAGGCCAGGTGCATGGACGGCAGCAGCGGCGTGCCGGGGGTGGAGCAGCTGGCAGCGGCGGCAAAGCAGGTGGCGCGCCAGCCTTATAAAATTTACACGACGCAGGGCCTGTCCAACCTGCTGCTAGGCCTGGCGCATCTCCAGTCCGCTGCACAGCCTGGGACCTACAGGCTGGCGGGGGCGGTCGAGGTACTGGCGGCAGAGTACCAGCAGCGCGGCAGGTTCCAGGAGTCCAATGCGCAGGACCTTGCCAACACCGCCTGGGCCCTGGCAAAAATGGAGCACGGCAACCATGCCTGGTATGCCAGCTGCGCAGCTGCGGTGCTACAGCCTGACTTCGCCTCTACCGCTGTCCCCCAGAACTGGTCCAACCTGTGGTGGGCGCTGGCCCACGTGCGACATCGTCCCGCCGACCCCATGCTGCTGCGCCGCACAGCCGACGCCACGGTGCAGCGACAGGCTGATACGCAACACTGCGCCATTATGCTTTGGGCCCTGGCAACCCTGGGGCTGTACGACGCACGGCTGTTGGGCTGCCTGCTGGGCCGACTGGTGGAGCTGATGCCGCAGGGGGCCGTTGCCATGCAACACCTGACAGCCTCGCTATGGGCGTTGGCGGTGATGGGCCCGTTGGCGCTATCGGCACATGTGGTCCAGGTGGAGGACCTGCTCAGGGCTGTGGCTACCACGTGGCGCGGGTCATCCGGCCGAGCCTCCTTTTCAGAGGGGCACCTAGGCCAGCTGCTTCAGGTGCAGCTGGAGCTGGAGGCCCACCCCAGCGCCGAGGTGCGGTCACTGGCGGCCATTCTGCAGGGGGCAGGCGGAGCAGGGCCAAGCATCATCGCCGTAATGGCGCGGGCAGCCAAGGGCCGTCCCTCTGCGGAGCCCACGACCAGGCGCGTATGCGGTGAGGTGGCGGCAGCACTGCAGCGGATGCAGCAGCGGCAGCAGCAGCAGGGCCCACCGGGGGGCACAGGAGGTGGTGGTGGTGGAGGTGATGGGCAAATCGGGCAGCTGGGTACTGTACTCGGCGTGTCGGAGGGCAAGCTAGTCGAGAGCTCGTGCAGGTGGGCTGACGTGGAGGTGCAGCTGGAGGGCGGCAGGGCGGTTGCCGTGATGGTGGACAGTCCCAAGCGCGTGCTGGCCAACACCCCGCAGCTGCGGGACGGCCACGCCCAGCTGCGCGACCGGCAGCTGCGGCGCGTGTACGGCGAGGGCAACGTGGTGTCGGTGTCTGCGGCGGAGTGGGAGGCGCTGGGCCGGGACCTGGGCAGGCAGGAGGAGCTGCTGCGGGGGCTGCTGGTGCGGCCCGTCGCTGCGGGTGCCGGCCAGCAGGGCGGCCAGCAGCAGCAGGCCGTGGGGTCGAGCATGACGCCTGCGTTTGCGGTCCGCGGTGGCCTTATCGGCCGCAGCGGCTTGCGGTCCGGGGCGGCCTCTGTCCCCATGTCCCCCCGGCCGCCAAGCGTGCAGGAGCTGGTGCGGCAACGGCTGCAGCAGGTTGCGCTGAAGGCCAAGGGCAGGAAGCGGGCCAAGCCAAGCTAAGGGGCTTTGGAGGTTGTGGGTTGTGCGGAGAGCAGTGCCTGCAGCTGGCATCCAAGTGCGGAGGCCGAAATCGCGGGACTGCACCAGTTACCGGTGAGGCGTCCGCTTAGGAAGAAATTGGGAGCAAGGATGGCCGGAGGTGTGGGTCCTCCGAGGCAGCAGGGCGTTGGTTGCCTCCGTAGGTAGGAGCAGCCTAGTGACGGCGCCGTGCTGCCATTCCCGCCTGATGGGGATAGACCTGCAGCATTTTGACAACATTCGCATGGATCTTGCAGACCTGCAGCATGTTGTAAGTACTGTAAGCGGCGGCCTGATGCAGGTTGATAAAAGGCGTGCAGGGTGTGAGGCCCGCAGCCACTTGCAGGTGGAATATTGCAATGACAGAATTGAGGCATTAGGCATGGTGCTGGGTGATAGGTTTATCATGCACGAGGCTTCTTGACGGTGGTTCAGCTCAATCAATTGTGTTGGTGCTTGTCAGACTGGCGCTCGTGCAGCTTGTATTGGGTTGCTTCTTGCTTGTTAGGTTGGGCCAGTCGGCAACGAGTGTGTAGTGGTGCATCATGCATGGAGAACGCTGTGGAGCACACCACCGCTTCTCCGGCAGAAGGCTTCGGGGTGGGGTGCACCAACACAACATACTGTACACTACCAGCAGGTAGAGGCCCCAGGCCGTATAGCTCGTTTGGAAAGTGGGTGATGCAGCAAGGCAAGGCAAGGGCATCAGATGCCGTGCACAGCGGTACTGCAGGTCGTTGAATGGAAGGCGCTCTACCCATTTCCTCGAATGTATGCGCATGTTTGCCTTGAAGTGTTGTGCGTTGCCGTTCATAGGGCGGTTGTGCGTCAACGAACATTGGCAAGGTGGTCACAAGGAAATTAAGAAGGTGCACGAGAGGAGGCATCGGGCAGCATCAAGGGTACGGTGCATGGCAACAGCGTGTGTAAGGCACAGCGTGCGCTGGAGTGTTCCCCGGATGCGCAGCAGGGCAACTAACCCCATAGCTATGGCATGTAGCATGGGACCGTCCCCAGGGCACGATGGCATTTTGGAAGGCAATGTGGCATTTTTGCAGCCCTGCTTGCAGTATGAGTTGTGAACGAATGACCGCTTGGGAGCCCCATGGCCATGGGGCTAAGCAGGGCGCCGTAATGTCCCGGGCAAGTGGTACGCACGTTGGTGAGGCTGGACGCTGTGCGCCCAGTGCGCTTTCCTTGAGTATGGCAAGTGGGGCAATAGTGCAAGCGGTCCTTGCAGCATACTGACCACGGACATTTGCGTAAGCTTCATTGGATGGCGTGCACAGAACTTGACGAGGGCACCGTTCAGGCCTTGTGTTGATGGCCGTCACCCGGCAGGCACTGGGATACAATCTGCGTTGCTGGTGCCCGGTGTAAAAATAATAATAATGGTTACGCCCGGGCGAGGCGCCACGTGGCGTGGGTTAAGGGGGTTGGAGTAGCAGGTAGGGGGTGTTAGACCCCACAGGCTACCCCAGCCACCGTGGCGAGGGGGAACCCGCTCTCCCCAAGGGGAGAGGTGCAGAACCCCCTCAAAAGGAAGGTGTGGTGATGGGGCTATCGGGGTGGTTGACGGGTATTGGTTGCGTGCTCTAGCTCCCTGCGAAGACACACGATACTGTGGGCAGAGGTGACTGCGTGGCGGTGGAGTTTGTTGCAGCACCTGCGGGTCTGCTCGGGGCTTAAGCCAAGTTTTTGGCGCAGCAGGTAGGGGAGCGTGGAGCGGATGCTTCCCCCTCGGCCTAGGGTCAGGGTTTCATGGATGCTGTACTCAACATCCCAGCCTGCTCGCCAGAGTAGAGATTCAAGCTCGGCGTGCTGCTGGACTTTCACCTCTGTCTTCTGGTCGTGCAGGGTGTCGTTCGTGTAGCCTACCTCGATGATGTACACTTTGTGTTTGCGGCGCTCGCTGTATGTACGTGGCACACGGCCACTGATTCCGTCGCGCCGGCTGATGGTGGTGCCCGGTGGACAAACTGGTGTTGCAATGGGGAAGCGAATGGCATGTAATGTAGGCTCTTGCCAGCCGTGTTACAGGTTGCACCACCTGTGCATGGGATTGCATGCAAGCCCGTACGACACGGCAAACCGCCCAGGCTCAGTTATTGCGCCTGATTGCGCGCCACCAACCAACAATACCAAGTCACCTGGCATTGTCAACCACCGACTTTGCACAGAATGTATGATTATCGGTCTATCGCGCGCCGCGAACGTAACACCCCGACAAGTCATCAGCACCATGCCTGGAATGCTTTGGCTGAAGGAGTGGGTATCACACAGCTCTGCTGGGCGTGCAGCCTCGCACACAGCCATCGCGTGGCTGCTGGGGCTTTATGGACCGGAGACGATTGCCCGAACGATCTGTAGCAGCCCACAGGAGAACACAATACCGGTAATCCCAGTTCTGGATCCCTGACGAGCCAAGGTCAGCCCAGGTGCCCAGCACACACCGACAGGCCGAGCGATAGCAGCATCAGCTGACCCAGAGTGACCACACCATAGCTCACCTCCAACCGGAAGCAACGCTGCACTGACTAGCAACACACGATACGATGAAGGTACCAGAACCACCACACAGAACTGTCGCGTGTCTAGTTAAGGTTGCCAGCAGCACCTGCAACTCAACTGCACACACAGGGACGGAGCCACATGATGCGCACCACCTTCGTACATGCCCACCCGTGCACCATTTCGGCGCCATATACTGGTCACCCCGTAAATAGCTACCCCACCTTTCATCTTCGCTAGTCCTATGCTGCGCGCCAATGCACTCGTCAGTCCGCTGCTAGCCACTCAGTCCTCCCAGCCGAAATCAGCCCGTCACAGCCACAACCTGCCAACCGCATGCACGGCTTCGTTGCCGCCGCTCTTTCAACAATAAGCACCCCCTGTATGCCACCGCTGCGCCAGCCCGCCTCCCACCATCAGGACCGCAAATCCCCATCATGCCCGTTGATTCCCGTCCAGTACCCTCAGCCCATTGAATCCAGTCTCTCGCCCACACCCACGCTCCTCTCATCACGCCCCGCACCTCACACCCAAAACACATCCACACGCCAGTTTCCCGCGGGCAGGCAGGCACGCAAGCTGGCATCCTACGAACCAGCACTCCACACACCCCACAAACCAACACCTCACACCTCCGTCACGTTGACATCATACGCCAGCTGGAACTGCTGCCGCAGCTCCTGCATGCGCGCCCGGTACTCCTCCAGCAGCGCCGCCGCCTCCCCCACCCACCCCTCCCTCGACGCCGCCAGCCCCCTCAAATGCTCCGCCCGGATGCTCGCCAGCCCATCCCGGTGCCTCGTCTCCGCCTCCTCATACTGCCGCCGCAGCTCCGGAACCCCCCGCGACTCGAAGTGCACCCCCGCCGTCGCCATCGCCGCCTCGTGCGACGCCAGGCCCGACGCGTACGACGCCGCCATGTGCTGCCGCATCGCGGCGTGACGCGGCACCAGCCCCCTAACCGCCGCCTCCGCCGCCTCCAGCGCCGCCACGTGCTCGTTCCGTACATTCGCCACGGCACGTGTGTACGCCGCCTGCGCCTCCGCCAGGCCCACCTCCCCTGACGGCAGCACCCGCTCCAGGAAGGACGCAAGCAGCTGCGTCAGCTTCCCGGCAGCTCCCGCCTGCATCGCCTCCAGCTGCCGCCCCAGCCTGTCGCAATCCTGCATAACCTCGTCGTGCCCCGACAGCAGCGCCCCGCGCTGCTGCCCGTGCCATGCCTCCGCCTCCTCCACACACGAGGCCAGGTGCGCGAGCGAGGCGGATTGGTGCTGTGCAAGCGCGCCCATGCATGCCGCGAAGGTCTGCTGCCAGTGCTGCACCTCGGAGGCTCGCGACTGCAGGCCCTGATCGTGCAGGGACCGAGCCCGGGACATGTACTTGTCGTGCATAGCCTCCAGGCGTGCGAAGTCGGTGGGGCGGGCGGTGACATCGGGCGGGGGCACGGCGGGGCTGTGGCGGCCGGCGGGGGAGGAGGGTGTGGACAGGGAGAGGCTGGCGATGCCGTGGGGTGTGGACATGGGGCGTGTGGCGTAGGGGGACATGGCGCTGTGGGCGTCGGGTGCGAGCGTCTGGGGGGCGGAGGGAGTTGGGCAGAGGGAGGGAGGAGGGAAGAGAGGTCAGGGTGTTGAATGCGGAGTGACGGTGGTGAGTCTGGGGTTCGCATGCCGCACGGTTGTCGCGTATGCAGCAATTCCATGCTTGCGGTGGCCAGTGCGGCACGCCGTCAAGCACGTGCTGTCGGTGCACCCAGAAGCGCATCAAAGTGCACTTACGCTCCCTGTCATCTGCGTCATCCCCTGTGCTCTCGCCTACCGGTGCACCACCCGTACCACGTGCCCGTTGCACCCCGTGCCCATCTAACAACCCCAAAGCTGCCCTCGCCCCGTGTGCTCCATAGCCGTTAGGCCCCCCACACCCACACACCTTGAGGTACGCCACCGGCGCCACGTGCCCCAGCGTGTGCGCCTGCGCCTGGTCGTGCGCCCCCGTGCCATTGCCGTACACCCCGCTCGCCCGCCCGCCGCCGCCGTTCGCGTGCGGTACGGCGGACGGCGCCAATATGCCCGACGACTGCATGGGCGTTAGGCCTGACGAGCCTGGCGCGGAGTGCAGCGAGGGCAGGCCTGGGGCGCCTGGCCCGCCTGGGGACCCTGGGGCTGCTGGGGGCGAGCAGGGGATGTCCACCTTGGCTCCGGCGAAGCGGCGCTGCTGCAGCTCCATGTGACGGCGGGACGCCTCCTTCACCAGCAGCGCGTAGTCCTGGGGTGGAGGTGTGGGGTAACAACGGAGCGAATGGGGCGGAGTGGGGTTAGGGTTGAAAGACGAGGGGCAGCGATGGGTGAAGGGTTCATGTGTGGAGCTGTGAGGATGGGGGCACGATGTTGTGACGAGAGGGCCGTGCGGGCATGCAAGCCACCCCACATAAGGGAGAAGCGTGGCCGAGCTGTGCATCCTAGCTTTATTCATGGCCCCGCAGGTTGTGCCCCCTAGGTGCCCAGAATGTCCTGTGGTCGGTTTCGTGCGGCCTACCTGGCGCAGCTGCGAGATGCGGGCCACGTGGCGGTTGACGCTCTCCTCCAGGATGTTCTGGGACTCCTCCACCTGCAAGGAAGGGAAGCATGATGCACGTGTGATGGTATGGGATGCTGGGGTAAAGGGAGTGTTGCGTCGATAGGGGGGCGATGTGGGTTGTCAGGATAGGGGGCTGTGCAACTGGGGACGGGTACTGGAGGTTTGGGGGGGTAGGGGCAAGCAGTGAAGGTGCACATGCCTTTCCCGATTAGTCAGTAAAGATGGAGCTGCGGCAGGGCTACCTCGTATGACAGATGTAACATAGCTCGTCGTCGGAAGTTGCGACCCGGCAACACCCCGGGCAGCAGGGGAGGCGCAGTCGGCAACTGTGCACCCGAACGAGTAGTAAGTGCATTCCGTGACTAAGCTCACCTCTAAATTGAACTGTTCTTGGAGAACTGGTAGCTCGGCGAGCGATTTCTGGTGCGCTACCCTGTAGTCCAGCATGTACTGTTCCACCTGAGCCAGGAAGTGATTCCTGTTCTTCCGAAGGGTAACTTCATGTTGGTGCATGAATTGTGATGTGCCTCCACTCCCGAACTGAGATGAGCCACCAGCCATGCCGATGAGCCCCATGGAACCGCCAGTGCCTGAAAGGTTTCCTGTGCCCAGTCCAGATCGCTTTGGAGATGGCTGCGCCATTGGTGACCCGGGCATTGGGGAGTTGGGGACGGATAGCACGCGCTCTATGCCTGTGCCTGGACGTTCTCGGCCTCCAAGGATAGGCAGCATTTTGCTCTGGGATAAATCAGAACTATGTTGCGAACGCAAACCAAACATGCTTCTGGCGTTCTTTTACAGAACCGGGTTTATTGGAAGTGGTGACAAAGGATGCATCAGCTGGTTCAAGGGAAGCTCAGGATGGGAGCCAAGGTATGGACCAATAGGCGAAGAGAATTATATAAATACGAGGGAAGGGCTTCTACCTGGACTGTGCCTCGGGACGTTGCGAGGCAGGCCTTGCGACAACCGACAACCCGCGCCCTTTAAGGTCTGTCGGCTTGCGCACATCGCGCAGCCAGGTCCTCCAGCGGTCATAAGCCGCACTACCGCAAGAATAGACGTACTGATACGTACCGGCGGGAAGAATCAGTCCTGTCGGGCTAGGATCGCAGCCAAGGGAGTCCCGCTCAGGGCTGCCTCGCCTCAGCCAGTTCTTTCTTTGGTACCTTGCACCAACCAAAGGGGCCGAAAGGGGGCCTGTCACGCCCTCCCGACCCACCCTGTGCTTCTGTCTTGTTATCATACCTGGCGCGAAGCCCTCGGCACCGAGCACAGCTTAGGGTACGATAGTGGATAGTGATGCCGTGGTGAGGGGCTCCGCCTGTGGTGGTGGGAACTCCCCTGGCGCCTGATGCCTGTCCCCTTCCCCAAAACATGCCCCAGCCCTGTCTGATACCGTATGCCCTACAACGGGATAGAGCGACAGTCAGGGAACATTTGTGTTGGACCACACCAGAGGGCCATCTAGCGCGTGTGGCGTGCCACCTTGGCCACGTGCCTTCGCCAGCCACGCGCAAACAGCTGTGCCTCATGCGTTGCGCACAGATTCCGGAGCCGCTGCCTACAACTGCCCAATGCCCACGGAACTGCCATGAAACCACGTCGCACGCACAACAGTTGGTTGCCTTGCTGGCATGCAACGTCGTAGGCAAACTTCATTCATGTACAGTCCACATCGTCGTGACCCATTCCACACAACGCTCAGCACAACGCATCGTTTCCTCCCTCCGCTGCACACCATCGCATGTGCAGCACGTGCTTGTGCAAACTTGCAACGACGCCAGGTGCAGAACCAGCACGGTGCCCTGCGCGCCTCGGCGCCGCCCATCGCAACAGCCTTACACCCCTAAGCTTAAGCCGAGCTCCCCTGCTGGAAGCATCATATTCCACAACCAACAATCGTACGATGGCTCCACTCTGCTCCGTACCGTACAGAACTGTGCTACACAGGAGCCACTGCAGGATTGGCACCCACTGCCCGCTTGCAACGTGCACTGCTGCGTCGTTCCTGCGCCCAACCGACACGTGTCGACAGACACGTGCCAATCCCTGCGGTAAGGGGCGCAGCAGGACCAGAGCGCTAACCGCCCGCTAGCACACCTCTTCACGGAATGCACTAGCTGTGCTTTGCTTGATGCCCACGCACGTCACACATGGGCGGCACCCAATCTAGTTCCATGTCCTTGTCTGGCCGACCAACCAATTCCATACCGATGCGTAGGCATGTATGGTGGCGGTTACCGCCAGTACGCCACGGCATTCCAGACAGCCCTGCTACCTGCATGCTGCACCCAATAGGCAGCGAGGGGTCCCGCAGTGTCCTGCCCCTCGGCCTGCCCCACCAAATTTGCTTGTACATCTGACGCAACCCTCACACAGTTGGCCCTTCTACCTCACCTGCAGCCTGCCCGCCCGCACATGCATACCACATCCATGCAAAGGCAACACAACCCATACACCAGATTGAAACACTGCCCATACTGCACCCATAACTGGTAATGGCACCGCCCACACCTGCGCTGCCTGCTACCGGCCGCCCTGCAACCGGCTCACACCTCAGACCTCCCCCTGGCCCTTTGGTCCACTTCAACCCACTCGCTTGCGGTACAGCAGCTGCACCCCCATCGCTGGAGCCTCCCACATCAGCCGCACAACATCCTCGTCGGACAGGTCCCGGCCCGCCTCCGGCTTGTGGTGCCGCAGGAACCACTGCTTGAGCCCTGCCAGCAGCGCCCCATAGCTGCCGCCCCGCTGCTCCGCCCATAGCAGCAGCCCCACCACGCTCTCCAAGCACACGCGCCCCAGCAGCTGGCGGCCCACCTGCGCGCACAGCCCCGGCAGCATCAGCCGGTCTGCAAGCTCGCCCACGGGCTGCAGCAGCTCAGGGGCCACAGTGCCCACGCTGTCCACGTACATGTAGCGCAGCACTGCACCAAACGCCGCTGGGTCGGCGTCCGGCAGGCTGATCCGGGACGTGCCACTGTCTGCGAAGCCCGCCCCGGGGTCCAGCTGCTGCCGGAGGTAGGGGCTGCGCGCCGCTAGCACGAGGCGATGCGCTGCGAAAACTTGCCCGCCCGCCTCCACCTCCAAGTCCGCGCTGTTGTCCGGCTGCCGGTCCAGCAGCTCGCCCAGGTCGGCGGCCAGGGTGCTCGGGGTGGGTGTGGGACCAGCCCAGGGGTCAACCCCGGGGGCCGTCAGGCCCAGCTGCATCAGCGTTACGTGACGCCTAGCAGGGTCCACAAGCACGGAAGCCAGGTAGCCATTGCGCAGAACGGCCAGCGCGTGTTGGTACAGGCCGGGCTGGCTAGCTTCCACAGTAACCGTTGTGGCGTAGCCATCGAGGTCGACGTGCACCAGGTGCCGGTGTGCTGCCTTTGGCTCTGGGCACACGACGTAATCCAGCACCCAGGCAGCGCCCCTGCCGTCCACCGCCAAAGCGCAGATGCTTGAGAATTGCAGCCCCGCGCCTACGCCGTCGCCGTGCCCCATGTTACCATCACCTGCCCTGCCTGCCAGCAGCAGGGGCTCGTGCACCGCTGCCGGGTCCGCTCCCAGCTCCACCAACGGCAGGCGGTACACCGCCGTGCGTGAGCATAGCACCAGGCTGCGGCTGTCAGGGTCGTACGCAGCCTGCACCCACGACTCCCGACACGCCCCCATGCCGACCGTGCTGACAGTCACCGCCGTGGGCTGTTCTGCTGATGCAGCTGGCAAGCCCACTGGACCTGCGGCGAACCCTCGAATCCCAGGCAGTGGTTGCTGGTGTAGCTGCTGCTGTTGCTGCTGCTGCTGCTGCTGCTGCCGATCCGGCATGTGGGCGTCACCCCTGGAGGTGGGTGCTGCGGCACCTGATGCTGCCCCTGGCTGAGAGGAGCGCCAAGCGGGGGCTGCACCTTCCGCAGCCGCCCGTCGTCAATGACATACAGGCAGCCGTCCCCGTCGGAGCAGATGCTCGAGCAAATCCAGAGCTGCGCGGGCGGCCCGGTCCCTTCGTGTGGTCTTGCCCTCTCCGGGAACTGCGAAAGGCCCCCGGCGATGATGGTTGCGTCCCCGTCCTCCGACACCCGCACAACGGCTGAACCCAGTGAGCGTACCACGGCGTACATGCAGCCGGAGTACGCATCCCAGCACGCATCGAAGAGCTGCAATGGGCCCATGTCGTCATGTTGGTACTCGCGGATGCGCACAGGGATTGCGTCGCTCAGCGTAAAGCCGTTGCGACTGCTAGGGATGCCGGCGACAATGGTGTCCCATGGGTCTGCGGCCTCCTCGAGCCGCCTGAAAGAGCCGTCATATTCGAACACGAAGGCAGGCGTGGCGTCACGGCCGCTGCCCACAGCGACAACGCACATTGGCATGCTGTCGGTTTCTACCTCCAGAGCGCAGCGAAAGTAACAAGGCTCGGCATTTGGCGCCATCTGCTATCAAGCCAGCGAGGGAATGAGCTAGGCGCGCTAAGTGATGATATGGTGGCAGGAGAATTTTCTTGTGGCCCACGAACTTGATTGGCGATAGCGAGGCGGTCCGAGGCACCTGTGCGTGGGCCACCTGGCCTCGACATCACCGGCATGACGATGCTCGTTGGTGCATCCCAGAGCGCGCAAGTGCTATATATGGACACAGTGACGAACTGAAGACTAAAAGATTCTCTGTCTGCTGCAGTTCACGTTTAATACTGGCTGCAAGACGCTCCTGCACCTGTACCTACTGCTTTTGACCACTGGGTGATCACCACTGTCGCACCAGGTCCCCAATCGCCCACCCTCCACCCCCCGCTCCCAGCCCCGTACAACTGACCCGGTCGTATGTCCCTTACTGTAGTAGTTGAACTTGAATTCTTGTCCTTATGGCCCCTTGGCTCTCGGGACGCGCCCTACTGTCGTACTGGTCCTGTACCTGGTAACCCGTTTCCTTTGATACGTGGAAGTGCGGTGCCCCTCCGCACAGAAAGAGCAGCGATGTTTAAGGTTGCCTGCATCGCTACATGCTAAGCTGTCCGATAGAGACTGTGATTGATGGCGGTTAGCAGTGAACACCACCGTTTGGGACGACGCTTGAAATCTCCGCTGCCTGCCGCTGCCCATGCAGAGAACAGTACCATTGCCTGTGAGACCATATAAACATCTTGGGTCGGATATTCGCCGTACAAGGCAGGGTGACCGGAAGCTCGCGAGATCAGGCCGTACCTAGCCATTTGTGGCAATCTGGCAAAGCAAAGCGCCGCCCGCCACCCACCGGCCACCGCCCGAGACCGTAGCGCAGGCATTACTCCTACTATCGCCTATGCGCAACGAGTCCACGTACAATACCGTACGGCTATGCTATAGTTGAAGTACAGCCCTGGTATGCCATACTCTGTGGTCTGCGTTCGTATATACTGTACGTGGACTGCAGCTCGCTCCCCTCGACCTACCGTAGCTGCCTACGGACCCCTCGAGTACTATGATCGTAAAACGCAACTGCTCATGCGGATCCGACTGCAGCAGTGGCCGATTGTCTACGCCGTATATCCAGTGAACTGCCTTGCAGGAAAATCCGCTCCTGCCATCGGCACACCACGCAGGGCCCCAGGCCAAAGCAATACAACGCATTCATACTCAAAGCTGGTGCCATACTGTTCGGCCAGGCTTCCCGACATAAGGTATCAACAGCATTGTGCCCTAAACCTGAGGCCGCACCGGATAGCAGCATTGATACCGTTCCGCATTGGGAGGATTGTGGATCCCCGCTGCCATGCCATGCAGCGGACAACAGCCGTGAGGCCAGGTTAGCCTCTCACCCTACGAGCGTGGCTAGGAGGTACAAGATGCGCCAATGAACGAGCGAGTTACCGTGCCGAGTTTCAACGCCACACATACTGCAACAATCACAGTCCGATAGCGTATCTACAGTGCAGTACGGCCTGCGTGCGGCAGCTGCCGCCTGCGGTGCCCAGTGAGTCCACCTGCAATGTTGTACGACAATGCGCGCACTCGCTCCCACCTTGCAACAGCGTCTGCCGTTCACAGCCTGCCGCATGAGACCCTAATAAGCCGGCACGCAAGTGGTAAGCCAGCAAGACGTGCTAAAGCTGTGGCATGCTCAAGCCCCCGCACGTGCGCATAATCAACCAGGCAGGGGCCAGTGTGGGCCCAACGTCACGTGCACAACCCAGACCGGCCACCCGCCCCCTACCGCGTGCCCTCCGCCCTCCCCTGCCGCGGCTTCACACCCTGCCCGCCGCCTCTATGGCCACCCTCACCCTCGCCTTGATCACTCCCCCCGCTGTGTCCTGCACCCCACCCCCAGCCGCCGCAGCACCACCAGCACACCTGCCAACACACCAGCCGCCCCCAATGCCCCGCAGCCCAGCCCTCCTAGCCCTCGCCACCGCCTGCCGCCGCTCCTTGCGTTGGTCCCCCTTTTACCCGCCATACCCATACTCAACCACTTGACATCAGTCTTACTGCCAACAATCGTGTACCGGCAGGAACGCAGCCAAACGCAGGCGCATGCATGCAAATCGCAACCTTGCAGTGCGGTACAAAGAGATGTGCTTCCCAACGCCCAAGGTAAGCCCAAAGCACACACATGCTTGCAAACTGATCAGTCTGAATCTAGGCCTTCCCGTTGAAGGACATGCCTGCAATGCATTGTTGCAGGAATCTACGATGTTAAACGGTGCACTGACTGCGTCTGTTGCCCTAACCTGCCCTGCCGCGGAAACACATTCCTGCAGTTGCTCCGCCGCCTCACGGCCCGCCTGGTGCGAGAGCTGCACGATCCCCCTCCAGCCATGCCTGCGGCTGACAGCAGCCGCAGCGTCTCCACCAGTCGCTCGCCGTCCGCGTGTCGCTGGGCCATCGCTCGGCCACGTCTGACAGGGTGGTACTGCAAGCAGGGCGGCAGCCTGCCTCGAGGAGCCAGCGCAGCATGACGAGATGGCCGAGGCCAAGCACCACCGGGAGCAGGTCTGGGAGCAGGTCCGGGTGCAGCTCGCCCTTCGCCTCATGAAGCCACGCTGTCGTGGGCACGTTGCCCGACCACTCGGCGCACAGCATGGCCTTCGCTGGCGGCCCTGCGCTGCGTCCCTCCTCTTGCTGCCGCTGCCGCCAGTGCTGCAGGGCCAGCTGCAGTGCCGCCAGGTTGCGTGCTGCACCGCTGCCTGGGTCGCTTCCTCCGTGCCGACCTCCACCCCACGGCCCGCCAGCCACAATAGCTTGGCTGCGCTGTCGAGCGGCGAGTCCGCAGGGCCAGTCCCGCGCTGTCCCAGCACTTGTCACCCGCAGCCGGCAGGTACCCGCCATCCTGCTCCATCTGCACAATACAGCACACGTCGGCCTCAGCACGCCCTGCAGCGCCTCAGCGCCGCCCCATGGGAAACCGCGCTCCCGCAGCCACCGCAGCGGCGACAGATCCCCTGAAGCCGCGGCAGCGCCCCACACCTCCGCGTGCTCCACCCCCAGCAGGCTGCGGGCGCGGGCCTCGTCCAGCACCCATGCCATCTTTTCCGTGGCGTCGGGGGTGTGGGAGCAGGCGGCGGCAGCCATCAGGCGCCGCCACAGGGGGCATGCGTCGCCGCCACTGTGCAGCTGCAAGATCAGGGCCGGTTCCAGCCCCGTGCGCTGCAGGTCCTCGTCCAGCTGGAAGGGTGAAAGTGCTTGGAGGCCGCACAGCGGCCGCTGCCCTACGGCCTCCTACGCCGCCTGTAGCCCCGCCAAGCTAATGCCGTGCGGCAGCCTGCAGAGTGACACCCGGGTCCAGCAGCCCCGGGCAGCGCTGGGCCAGGGAGGGCAGGAGGTGGGCCAGGCCGGAGGCAACGGCTGCGGACCCAACGTCAGCTGCGTGCGACGCAAGCAGCTCTCCCTGCCCCTGGGGAGGGCAGTTCCCTGCAGCCGGTCCAGGTACAAGGACGTGTGCAGCAACTTCGGGAACACGTGTGGCTGCAGCAGCTGCAGTGCAAACTCCACGTTGGCCTCGCAGCCGCGGCCGGCAGCTGTGGTGACCAGCCGCAGCTTCTGCCGGAAGCTCAGCTGCGTGACCGCCCTTCAGGCGTGCTCAGCACGTGTCCCTGCCCATCCCCCTTCTCCCTGCAGGCCCTCCCCACCGCCTGCCTCAGCAGCGGTCAAGGCATGGCCCGGCCGTGGCTGGCTGAGGCGGCGGTGCGGTGGTGCGGCTGGCTGAAGCGCTGTGCGGCGTCCTTGCAGATCAGCCTGTCGTTCAAGGCCAGGTCGTTGGGCGGCAGGAAGGACAGGACGCGCAGGCACACCCCTGGCAGGAGGTCAGAGCAGGGATTACCAGCCTCCGCCATGATCACGTGGCTCCCTGCAGGCGTGGGCCAGGAAGAGGAGGCAGGTTTCTGGGAGGTTTTGCGGGGCTCAAGGGCAGCGGGACAACCTGGTTGGGGCTATGTGATAGGCTGTGTGGCAGTTTGGGTGTGGCAGTTTGGGTGTGGCAGTTTGGGTGTGGCAGTTTGGGTGTGGCAGTGTGGGTGTGGCAAGGCCAGGTGACGTGAGAGTCGGCAGGAAAACGCGTACACCTGCTCGGTTCTCGGTTTTTCACAGGCATGTGCTCGAGATGGCTGTTCTTCATGTACTATGTTCTTCTATCGCATGAGAAGGGTGGACTCCTTCGGCCATACGCCGCAGAACTCACAGTGAGGGGTGGGGGCAACGCGTCCGCTGACTGGCTCCGCGTTTGAGTCTTCTGGCTGGCTAAGAGACACTTTCGGAACCATAATAGCTAGCTCTGATATTCTGACGGCCTACAGAATACATCGCCTGCAGGCTCTCAGCTCTCGGGAGCCCCGGCAAACCGCTGAGGAACTCAGGTGCAGAGCTACAACTGGCAACGCCATTGCATATGTGTTCACGTTTATCCTTACGACTGCGTTGCTTACAAGCGACAGGCCGCATGAGGTGTAGCAGGTGTCATTGCTGCGCCTGCGCCAGCTGTGTCTTGCGCGCCCCAGGCACCCTTGACACCGTGGACCAGGGGGCTCCAATAACAGGTTCATAGCATAACCCATCAACGCCGTACAATAGTGTGTTGCAAAATCCAATATACCGTGCACATGCCGATGTACAGGGGCCCAGCGCTCCCGCGCAATGCCGCTTACACCAGACCCTTGCCCTCCCCATCATCCATCCGCTTGCGGTACAGCAGCTGCACTCCTTGCTCGGGCGCCTCCCGCATCAGCCGCACAGCATCCCCATTCGGCAGGTACCGGCCCTTTACTGGCTCGTGGTGCCGTAGGAACCACTCCTTGAGCCCAGCCAGCAGCGTCCCATAGCTGCCGCCCCCCTAGCTGCTCCGCCCACAGCAGCAGCCCCACCACGCTCTCCAGGCACACGCGGCCCAGCAGCTGGCTGCCCACCTGCGCGCACAGGCCCGGCAGCAGCAGCCGGTCCGCCAGCTCGCCCACGGGCTGCAACAGCTCGGGGCCACTGCCCCCGTGCTGTCCGTGTACATGTAGCGCAGCACTGCACCAAACGACGCCGGGTCGGCGTCCGGCAGACCGATTCGGGACGTGCCACTGTCTGCGAAGCCCGCCCCGGGGTCCAGCTGCTGCCGGAGCTAGGGGCTGCGCGCCGCCAGTAGCCATGGTGTGCTGCAAACACCTGCCCGCCCACCTCCACCTCCACGTCAGCGCTGCTGTCCGGCTGCCGGTCCAGCAGCTCGCCCAGGTCGGCGGACAGGGTGCCGCCGGGGCTGCGCTTGGGGCCCACCGCCCAGGGGTCAGCCCCGAGGGGTGTCAGGCCCAGCTGCAGCAGCGTTACGGAAGGCACACCGCTCACCCACACCAGGGAAGCGAGGCACCCATTGCACAGGACAGCCACCGAGTTGTACCGCATGTCAACCTCGCTCCCCTTTATGCTGCCCGTCGTGGCTACACCGTAAGGGTCAACGCACACCAGGCGCAGCTGTAGTGCCCTTGGCTCTCGGCACACGACAAGGTCTAGAACCCATGCATCCCCCCTGCCGTCTACATCCAGCCCCCAAATGCTGGAAAAGCGTGCCTTCTCGCCCACGCCGTCGCTGTGCTCCACGTGATGAGCCCCGGCTGTCGGTACCTTGCCTGCCAGCAGCAGGGGCTCGTGCACCGCTGCCGGGTGCGGCCCCCAGCCCCGCCAACGGCAGGCGGTACACCGCGGCGTAGGTGCACAGCACCAGGCTGCGGCTGGCGGAGTCGTAAACACCGTGCTGCACGAAGCAGTCAATGCCCCCGCAGTCCATCGACACCACCGTCACCTCCGGCCGCTGCCCTGGTGCTGCAGCCGGTAAGCCCACTGGAACTGCGACGCCCCCCATTCCTTTGCTGCTGCTGCACATGCCGAACTGGCGTGTGGCCACCGCCCACCGATGCCGCGGCGGTACCGCCAGGCTGCCGGCAGCTGTAGCTTTCGCAGGTTGCTGTTGTCAATGACGTACAGGCAGCCCTCCCCGTTGGAGAATACCTTTTCACCGTACATGAATCGTGCGGAAAGCCTCGGCCCCTCCGACATTCCCGGCTCAGACAGGTGCCCAGCGATGACGGTCGCGTCCCCGTCCTGCGCCACCTGCACAACAGCTGAACCGCCGTCTGAAGCCGACGGCCCTACCACGGCGTACATGCAGCCGGAGTACGCATCCCAGCACGCATGGAACAGCTTTGGAGGAGGCATCGCAGCGTTCTGGAGCTCGCGGATGCGCATGGGGAGTGGTCGCCCAGCGAGGAGCCGCTGCCGCCGCAGCTGGCGCTGTCACCAGTGACCCGTGGGTCGGCAGCCTCCAGCAGCCGCATGAAGGAGCCGTCGTCTGTAAACACGAAGGCCAGCGTCCCGTCATGGCCGCTGGGCACGGCGGCAACGCACACAGGTACCGAGTTGGCCTCTGCTTCCAGAGCGCAGCTCCAACAGCAAGTCTTCCTCGGCTCGGCACCATTATCACGGGTTGCATGAAAGGTGCTGGGCAGGTGCCCTGGTGCTGGGCAAACGCACCGCCAACTGTTACCAGCAGGAGGCCTTCTCTCTGGTGGCTAGGAACTGACTGGCGGTGACAAGGCCGTCCGAGGCACTCGTGCATGGGTCGCCATCACCGAGCCCGACTGCCCGAGCATGAACGGGCGGTAACGGGTGGCAACCAGCAAGAGAGAGCGCCACAGCGTCTATGCCCACCATCGCGACTAGACGGCCACCCGAGTCTCTATCCGTTTTGTGGAGTGCACAGTTGGCACAGGCATTGCTGCTGTGCTGCAAGACATTTCTGCACGACCGTTGTTACACCCTGACGTACAGGCCGTACACAACCAAGACCAGCCGCCAGCTGCACAGTCCTTCGCCAGCGGTTCGATTGTGTCCCGCACAGCCTGCAGCTTGCCACATCTGCAGACACCAACTGACGAGCTAGCGAATACGCACAGCGTCGCACGAAAGAATGCCAAGGGCAACACGACAAGGTGTGCGGATGGCCAGTATGGCAGCTCGCCTGCAGTCTCTGGCAC
Organism: Chlamydomonas sp. KOR1; assembly: GCA_036984285.1. Classification (NCBI taxonomy): domain Eukaryota; kingdom Viridiplantae; phylum Chlorophyta; class Chlorophyceae; order Chlamydomonadales; family Chlamydomonadaceae; genus Chlamydomonas; species Chlamydomonas sp. KOR1. The sequence continues at coordinate 39,131 of BQMZ01000315.1, read as the reverse complement.
GTGGCAGTACAGCACCTATGAACCCCAAGGACACGTCTTCTACACCTCTGGCGTCCTTGTACACGTATCAAAGCAAAGCCTGCACCATGTATACTGAGTGCGGCCAGCTGCCGCTCAGCGCCCTGCCCTGGCATCTGGTACAGAAGTCACTCAAAGCATGCTACCTATACTACAGACCGCCATACGTGTACGACACCTGACCACGCAGTGCACCCTGCGATACCTGCCCCCTCGCTGTACTCCATCACACGTGCCCCACGGCAGCTCGGGGGCTTACAGAACAGCTTCAGTCAAGGTCACGCCATCCACCACGATCAAGTGCTGCCACCGACCCTTTCCACATTGCTGTCCAATTCACGTAAAACAATAGTCCATGCGCCGTCACGCAGCAGCACACATCCACACATCCAGCCCTCACTCCAGCGCCGCACCCCGTTTGCGCGCAAAGTTGCTCTTCTCCTGCCCATCGGCCCCCTTCCGTGCGTCTGCACGTCATTACGGTACTTCCGCGGCCATCACTCCACCTTCCCCTCCCTCCTCATGCGCACCTTCCCGTGCACCCGCACCTCCTTGCCTCCACCCAGTCGTCTGCCTCACCAGCCTCCACAGCCCTGCGGCTCCGGGCCGCTCTGACCAAGCCGCGCTGCGCCGCGCTCCCCCTCCCCTTCTCCGCCCGTCCTTGTCCCAAGCGGCGTCCCTGCGAGCCCGTTCACCACACACCGTTTCTCCGCACCCAGGCCCCAGAGGCTCCTCCGCTTGCAGCAACTCCCCACTATCACCCACCCGCACCCGCTGCTGCGCGCGGTGGCGCCCCTCCTCCAGGCCCCTTCCCCATTTGTCCCCCTTGGCCGCTAGCGGCACTCCGCACGCACACCAGGTCGCCCGGCGCGCCTGTGCGTCGCTCTGCGTCCTCCTGCGCCCCCTCCCACAGCCCTCCTCCCTCTTCCTGGCTCCGCTGCCCTCCCTCCTCCCGGCCCCTCACTCCTTGGCGGCAAGCAGCGCCTTGCGCGTCTGGTGCGCCACCGCCCCGTGCAGCACCAGCCGCATCTCGTCGCAGTACGTCTCGTGCCTGGGGGTGCGGGAAAAGGGAAGGGGTTTTTCGTAAAGCGTGACAACACAATAATCAAATGCAGGGAGGGACGGGCGCCTGGTGTGGGTGTCAGGGCCAGCATTTCCTCTGAAGCGAGAGGACCTGAGGACCAGCAGGGTGTTGGTCAGTGGTTGCTGCGGAGAACGGAGATGACACAAAGTGGTTTTGAGGCTGCCGTACAGCCGTACAACTAACGGACGCCAAGGGGCGCGCCACACTCCGTTGACCCCCATGCCACGCAGCCCATGCATCGCAACGAGCCGACAGTGCAATCCTCCGTCCTTTGCCTGCGCGCAAGCTTCAATGCAGCCATAGCAACACGCCCTTGCTCCCTCTGATCCCTTCGCCTCTCGACTTGCATGCATGCGCATCACACCCCACATGGTCTTCCCCCATGCCATACGTCCTTCCTCCCACTAGTTCCCCGTCCTCCCAGGCCCCGGCGGCGCACAACCCCTTCCCTCCGCCCCCGCACCTGAAGCGCAGTCGCAGGTTGGGCACGTTTGTCTTGTGGATGTCGTTGCCGTCGGGCCCCGGCCGCCAGTACTCCTCCGCCACCCAGTGCTTCTTGCAGGCGTGCGGGAAGCCGCTGTGCAGCACCCCGTTGCGCGCGATCTCGCACAGGTCAGCGCTGGACATCTTCCACACCTGGTGGGCGAATGGGCGCACGTAGGTGATGAAAGTGGTCCAAGCAATAAGATGTCGCCATGTTGAAAGAAGTGAACGGAGGATGTTGCGGGCGACCTCCCACAGGTCGGAGGAACAGTGTCCTCACCTGGATGGGCGCATAGGGGTGGATTCCAAACCGGCAATACGGTACCCAACACCTTGCAACGCTTGTAACGCTGAGTAATGGCCAGCCTGCTAGCCTCGCAACATCCTTCTCCTCTCTCTGGCTTCACATTGACATCATCTAATATCATCAAATTTATCTGTCAAAAGTAACGCCGCCTAGCACTTGGCCAGCACCTTGCTGAACCGCCGCGGCTGCTATTGCCTTGTACACCTGCCATGACATCAGCGGTGGCCACCTCAAAAGGAAGCGCACGTGCCGGCCGCTCAGCGCCTCAGCGCCGTTTGCTGTCAGCCCTTGAGTGGCCGGCACGTGCGTTTCTTTCAGGTGGCCGCTGCTGGTATTGTGGCAATGTCCAAGCATGAACAGCCGCGGCGGTACAGCAAGGTCCCGGCAAAGCGCAAAGCGGCCTTTGCACTTGGTAACAACGACACTGTTTGGGACGAATGCTGCGACTTGCAAGGCCATGCAGGTGCGACATGTGACTGTCTCGCCAAAGCCCCCCATTCCCCCCATCCTCGCGCTAGTAATACTTTGTCCCCTCCCCCCCCGCCCCGGGCCCTCCCCTACCACTACTCGCGTTTCTGCTTTCTTGTGCCCCCCCCCCGGGGCGATCCGGTAACGGGTTGGGCTGGGTTCATTTTTGGCTGGCTTCATATTGACATCATCTAATATCAGACCACGTCTGTCCTCCTATCGCCTACACCTCCCTCCCCTGCCCCCCAACCCCCACCACCACGCACCCGTACTGCGCAATTCACGGACAAGGACAAGGACGCGTGCACCGCCGACTCCAGGCGCAACACGGTCCAGCAGGGGTGCGACAGAATGTACGCGCGTTGACGTACGGGCCCGGCAGCCCTCATCACACACATCGTGTCCGCACCCCTCCTGCACCGTGTCGCGCACGGCGTGGGCGGTGAACGCGTCCGTGGCCGTGACCGTGCGTCGCGCACCGCACCTTCATCAGTTGACAGTGATAAGGTCAACTATAAGGTCAACCTGCCCTACCCGGGCGGCAGCCAACTTCAAGGCAACCCACATTACCGCTGATATACACGCCACACAACCGCGCTGCTTCGCACACACCTGCGCCGCCACACTCTATTCCTCCACCAGCGGCTCTTTGGTGTGTTGCACCACAGGAAACCACTCAAAGAGCAGAGCGCAGGACATGCCGTCCTGATCTCACGCCCCGCTGCTGCCGCTTCACAATACGGGAAGGCGAGGCTCGTAACAATGCCCCATCCCATACCCCAGAGGGCCCGTGCGATGAACGATTCGAACACGGACACAGCCTCGTTCGTCACGCATGGAGGCGGCGGCGGCGAACGCGTCCGTGTGTCCGTGCCCTCGAGTCGTGCAGCAGTGCACATTCACCTACACACCGTAAGGCCGTACGTGCAGAACTGGCGGCCATCAACTGAGAGCACCGGACCACCGATACCGGAACAGGACCAGTTCCGTCGACGCCAGCTTCTGGGTGCGAACGTGTGCTACACCCCAGGCTCGCCTGACCCATATCCCACCGCTATAACGCACGCACCTGCGCCGCCACGCTGTACTCCTCCACCAGCGGCTCCTTGGTCCGCTGCACCAACACATTACCACCTGCTCCATTCGCCCCGCCGTTAATACACACTCACCCCACTGCTAATACACACGCACCTACGCCGCCACGCTATACTCCTCCACCAGCGGCTCCTTGGTGAGTTGGATCATGACCGGGTCGTCCGCAAACAGGGACCCCTAACCCACACCCCGCCGTTAATACACACGCCCCCACGCTAATACACACGCACCTGCGCCGCCACGCTGTACTCCTCCACCAGCGGCTCCTTGGTCAGGTGGATCATGACGGGGTCGTCCGCAAACAGGGACCCCTAACCCACACCCGAACGTTAATACACACGCCCCACACACGCACCTGCGCCGCCACGCTGTACTCCTCCACCAGCGGCTCCTTGGTCAGGTGGATCATGACGGGGTCGTCGGTGGACAGGGACACCGACAGCCCCCGCGCGAAGAAGAGCGGGAAGGGGTTGCGGTGGTAGTCCAGGAACAGCGAGTTGTTGGACAGGGGGGACATGCACAGCCCGATCTGCGCCAGGTAGTACCTGCGGAAGAAAAAGGGCAGCAGAGGGCAAAGGGCGAGGTTCAGGATCGACGATAATGTGTTTGTTCGCTTTGGTAGTGCAATGGGTTCAGGGTTGGGGCGGCATGCACAGCCCAATTTGCGCCGGGTAGTACCCGTGCAGGACGGGGGGCAGCGGAGGGGCAGCAGAGGGGCGGGTGATGAGTGAAGGGGCCTGTAAACGGCAACGACGCTGGTGGGCATGGTGTCGATGCAAAGTGCACCAGGAGCCGGCAGCAACCCACGTCCGCCGCAGGCTCGGCAGTCAGCCGGAGCGGTACCGACCGGCCGCCGTGCCCTGCCCTGCCCCGCCCCAGCCCGCCTAGCACCACACCGTATCCTTACAGCCGTACGGCAAACTCCTTGACACACTCACAGGTACTGCAGGCAGTGGCTCCTTCGCAGTTGCATATTGTGCGCAAGGTCCTCTCACAGCGCACGGATGGTTATGTCAACACACATGAGTAAAATATACATAGAATGCATGCAATCCTGGGCACTCACAGGTACTGCAGGCAGGGGCTCTTGCGCAAATTGATGCCGTGCGCGATGTTCTCGCACAGCATGAAGGCGGCCACCAGGTGGTCGATGTCGCCCGCCTCGCCAGCGTGGGGGCGGAAGGTGAAGGTGTTGAGACCGCGCGCCTCGCGGAACTTGTTCAGCGCGTAGCTGCGGAAATCCGAGCAGGGCGAGGGGTGCAGGAGAATATATCAACGTGAGTAAAGGATAGGTCGTAAGCTCGCGAGCCTCGCGTACGGTACCCTGTCCAGTGGCTTGCTGCTAAGTTAAGCAACGTGAATGGCACGTGGCACACCAGGCAAGCCTCAAGACGCACCTAGGAGTGCTGCTGCTGCATTTCAACAGGTGATGCAGCGCAAGAGCCTTCGGGAACAAGCTAAGCGTGGGTTAGCTGCGCGGTGGACGCTGTACCGGTAAATACGCTGGGCTACACACCCTTATAAACCCCACCGGCACTCGCTCCGGCCTGTGTAGCGGGTGCGACACATTTTTGCAGCTGCCCCCACCCCCTGTAGCTTACAGGTTTGCGTAGATGTAGTAGGCGTAGTAGGCGTAGGCGCAGTTGTGCTTGGTGTTCCAGCGCTCGGGCGGCTCCGAGTGCTTGGTGGGGCGGCGCTCGGGCTTGGACTCGTCGTCCACCATGTCGAACCCAACCACCTGCATGGGGCCAGAAAGGTTCACAACACATATTTCAAGACACAAATGATGGAGACTTTGCCGATGGCACCTGGCCCTAGCTTTCACAGGGCCCAGGCATCCACCAACCACCTGACGGTGGACCAGGAACCATCCACACTTCGAGGGAAACCACAGTGACAGGTCTAGAAGACATATGAAGAATCATAAGCAGTAGTCTCAATCCTGACCGCTGTGGGTGTACTCCACGTGTCTCGGGAACAACTGCCAAACGCCCCTCACTACTGGCCCACACGCTCCCTTGATCCACATCCCCTTAACTCTCACTCACGTGCTGCAGCAGCACGTGCAGCTGCGGGTGCGTGGAGGGGTCGGCCGTCACCTCGAACAGCGGCTCGAAGATGTTGTCCAGCATCTGTTGGAAGTCCTCGATCACGCCAGTCTCCTTGTACACGTTGTACAGCCGAGGGATCTGCAGTTGGGGCCAGGGGAAATCGTTCCGCACCGTGGGGCACGCCCAACGCGGCTCCCTACCCAAGTGACCTGCCACCGCCACCGCCGCACGCCACGTAGTCATGCCAGCGTCGTTGTCACTGTTGAGCCGGAAGCCCACCACTCCACGCCACACCGCCATGCATCCCCCTAACGACGCACGTGCGCTTAACACACACACTTAATACACACACTTAAAATCCGGCGGGACCATGGCTCCAGTGTAAGTCACCAACTGACTGACTTCGAGTCAGCCCGAGACCGCACCCCTGACACCCACCTGGATGAGCCACACGTTGTTGTCGCTGTTGAGCTGGAAGCCCACCACCCATGCCGCCAGGATGTCCCACTCCATGGCCTTGCGGCCGTAGATGGAGATGCGCATCTCGGCGTGCTGGTACTTGGAGGACTCCAGGTCGGAGAACACCTCCTTGGTCAGCTCAGCCAGGAAGCTGCAGAGGAAAATGAAAAAAACTCGATAATCTTTTGAATTAGGCTAGATTTTTTATTTTGCAGATCTGGGAACACCACCTAATCACCACCGCCAGGGAAAATCGGAATGTCCTGCCTTTACATTGCGTCGTGGGCCATATTTTTGGCATGGTGCTGTTGTTAAACGTTATCCGTGCTGTGTTTGTGATGGAAAGAGGTGCTTCGCAAACACACCCACTGTCGGTAAGGAGTACAGCAACGCACACACCCACCGGCCGTGGATGAGGCTGTCCTGCTTGATGAAGACCCACCTTACCGACTGATGCATGCACGCGCAGTAAGACACACCCGCATCTCTACACACGCCCGCTGCCACACGCACCCACCGGCCGTGGATGAGGTTGTCCTGCTTGATGAAGACCCACCTTACCGACTGATGCATGCACGCGCAGTAAGACACACCCGCATCTCTACACACGCCCGCTGCCACACGCACCCACCGGCCGTGGATGAGGTTGTCCTGCTTGATGAAGATCTCGCGCAGCCTGCTCTGGCCGCAGGGGTTGTACTTGAGGTTGAACTTGTCGAAGCGGTGGAAGGTGTTCTTGTCGGCGTGCATGTCCAGCGTGTCCACGTTGAGGTCGTAGCCTGTGGTGGCGGCATGTGTATTAACAGCAGGGAGGGGGCATGTAGCAGGGCCGTGCGCGTGCAGGTTGGTGCGTCGGTATGTCCAGCGTGTCGAGTAGAGGTCATGGCCAGGACGGCATGGGGGCGCGCAACAACACCAGGTAATCCCCCCTTCCTAGGGTCCACGTGCGCTGTGGGGGCCATTTTACACAATCTAATCTGCCCGCGCTGCCGGTGATCCTGCAGGGATATGCACCCTAGCCGCTTCATGCCATGTCCTAGCTCGCACCACCCCGCTCCCGCCCCTCCCCTCCCCCTCCCCCTCCCCCTCCCGCTCACCCGTGAGCTTGAGGCTCTCGAACACCTCCCTCAGCGTGAGGTACTTGCCGTCGCGGAAGATGACCACCTCGTCCGGCTCCTGGGGGGAGGCAGGAGGCGGTGTGTATTAGCATGAGCGTGTTTGTTAGGTGCGTGTCTCTAATCAGTGTGCCCAAATGGGTGCAATGCAGCATTTCCGGCCACCTCGTCCGGCTGATGGGGATTGGGGCGTGCAGAGCAGCGTTCCATGAGCCAAGGCCCACATGCCGTGGGGCAGGGCACTACAACTTCACCCCATCTGACACACGAGCCAAGTCCCCACCTTGCGCAGCTTGGACTTGATGAAGCGCAGCAGGTGCTTCTGGTGCATGCAGGCCGAGTGGTGGATGTGCGTGTCAACCTGGGGGGCAGGAGGTGAGCGCACGGGAGGGGTAGGGGGGTGCTTGCAGTGATCTCCATGCAAGGGGACAAGGGGCACCCGGGTGAGGGCAAAGTTGACGAACGGTGCCCGATGGAGATACCGCGAATGTGTACGCACAACACGCACAAGCGTACGGCGTTCGAGCGAACGGCCAAGAACCATCGACAGAGAAACGACCGGCCCGCCCCCATTCCAGTCTCCCGCGCCTCGCATATGGCCCCCTCTCCCGGCGGCCGTTTCTTGTCTGTCCCCGCGCCCAAACACACACCCCTGCCCCACCTTGCGCACGTTGTAGAGTCTCTCACGCCCATACCCCCAACTCACATCCTATAGACGTCGTCTGTCTTCCTACCCCTACCACCTACCGCCCCGCGTCCCCACCTCCTACCCCTTCCCCACCTTGCACACGTTAAACACCGGTCCTTCACCGCATCCACCTTAGGCCACCCTAACCCACCCAACGCACCGCTTCAACTGAACACACATGCCCTGCCCCACCTTGCGCACGTTGTAGAAGTCTCTGTGCGGCGCTGCCTTCTGCGCCAGGAACTCCTTGTCGCTGTTGAGCATGACGTGCAGGTTGAACTTCTGCTCCAGCAGCATCAGCCGGTGGTGGCAGAAGGACTTGACAGGGCCCTGAGATCATGGGGGGACCAGCGCAGTGTTTACAACTTTAAAAGCCTGGCATCACGGCTGCTGCTTCGTACCATTACAGAAAAACCCCTGCCCGCCTCTCCGTTGCCTCCTAGTCACCTATGCACTGCAGTGGTAACAATGCACAGGCCCATGGCTGATAGGTCTGCGCTTAACACACCTCTTCGCTGGGCCCCTCCCCCTCACCGTTGCGGCGTACGGATGCGGTGCATATGCTGCACGTGTGACACTGGGCATCAATTACCCAATTGCACGATGCGTGGAAACAACCAAAACTACTGTTCGTACCACCCGCCCCCTCACCGTTGCAGCGTAGCGCAGGATGCGATGCATGTTGGTGAAGAACTCGGCAGCGGTGCCGGGCACCTGAAGCACAGGAGGGGTGGGTGGGCGAGTTAACGGGACGAGGGGTTGCTGGGCCGACATGTCAAACGGTGGAGAGGTGCGTCCTGAGAAGGCATGCAAGGGCCAGCAGGGGCCAACGTGCGGTGACTGTTGGACAAACAAAACGCGCCTGCGCCCTTAGCCTCAGACCGTCTGCACCTCTGCTGTCTACCGATTGCCCTACCAATGTTGATGCTCACAGCTTCCTACGCAACCTCGACACCTTGTTAACCCACACCCACCGGGAACAGGTTGTGCTGCTGCTGCCTGTCGTCCGGCCCGAACACCGCCATCACGCCGTCCACCATGCGGAAGGTGTGGCCCGAGGGCGGCAGCGGCACGAAGGCGAAGGGCTCCTTGACGATGTCGGAGGGGACGGCCGCCTCGGGCTCGTGCCGGCGGGCCTCAGGGGACACTGGGGGGCGCAGGGGAGACCAGGCGGGGAAGTGACCGGCTGTAGGAGGGGACATATGGGACATGGACAAGGGCCTCTAGATGCTGGCGGCGTGCCTGGTGATACAGGAGAGGACGCGTTCAGAGGTGAGGGGTCGGGGTGGGGCAGCTTGCTGTGGCTCGACGGGGCGCAGGTACATCTATCGGGGTGCAGCAACCGCGCATGCACTACAGCACATCGTTTAGAGGCGGCCGCATGCAGGTGCCTAGCGCTCTCCCCCTGTAAACATTGGACCCCCGCACACATGCAGCCAATGAGACGCGTTACGACACGCGCTCCATCCCGGAACATCCCCCAATACAGGGACGTCACTCACGCGCCGGCCTGAACAGCCAGTGCTTCCGCAGCTCCAGGCACTCCACCAGCATGGCGCACACGTCCTCGTACTCGTCCGTCATGGCGGTCTCGGGCGTGATGACGCGCGAGTAGTCGGCGCCCGACTCGGCGGAATTCAGGTCCATGGAGGACTTCTGCGAGGGCGAGGAGAAAAAGCAAGAGGCAGATGAAATAAAGAAATCAATGGAACGTATGCGCAGGTGGTGTGCGTCGGCGCTGCATCGCTTCTCAAAGAAGTGCGGTTCCGCACGGCACACAGCAGGAACGACCAGAAAGGCTTGGCCAGCCACCACGTCACACCTTCCCCACATGCCAACCGTGCTCCCCACGCACAACCACCTTCCCGCCCCCCTTTTAGGCCTCTGCGCGCCCTTACACCCATCCGTAACACGCATCCATCCGCACACCCCGTCCGCGTCCCAACCCGTACCTCAACGCTCCGCTGCACCCCCAAAGCACTCCAACACCATACCCCCTAAGCGTGACATCCCTGCCTGCCCCCCCCCCTCCGCCCCCACTTACGCGTACAACCCCACTGCACTGCCGTTGCCATCAGCACAGCGCCCTCAGCATGCCGCCTCCCCCCGACCCTCTTCCCCTTGGCCGCCCTCAGCCCGCCCTCCACCACCCGCCCTCCACCACCCGCCCTCCACCACCCGCCCTCCACCACCCGCCCTCCACCACCCGCCCTCCACCACCCGCCCTCCACCACCCGCCCTCCATCGCCCAGCCGCAGCAAGCCCCCACCGCCCGGTACTCTGCACTCGCACTAACGGGTTGCACCTCCCCCGGCCCTCAACATTCGCACCCGGCCTCCGAAACCTCAACTAGCTCAATCAGTCGCCACCCGCCAGTCGCACCGCGCTCCCCACGTGCACATGACATCACCAACATGCCCTCCAAACCCCACACTCCCCTCCTGGATACATTCCCCCTCCCGACCCTCCCCAACCCCACTGCCACCCGCCCTCCACCGCCCACCTGCGGCAGGCCCGCCACCGCTTAGCCCTGGTATTCCGCAACCGCACCCACAAAGCCCTCCTGGCCCCCGATACTCCCATCCACCCCGCATCCACTACCTGCTCAAGCAGGCGTCCGTTGTGCACCGTAACACTGTGCGCATGCCACGCCGTACACCACACCATTCCCTGCCCCACGTACTACGGCATCCTCGCCGCATACGACCCTCGCCGCTCCATCGCCAACGCACCCAACCCCCCTTGACCGCCCACCTGCGGCAGGCCCGCCACCGCCACCGCGCCACCCGCCTTCGCGCCGCCGCCCGCCCCGCCCGCCTTCCCGCCCGCCCCGCCGCCCGCCTGTATGCCGCTGTTGCTGCCAATGGCGGCCACCAGCAGCATGTCCAGGGCCGCCTTCTGCACGCGGTCCTGCGCGGCCAGGTTGTATATAGATTAAGCAACCAACTCTTGAGCACTGCGGACTGATCAGCGGACGAAGACTAGTTTTGAAGATGCGGTGAAGGCATGCGCGGTGTTGATGTACTTACTGGGCGTATTAGCCATACCTGCCTGCCATACCGCTGGCGCTGCCGTACTGGCTACGGTACACACCACGTCCAGCCCCCAGCCCAAGCCCCAGCCCAAGCCCCAGCCGATGCCTGCGCCAGCACCCAAGCCGCAGACCCTTGGCCCGCCGACCTGTGTTGCGGTGCCCAACCCCGAGGGTTATCCCAGCCCCTGCCCCTGCCCCTGCACAACCCTGTGCGGCGGCGGCGGCCAAGGTGGGTCCAGGGCGCCTTGGGCCGGCGCCTTGCGTACCCACTTGGTTCTTAACCCATGTTAAGCTTTACCCCGTACTCCACCTTACTCCAACCTGAGCCCCAAAACCCACCTGTAAGCCGCAGCCACTGAGATGGAGTCCGGGGCCCAGAGGCCGGCGGCCAAAACACCAGCCTGAATCACTATTCACTCTGATGCAGTCGCAACCTAACCCATGCCAGCACCAACCTGTGCAGCAGCAGCGGCTGACGTGGACCCTGGCGGCCCGGCGGCCGGCGCCTTGCGCGCAGCGGCGGCTGCAGCGGCCGGACCCGTGTTGGACTGGCGCTGGGGGATGCAATCAGGGGCACAGGAGGGGGTTGGCGACCCTGGACGGGAAGGAACGTTCCTGGCTGGGAAGCACACACACCCAGCTGGTCAGAGTCCGCAGGGCCTTGGAGCCCGCCCCTGCGCCATGCCACGACGGCACCCACGCCGCCGCCTGCTCCCAAACCCGCTCCAGTAGCTCCTAACACACCTGCCAACAAAGGCACCTGCCAACAAAGGCACCTGCCAACAAAGGCACCTGCTGCATGCCCCCACGTGTTCGCCCCATCTCCCCCAAACGCATCTCCGCTAGTGCCCGCCCCGCCCCCCGTCCTCACAGCCCCAAACAAGCCTGGCCCACGCCCCCACGTGTCCGACCCACCCACCCCATAAGCGTCTCCGTTGGCGCCCGCCCCCGCAGCCCCCCCGAAGCGGGTGCCTGGTGCGCGAGGGGACTCCCCGTCCACCAGCTGTGCATCCATGGACATGGAGGGCCGCCCGCCGTCCGTGGCGGCTGGGCTGCCGTACAGAGGGTTGTGGTGGTGGTGGTTGTGGTGGTTGGCGTGGTGGTCCACGTAGCTGGCCAGCTGGCGTGGGAGGGAATGTGTGGGGGCGGGAAGGGGCGGTGTGGCGGGGGGCACGGTAAGAAGGGGCTAGGGCGTGAGAGGCGCTGGGGTGCAAGACGAGTGCTCTGCGGTGGAAAAATGACGCTTGGTTTGCCCGCAAACGCTGATGATGCCGACCCCTCCACTGCACTGCAAGGCCCCTGATCCCCATCTACTATCCCATGGAATTCCTGTGTCCTTTCGTTCGCTGGTGCTGCCCGGCTGTGTTCTACTGCACCGTGCAAGGCACGGCCCCTTGTCCCGCGACCCCGTACCCTGTGTTGACCATGCATGACGCGGGAGCCCCATGTCTGTGTATGCAGCTGCTGCTGACACCGTGTGGAGTGGTGCAGTTCATGGGACACCGAAAGCATAGTACCGGTACGCAGGGGTGTCGGTGCGGGAGCCCCTGACCCTGGCTAGCGTGGTGCGCTTGCTGTTGCCGCACGAGCACCCACCCTGTGCGCGTGGACGTGGCGCAGGGGCCGCTCCAGGTGGGGAGACGCCTGATCAGCGGGAGTAGCTGGAGACAGCGGCACACCGCGGCCGTAGGTTTGACCGGGGCCGTGGGTTGGACCGGGGCGGGGCGGGGGCCCGGCGTGCTCGCCCGCGCGCGCGGCATGGCCGTTCGCCATCGGCGCCGGGACCTGTTCCGTTTCGGGCGGAAAGACGGCCAGAAGGCCCTGCGTGGGGCTTCCAGGACCCGTAGCTGCGGTCGTTGGGGCGCCAGGAGCAATAAAACTTACGTAGGGCTTTGGCGCGGGAGCCGAGACGCCGGGCTTGAGAGCCCGGCGTTGCCTCTCGGTGTTGGGCCCGGGGGCAGGACTCTCGGTATCATCATGCCTATGAAATGACAAGCGGTTATCAGCAGGTCGGTTAGCCTGGTGAAGCGACAATGGGTGTCGGGTTTGTTGGTCTCGTGCGGATTTCGCCCCCGTTCCCCCTGCCCGCGTGCTGCTCACCCGCGCTCGCGCCCATAGAGCCGCTCTATCCTTTGGACATAGTAGGAAGCGAAGCCGAAGGCTGCTCCACATGCCAAGGCGCCGCCCAGGGCAGCTCCCGCAGCGACCAGCAGGGCTGTCCTAGTCGTGCTGGCCCCCGCGTCGCTACTCATGTTTACTATCTTGTCAAGAATCTAGCATGCATGGATCAGAGCAGCTTGCCGTGGAGCGTAGGAAGCTCGCCCGAGGGCACTCTCTAAATAAATGGCCCCAGGCTTGAGCTACCAACGGTGGCAAGCTATGGCCCCCCCGCAAGTGCAGTCGTTGCACCTGCATCAACTAGGAATGCGATATGAGTTGGCTGGAGTGGCCTTTCACGTTTCACCACTCCGCATGGAACAATGCTGCGATTGATGCTCCCAAGACGTTTCTCCTGCGGCATCACGTGCGCAAAAACATTCTGCTACATTGCCATCCTTCAATTTCGCCTGTAGGCTGTCTTGCGTACGCCACGGCCATTGTTTTTCCTCGAGCGACCCAGCGGGTCTGGCCCTAACCACCGAGAGCTTCATGCGCGGCCTGATCTTCACGCAAATAAACGTATGCAATAGCAATACACTTCGCAGTCCGCCTGGCAACAGCTCATTTTTGCGTTGTGGGTCTCCCTGCGCCACACGCTGCGCGCAATTGCGGTCGCGTCGCTCGCTACGAGTCATGGCGAGACGAAATGAAACCGAGGAGGAGCGAGCAGCACGGAAAGCTGCCCAAAAGGCCGCAAAGGCCGAGAAGCGCGCCGACCGGCAGGTGCGCGCCACCGCTCCGACCAACCCCACCCTCCCTCATGTCTACACCCTCCTCCTCAACACTTCCGCCCTTTGCGCTGCTGCATGTTACGCCGCCTCCTGAACCGCAACGCCATGCACACAACCAGCCGCACACATCTGTATTTATGTTGACATCGCGCCGCCGTGTGGCCTGTCGTGGCCATGCCGGGCCTGTCCGCTGCCCGACCACGTGGTACAGTAGTGCACCCCCGCACACCGGACGCACACCTCCCGCCCTCCCCCCCGTCCCCCACCCCAGCGCCCGGTCCCCGGCCCCTGGATTACCCCTCACAGCCCGTCATGCTACCGCGGCAATCATGATTCATTATTCACAGCAAATTGCTGTTACCGTGCTTCCAGCTTACTACCCCTGCCACCAGGGCGCACTCGTCAACAGCCGCTACCTCTCCTCGCTGTGCACCTGCCGGCCTGTGTGTGTGCTAACGCACACATACACATGCATTTCTGTCCCTGTGACCTGTCCACACCCCAAATCATCCCCCAGGGCCAAGGCGACCCCGCCAAGGGCCGCAAGCCCTGCTCCCTGTGCACCCGCCCCCGCGACCTGCTCATTCGGTGCCAGGTGGACGCCACGGGCACGTGGCACATGGCGTGCGGCAGGTGGGGCGCGGGGGGTACCCGTAAAGCGCGAGGAAACCGTGTGAGGAGTCAGGGAAGCACGAAAACGCTGATGCCTGCACGCGAAGAGGAAATTGGTTGACCGGACGAAGCATAAACAGCAGGTGCATACCTGGAAATCCAAATAAACGCTGCGCTGGTGGGAAGGCGGGGGGTAGGATGTGGGCCGTACGCCTGCTGTACAACTGCCGTATCCCTGCCGTATGCCTTGCAGCTATGCCGCCGTCATTCTGCACCCGGAGCTTTGGGCTGCCTTTAGTGACGTTGCTACACCGTGAGCTACCATGCACCGTTGGTTGTGTGGTGGCTGTTGCTGGCGGATTGGTGCTGCTTCTGCTGCTGCTGCTGCTGCTGCAAATCTCGTGGTGGTGCAGGTTATGTTGTATTAACGCAACTGACCTGTCAATCCATGCCCTTTTACAAAGCGCTCCTGCTGCTGCTGCCGCGGTTGCAGGTGCTGGCAGGAGGCCAGCGGGGGCCAGGTGGACGGCGGAGCCGACCGCCCACACTACCGCTACGGGGGGCTGTGGAAGAACCACCACGCACAGCGGTCGGGGAGGAGGCGGGTGCCCGTCGGGGCGGGGGCGCGCGAGGCAGGCAGCAGCAGCAGGGGCAGCAGGCACAAGGGGGCTGCATCTGATGGCAGTGGGAGCGGGAGTGAGGGAGAGGGAGAGGCGGAGGTGGAGGGCGTGGAGGGGGAGGGGGAGGAGAGGAGGGGAGGGGGGGATTCGGGGAGGGGAAGGGAAGGGACTGGGGGAGCTTCGGTGCAGGCGATGCTCTTGGCGGAAGCGGCGGCGTGCAGGGAGGCGGACGGGGCTTAGGGGCAGAGGTTTCTCTTTGTTACGGAAAGGTGGAGCTGAGTGATGCTATACGGATGTGTGTGTGTGAGAGAGCGAGAGATGTGGGGTTTGTGGTGAAGAGCAGGGAGACTGTGGTCGTGTGGTGGGGCATGCAGGGGTCGGTGTGGGGAGGGAGAGGGTGGGTGGGGGGCGCGCGAGAGGTGATGGGCAAAGGGGACAGCTTTGGCATGCATTTAGTGCATTCATGGGGCAGAGGCTGCAGCATGGCGAGTGATAATAATGAGAGGGGGCGTTATCTGATGGTCACGGACAAGCCCTGGCAGCCGCGCAACTGCACAGCTCCGCCTAGGGCCGGCATGCCGGCGTGACATTTCCTCTCAGCTGCAGTACACCAGTTTCCACGGCTCCTACTTGATCACGGGGCCCTCTCCCCGGCGGCTGGTGAATACGGACCAGTGCCCTGAATATGACACTCTCTCGCGACGACGACTTCTCAGTCCCGGCGGTACGGTGATGCTGAGGCACAGCAGCACGGCATCATGGACCCACAGCTGCCGGCGGCTTAGCTCAAATGGAAGAGCCCAGGCTGTGACATTGGAAGGCGAGAGGGCTTCGGTTCGATCCCTGCCTGTGACATTGCTTGGAGATGTGGAGTTCGAATCCCACAGCTGCCCCCACTCTGGCGGACGAAGTGCGACCCCAGTTTGGGTAGAGCGGAGCACTCGATCATCTGTGGTGTCCTGGTTTGAGATGATTGGATTTGAGATCATTGGTAGATGCTCTGACTGGTGTGGCACGCTGTGCCTAGCTGGCAGGTAGGACCGGTGGCTCCCTACGGTACATGAGACCAAGATAGGCGCGTCCTAACTTAAGAGGTTTCAGTTCCTTAACTCACGACGCGATGTTTCGTCGCGGCCTGTAATAATTATTATTATTATTATTATTATTACCCACAGCTGCCCACAGTCAACGTGCTCCTGGCGGCTCTGGTCAGACGCCTTACGGTTTGTGTTGGGCCTGGGGCGCAAGGCCCTGGTCTACTCCCGATACAGTCTCGCGCTGGGACACGCGTTCGGCACCAGGACACCTGCTCGGCAGGGCTGGCATCTTCCGCCAAGCCCATACGTCAGATCTAATTAAATGCCGGGCCCTTGGGGCGGTGTCTTTAGTGAACCCGGAATTATTTGCACCCGAGTGCCACTCTGGGAAAGAATTTTCTGCCAGCGCCGCCTGCGCCGTACAGGCATCCTGCCCCCAAAATGCACTTATCGATCGCCTACGGTATCCCGTTGCATGGCTGCCGAAACGCCCCCATCCTCTGTTCCCTGGTACTTGACTTACTGCCGCCGTAGCCCTTGTGCGGCGACACCGGCCAGGTGTGCGCTAGGAAGGCATGTGCTGAACGAGAGGAGAACATGGGCGCATGTTGACGGCAAGGGGGCATGGCCGCAGAGCAGCGCGTGGGGGAGGGGTCCAGCTCAGCCCGACTAACTCGCGCCTCGGCATGTGGCATAAATAGTGAACCGGCAATTATTTAGCCATGAGTCGGGGGCAGAAACTTGGTCGGTTGCAATTAAATCCCTCAAAACTTTTCCGCTCCGCGGGCTGGAAACTGGAATCTATAGTGAAAATTAATTAAGATGCCAGCCCTGAGCAGTGCTCGGAACGCTTTGCGGCGCACTACCGGTATTCGTTCTTGGCAGCTTGCACGCATACATACGGTACCGTATCCACCCCGCCCGCCAGCTCGCCGCCCGAGGGGAGGCAAGCGGGGGTGACCGCAAAGCGACAAAGTGGGGCAAGGGGGGGATGTGGGGAGGGTAAGCGGAGGGGCTGGGGAAGGTTTGGTGCAGGTGATGCTCGCTGCTGGCGGAAGCGGCGGCGTGCAGGGAGGCGGATCCGGACAGGGTGTGGGGGCGGGAACGTTTTTTGTTATAGTGGAAAGGTGGGGCCGAGCGATACCGTGTGGATGTGTATGTGGATGGAGTGGGAATGTGTGTGTGGAAGGAGTGGGGTCTGTTGTGATGAAGCGCGAGGGGACTGAGGTGGCGCGCACATTGATGAGGCAGAGGCTGAGCATGGCGAGCGGTGCAATGGCATGCATGGAAGCAATAAGGTCTCGCGGTAAGGCACGTGCTCGGAACGAATGCTTTGCTGCGCGTAGGTTCGGTTGTTCTGGTATGTAGCTTGCACACATACCGGTACCGGTACGATGTCGGGTACCCCAGGCATGGCAATTATTGTCCGAGACCTGTCGCTTGGCACGTTATTACGTGAGGACACAACATTACAATACGGTACGGTATGGATGGGTGGCCGGGGAGAGTCAGCCAGCAGCAACACTACAAGCCTGCAGGCGCAACGCAATGCGCACATGTTCTAGCTAGGACATGTTAGCTAGAAGATGTTAACAGCATGTACCGGTACGTAGGGAGCGACCACGTGCAGCCAGGACGACACCCGGTAGGGGAGTCTCCCCTGGATGACACACGTGCCGTCCTCCGCTACCATGTTTCAATCTCACGCCACCTCAAGACTGGGAAAGGCGCCTCCGCGGCAGTCCCGCCTGTTGACGCTGCAGGACTGGTAGATGCACAGATCGCGCCTGAGCGTCCCATGTCGCCGCCCCCTCCCTCTCGAACGCCCTCCGAGGCGCCCTCCGGCGCACCCGCACCAAGCGCTGCCGCAACCGCACCTGCACCCACATGCAGCACCCGGTGTATGGGGATACGGCCCAGGCCAGAGGCTCGTTCTTCTCCATGTGCTTTCGTGCTTCCAGCGCCTCTAGCTCCACAGCGAGAACACGTCATCATTCTACATGCACCCCAGTAGCCGCATGCACACGTATGAGCATTAACCCACGCACGCATCTATCATCATTGTCAACATCATGCAACTGACCCGTCCTTGCTCGGCGCCACGCACGCAGAGGAACGCTATGTGTTTAAACAATCAATGTACGGCGAGAGAAAACGACATTCAAGCTGCTTGCTTGCTTCGTTGAAGGCTTGATCAGGTCGAAATTCCCGCCAGATTCCACGTCCAGGATGGAGCGCTCCGTCCCTTGCTTCCTCCACAGTGCACGAGGCCGGTATATATACACATACAAGTACGGCCTTCAATAAACAACAGCTGCTTGCGCACCACGACAAATTTGCAAATGATGAGTACGATGTGTTTAGCCGGAAACAATGAGCGAGTACGTACGGCCAGCACTGCATGCCCCGTACATATGTCGTCCAGTGACTGCAACCTTTTCCGTCACCCGCCGCCGCCGTGCAACAAGACGGTCTGGTTGGTGAATACATGTATCTTCGATTGGAATCCATATGGACGTAAATGCAGAGTACGTACGAAACCGATCGATGTTGCCCGCCACCATGCATGGGCCTCTATCTCACGGGCCTGACCTGGCAGCCAGGGGTGTGAAGACCCATGCATCGAACCCCTTGCCTCCGCAACTGTGCAACACCGACAGGCGCAATTTATGTCCAGGATAAACAAGGTACGGTATCGTTGTTGGTCGCCGGCCACTGTAGCATCTAGGTATGCATGAACAGTACAACACCTCCCTCCCCGCGACGGTGTGTAGTAACGCTCTGTTCAGAGACTGGTGGGAAGGGGCGCTGGGCTCGTAGGTGCACCAGCCCCTAGTCCTTCCCAGCCCCCCTCCCTCTATCTGGACATGTCGGCGAGTAGGCCTAGTAGTGCTGCTGCCCCTGCCCCCTGGACCCGCGCTGCCTCTCACCCCATACATGCACAAGACCCACAGCCACTAGCTAGTGACCCCTGCGTGCTGCTGCTGCCGCTGCTATATATATATGCTGCCTGCACACACAGATATATGCTGCCTGCACACACAGCCCCCAGTCCACATCCGCACATACAGCCACCTTGTGTTGTGTTTGGTCGAGCACATGGTCTACTGCTCAGATCTGCCAGCAGCAGCACTGCTCCACTGGATCCACATTCACGTCGGCGGGACTGCGTGTATGCAGATAGCAATGCAGGGGCAACAAGCAGTAGCCGGTCGTTAGGAACACTTTTTATTGAGCGAATGCAATGCACAATGAAATATGAAGAGTGGCAACATAGCACGCAGGAGCATGCGCCTCACACTCATGGCAAGTAACAAGTGCAGGGATACTAGGTCACACCCCCTGCCTGGACGAACCCACTCGCTCCCTGTTATGGCCATCCCCTTGAGAGCCCCTCTTTATCGCTCTGCGGTTACCCCTTGCCCCTACGTACTGGTAGAGGGCAGAAGTCCCATTGTTCCCATGCAGTGTTCATATAACTGGACACTGGTCGGTCTCATACAGTCTTCGCATGTGGACGCTAGTACCACGCTGGGAACGCAGGCCGCCGTGATCATGCTTCTCTCACCCCGGTGATGTGTGTATGTGCACTGTGTGCAGAACCTGCGTCGCTCTATCTGTCACAACCATGCACCTTCCAGGGATTAAACAAACGAATGGGTGTGCTGCTACATCCGTCCATCAACACGCTTGCCCCCACCCCCCACCCGCACACGTGCCAACGGTGGCATGCCCATTACAATACAGACATACATGTGTATGCTGCCCAAAAGGCAGCTGATTCGAGCGCTGCGGGGCCCCAGATAGAGACAGATGCAAGGGCACGCACAATGCATGCATGGAGCTGGGCCAGGCTGGGCAATGATGAGCTGCAAGGTAAGCAACTGAAGGATGCCGGCACGGGGTCGGCATATATACAAGCTGGCTGCAGGGTGGACAATGCCCGCCCTGCCCCTCCCCTAGCGTTTCACGCGTGCCTCCCCCTCATGAACTGCTGTGAATTTCTTTGCTAATTGCACCACTGTTCGCTTTGTTGCGCTACTGTTTGCTCACCAGTTGCTCACCCCCTGTTGCTCACCTCGGCGGTAATCACAGGCGTTGGGCTCTGTGCCACAACCAGAAAAGGCCGGGTAGAATAGATTCGAAGTGTCAATCCAGCAGAAGCCGGTGCAGACAGATGGGTCATACGAGTTGCAAAGGTCCCGGTTCGTATTGAAAAAGCCGATCTGACTCAAGTTAGGGCTGCCGATTGTCGTCACAGTGTATCCAGCGGCTGGGGGACAGACTCCTGCAATAATGAATCAGCACATGCGTTAAGTTGATATACTGCATAGAGATAAGAGCCTGTTGAAGTAGCTCCCCTAGTTTGCGCAACAAAACTATGCGAATCCACGTGAAGCAATTGGGAGCAGGAGGGTTGGTAGGAGTTGCATACACAGTAGTGTGCTGTTCATCGGGGTGTGTGCATCTGCAGCGAGCAGCATATCCTAACCCGTTGCTCACTTACCCACTGAGGGCGAGGGGGGAGAGGGGGAGGGAGGAAGGGGAGACGGTGGGAAGGGGATGGTGGGAAGGGGGAGGGAGGGAGGGGGAGACGGTGGGTCGGGGAGGGAGGAGATGGGGAGGGAGGGAGAGGAGAAGGTGGGTCGGGGAACGGGGGAGAGGGGAGGAGAGGGAGAGGAGAAGGTGGGTCGGGGAACGGGGGAGAGGGGAGGGAGGGTGGGGAGACGGTGG
This sequence comes from Chlamydomonas sp. KOR1, assembly GCA_036984285.1. Lineage (NCBI taxonomy): Eukaryota > Viridiplantae > Chlorophyta > Chlorophyceae > Chlamydomonadales > Chlamydomonadaceae > Chlamydomonas > Chlamydomonas sp. KOR1. The sequence continues at coordinate 18,435 of BQMZ01000315.1, read as the reverse complement.
GTCGGGGAAGGGGGAGAGGGGGAGGGCAGGGGGAGACGGTGGATCGGGGACGGGGAGAGGGGGAGGGAGGGTGGGGATACGGTGGGTCGGGGGAGGGAGGAGAGGAGGGAGGGAGGGAGACAGGGAGGGTCAGGGGAGGGAGGAGATGGGGAGGGAGGGAGGGGAGACGGTGGGTCGGGGACGGGGGAGGGGAGGGAGGGAGGGAGACGGAGGGTCGGGGGACGGGGGAGAGGGGGAGGGAGGGAGAGGAGAAGGTGGGTCGGGGAACGGGGAGAGGGAGGGAGGGTGGGGAGACGGTGGGTCGGGGAACGGGGGAGAGGGAGAGGGAGGCAGGGGAGACGGCGGGTTGGGGGACGGGGGAGAGGGAGAGGGAGGCAGGGGAGACGGTGGGTTGGGGGACGGGGGAGAGGGAGGGAGGGAGAAGGAGGGTTGGGGGACTGTGGAGAGGGAGGGAGGGAGACGGTGGGTCGGGAGAGGGAGGGAGAGAGGGAGGGAGGGAGGGTCGGGGAGGGGGGAGGAGGGGGAGGGAGGGAGGGAGAAGGTGGGTCGGGGAACGGGGGAGAGGGGATGGGGGGAAGGGGAGACGGTGGGTGGGGGGACGGGGGGAAAGGGGAGGGAGGCAGGGGAGATGGCGGGGAGGGGGAGGGGGGCGAGGGGGAGGGAGGCAGGGGGGACGGTGGGAGGGGGAATAACCACAAAGCGTTTTCGCTCAGCAAGGCTACCTGCCAGGCCTCCTCCGGCTTCATGTCGTGCTGCGGTAACAGGAGGTCCCCCAGTTTGGTGCACGTGCCCTGAAGCTTGATGCACAGCTTGGCGCCGCGCGCAGTGGATGCCGCTTCCCACACGCTGGAAGGTAGGGGCACTTTGAGGACGGTCTCCCCGGGAAAGACCTTGGGGAGGGCAGTGTCCACCTCATACACGCCCGGCAGCTTCTTGCGCCACAGCTGGACGGTTGCACAGGTGGCAGCATCTGTTTTGCCGGGAAATCCCTTGCCGTTGGTGGCGTAATGGGCGCCCCCTTGTGACGCACACGAGGGATCTGCAAGGGAGCAAGCATGGGGGGCAGGAACGTGCCACGGCCATGGGTATGGGTACGGCACCACCACGTGCCACGGCCATGGGTACGGCACCACCACGTGCCACGGCCATGGGTACGGCACCACCACGTGCCACGGCCATGGGTACGCCTCACCAGGCCTCGCTCGACCCTGGGTATGCTTACTGGACCTGCCAGATCCGAAACGTGTCACAGGTAAAGAAAATGGAAGGGACATGCCAGCGGGAGCTCAAAGCCCGACGGGGCAATGATGAACCCTAATTACTGGTACGGCACCATCGTTACAGCGGTGTGTGGGCACCAGTAAGCAAGGCATTCTGGTGCTGCCTGCATGCATGCTTGGCTGCACGATGCTTGTCACGCCTGCTTGGCGCCAGCAGCAGTAGCCAGGCGCAGCACAAGCGGTGCTAGCCTTAATTGTGCCGCTGTGATATCCTCACCCAGCGCTGTGTACCACATGGTGCAACTGCACACATGTGCACTGCAGGTAACCACAGACATGTCAATCACTTCACCAAGACCAAATTCCGTTCGGCAACGGCAAGGCTTGGATTTAAAGTGATCAAACTGCAGGTAACCGTTGACTGGCACGCAGCCACTGCACCTTATGGATTATGGTACATACCGGTATGCATGTCCAGTGCAGAGGTCGCCCAGCGTGCAGGTATGCCCGGCAGCGTTGGGCAGGCGGCTCGCTGCACAGCACGCATCAGTGCACTGCACCCTTACCTATGTTCCGTAGGACAAAGGCCTCGGGGATTTCCGTACAGCACGTGTTCCGACGGCGGAGGCCAGGCGGGCACCCTGCACCCGCTTCATTGATGGTCCAGCAATAGCGACCCCGCCGATGGTTGACTGTGGTCAGCTCGACTGCATATCGACTTTTGTCGGGAGGGCACCGTTCAGGCTTGGCGCTGCTTTGACTGCCTGTACGCGTGGGCCCCAGGGCCACTCCCTTGGTGCCGTCTGTGAACATTCCCGACCTCGCAGCGGTTGGGCTCAGTGCGAACCTGCTTCGACAAAGGAGCCAGGAAGAAACAGGTAAGAGAGTAACTCAGCACCTGAGGACGGTTGAATGTTTAAGAGTATGGAACGTCTCTATGAGCCCATGCTGGTCGCAGCGCATGGCCCATATGCGCGGCACATCGCAAAGGAGGAGTGACCCCCGCGGTGTGTCCAACCGCAATATACCCCAGAGTGGCATCACAGGCTGGCATACCACCCTCGGCAAGCGCTCAGAGGACGGCCGTTCGGTCAACGGCTCCGTCACGATAAACACCAAGGCAGCCTTATGGCGAGTCGCCTACGTTGGCTGATGCAGCACAGCGCCATATCGTGACAAAAGAGGAATATACATCTCAATCTGTGGTACTCACAAGGCCAATAGGACCAGTGCGCCTGCCGTTCTGGCATGGTTGAGAGTCGGGCGGGTCATGTGAGCGCAATATGACCCCTGCCACACATAGGATTATGGCAGATCCAACAGGGTGGGAGATATCTTGGCGAAGTGCGTGTGCTAGGAGGCATGCATCCGTACAGGCATGCGAAGAGTCCCGGCCAAATCGCGCGCCAAATGAACAACAGGTAGAGAAGCTACAAATTCGAGTACTGGCAGTAAAGAGTAGGTAGACCAAACAAGCAAGTGTCATACCGTCGCTTGAGCCCGCGCGATTGCAAACCCTGTCCGCAAGGCAGGGGACAACTTCGCCGCGCATTAAGTTCACACCGTGCTTGCGTCACACACAGGATGCGACATGGGCAACACTGCTGGTTTCTGCCCATAATGCCTTTCATCTCCGGCATTGACTTCTACCACCCGTTGGCATCGATGTCACTCCTAGGAAGGCCTTCAGCCTATGACGCTCATCCGTCTCACCGGTTGGACAAAACCGACAAACCAGGGCCCGCTTTATGCCTGGGTCTCCCTTGTGCATGCATGTATGCCTTATATTTTAACCATGCAGCACGAGTGGGGTACCGTACCATGCTGCACGCCGGCATGCAGTACCATGCGGAACACAATACCATGCTGCACGCCATACCACGCAGCACATCAGACTATGTGGCACGCCGTACCATGCGGCACGCCGTACCATGCGGCACGCCGTACCACGCAGCACACCATACCGGTACTATGTGGCACGCCTTACATTGCTGCACGCTGTACCACGCAGCACACCATACTATGTGGCATGCCGTACCATGCGGCACGCCATACCACGCAGCACACCATACTATGTGGCACGCCTTACCATGACGCACGCTGTACCACGCAGCACACCATACTATGTGGCACGCCTTACCATGACGCACGCTGTACCACGCAGCACACCATACTATGTGGCACGCCGTACCATGTGGCACGCTGTACCACGCAGCACACCATACCACGCAGCACACTATACTATGTGGCACGCCGTACCATGCGACACGACGCAGCATGCCGTACTATGTGGCAAGCCGTACTATGTGGCACACCGTCCCATGTGGCACGCTGTACCACGCGGCTGTACCACATTGCACGCCGGACCATGCAGCACGCCATACCACACAGCACGCCGTACTATGAGGCACGCCGTACCACGCGGCATGCCGTACCATGAGGCACGCCAGGCATGCCGGTCACGGTACTCCTGACCGCACCCCAGACATGCTGACGCCCCTATCCCAGAGGAGGCGCCCCTGCCTGCAGCTGCCCCAAGCAACCTGCCCCTACCTGCCCTGCCCCTACCTGCCGCTACCCCAGCTCCTGCCCCTACCCCTGCTACTACTGAGTGCAGTGCATGCAAGTGAGGCGCATAAAGACTTACATGGCACTCGTGTCACTACAAAGTGAACGATACCGGCATGCAGAAGCGTGTTGAAACGAAAGATGCGCACCGGCATGCAGAAGCGTATATTAACCCTGATGATAAACACAAAACCGTGACGTGGTAGTGCGGAACAGAAGCGTATATACTGCAAATACCTCTACAACGTCACGGCTTTGGTATTAGACTGGTACATATACTGCAATTACCAGTACAAGGGGTGAGATGCTGGGGGTCAATGACCCCGGGTCATGCGGGGGGTCAATGACCCCGGGTCATGGGAGAGACATGGGGGAGCCTGGAACAACAGCAGGGCAGGCAATTTGGATGCCCGCCCACGCATCATGCACTGCCCCTCCGTGCTTTTTACTAGCGCCTGCAATTATGATAGTCTGAAGTTGCGCGACTTGCACAAATTGCGCCGATACGGTAGCGCTTGTCAGGGGAGGAATCAGTGCGTGATTACAGGAGGGCCAGAGCTGGCCAGAGGATAGACATATAATGCTTGTCAGGGGAGGGTTATGCAACTCCATGGCCGACCGCCACAACCGCCGTATGGCGGGACCCAGGTTGACATGTCACCCTGCAACCCAGACCCGGACTTGCATCATGGTGTTCAGCTGTGTCATATCTTGGTGCTTATACACCGTAGAAACATTGCGCCTACCGGTATACAATAATATTGGGGGGGGGGGTCCTAGCGGGCATTGGAACTCGTCTCGGTGGCGATATCAGCCGCACACGTGCGCGGGTCCACATTATAAGGCGGTACATGGCGCAGCCCTGCCTTCACCACCTCCACTTACACATATTGACGTTGCAGTCTTTGACAGCTCCCTGCCTGTGAGATGCTCATGTGGCACGCAGCATAACACTACAGCTGTACGCAAAGTTTCGTGCCAGTGGAAGAACCAGCGGAAGAACAGTGCAGACGCTTCCCAGGTGGCTGGCTAGCTGGACCAGCGTGTGTGTAGCCGGGCGGGAACCTTGGCGGCCGCGTGGACCAGGTGGGCCCCACATGTGAGCCTGGCAGCGGCACCACATCTTGCCATTGCATCCACACTCTTGCTGGAGTTGTGCACGGTCTTCTGGACCACAGAACACTGACAGTCTGCTGCATTCCCCTTTCTCTTTCCCTCCCCTACATACGCCCTTCTGGCGCACCCGGCCTCCCTGCTTAGGGCAGCAGCCCAGGGCGTGCCCGCACCTGGCTCGCCCCCACTGGAGTCCAGACCGCACCTATGCTGCAGCCGTCACCGCTGTCCCCACCACCGCAAGCCAGGACCTTGGGAACCTCTGTGTACGCCAAGAGATCAGGACGGAGCTGGCAGCGGGCGGAGGGTGTGCGCGGCCTGCTGGACTTGCGCTTGTATGTGTGCCCCTCACTGGCTGGCTATGAACGCTCGGGTGGGGTGCAGTGTTCCGGTCTTATAAAAATCCTGACAGCAGCCCAAGTGGCCGTCAAAATCATGATAATCCTGGAAGACCGGGACACTGGTGGGGTGCATAGGGTGCCTTGTGGGTGCAGGTTTGCTTGGGGCTTTTGCGCGGCCTGCCTTGCTGGGCTGGGACCTGGCTGGGACTTATCCAGCACGCACCCCAGCGTCTGAGGACTCATCGTGTGGAATCGCACAGCTTCGCTCGGTGATGGTCCGGTAGGGGTGGCCAGCAGGCTCAGCGGCAGTATCCGGTCTTCAGGATTGTTACGAATTTGGAGGCAGTTGCGACCGCCTGATAGGATTTTTCAGAGCAGAATCCTAAGGCAGGTAGGATATTCCTCAGGGTTTGGCCCCAGGAAATACCCGGAAATGTTTAAGAAAGTGTACGGTTCTCAGTACTTCCACACCAGGAGGCTCCGAAATTATGAGCGCACCAGGATTCTGCGCCAAACAAGGCCGGAACACTGCTCAGCGCACAAGTGAACGTTGGTAAATGGCAGGCAGGGTACCGGTATGTGTACCAGTCTAATACCAAAGCCGTGACGTTGTAGAGCGGTACCTGGTCTTGGCGGAGGGGTAGACATGTCGACCGTCGACTCCCTTGGCACAGCAGCTCGTGCGTGTACGCCCACCCGCTCACCTGAGTAGTACTCACCTTGAGTGTCCCATTGGTATAAAGCTGAGGGCTGACTAGCCGGCCAAGTCGACGGCTCGAAAATGCGGTACCTGTATGTATATATGGCATGCATTGTTTTGCGTGGTTTTTGTGTGCCTTGCGGCACGAGCAGGCCCCATACTCTGCACCGGTACCCCGCTCCACAGTTTACAATGGTAGACGACTATGCTGCCACGTATTGCCTACAGCAGGGGGCCTACAGCATCACTGTTCATGATGCTTAACGTACTCTTGCTGCAACCAAGCGAGCACGCTTACAAGCTATATACGGGTGTGTGGGAAAGGTACCGGTACTGTTGGGTCATGTCACGGCCCAGGTGCGCTGCAGGTGGGCACGCACCTGTGTCCATTCCCTGGATCCCTTCGTGCCAACACAATGCTTTGAAAAAGGCACACACGCGACACGTCCACCGTAGCCCTGTGACGACAGAGAGAGTGTGCATGCTCAAAAGAGTGCTTGCAACATCGACCTGCAAAACCGCAAGTAGCAACTCCTCACGTGCGCTGCAGCTGGCCCACGTCAAAGTGGTCTTAGCACCGGCAATCTGACCGCGCGAGTACCACCATGCTTACGGCACCACCTATCTATCCTACCTGTAGGCCCCCTGACCTGCATGCGACCCAAAGCAACTAGCTACCCAAAGCAACTAGCTACCCAAACACCACCACCTCTACACTCGCACCAAGCTCTCTTCGCTACCGTACTCCTCCTCACCGCCTGCCCTTCTCCCTCTCAAGGGCGCGCTCCACCGCCCTCAGCGCCCCCGCCGCAACGCCCGCCACCCCGCCCGCCAGCTCCCCGCCGCCCGCCTCCCCCGCCCGCCGCTCCAGCTCCCTCAACTCCCGCCGCCTCCCCTTGAGCAACCGGACCAGCACGTCATTTACATCCACTGGCCGCCATTCATCAAGACCCGCACCCTCGCCGCCCGCCTCCCTGGCCTCCTCCCATGCCTCCCGGGCTCCTTCCAAAGCAACGCTCAACCACTCAACCGCCAACCAACGCCCCTGCACGTGCGCCTGGTGGCCAGCTGCCACCTCGTGATCGTACGGCAACCGTATCCGTACGACATGGTGGAGCAGCTTTGACTCGTTCACCAGCTTCAATTTAATGCCTTGAGCGAGTCGCTCCACCAAACCCGCATCCACCACCGCAATATCGCTGCCCTTGCTGCTTAACCCATCTTCATCGCTGTCCTTGTCCTTGTCCTTGTCCTTGTCCTTGTCCTTGTCCTTGTCCTTGCCCTTGCCCTTGTCCTTGTCCTTGTCCTTGTCCTTGTCCTTGTCCTTGTCCTTGTCCTTGTCCTTGTCCTTGTCCTTGTCCTTGTCCTTGTCCTTGTCCTTGTCCTTGTTCTTGCTGCCCTGCTTTTGCTGCTGTTGCAGCCTCTTGAGCAGCACTGCGGCTACGGCCTCTGGCGTGATCTGCAGAGACTCGCAGTCGCGGTGCGGGCTTGAGGTGGTGGGGACGAAGCCGTACTCCACCAGCCACCTGGGGGTGAGTGCGGAAGCACAGCGGCCAAGGTATTGGCACGCGTTACAATATGAAACGGCAGGGACGAGAGGCATAAGCGATTGAGGCAGGGGGTGACACTGAGGAAGGCGGCACGAGGTATCGTCATCGCCTGTCTCCGCATGTAAGGCGCTGTTCGGTGTATGTGCCGTACTGAGGTGTGGGCTGCACAGCGCGCACCCAAAGAAAGCATACATGCACCGTACCAGCCCACAACACACAGCATGACCACCACAAGCACGCGGGTACACCTCCGTCCTACACCACACCACACCGCACGCACCTCTCCGCGCACGCCGGGCCGTCCTCGGCCTCGGGCGCCTCCACGTAGTCGAACAGCACGGGGCTGCCACGTGCCACGTGCCGTACAGCCACAAGGGCCGCCAGCAGCCCGCCGCGCGGCCCCGGAACCAGCTGCACGGCGCGGTACGTGCGCGTGGACGGCAACGGCGGGAAAGCGGCCTTAGCAGGGGACGTACTTTCGGGCAAGCTGACTTGGCGGGGAGGATGTGGTTTAGGGCAATCGTGCGTGACCCATGGGGTCAGACTGCCGAACGCAAGATGCATGTATCCGCCAGGCGGTGGGCAGGGAGGACGACGCACGAGCGCTGAGTACACATCTTCTTTGCAGCAGTCACCTGGAGGGCTCACGGTGCGCGAGGAGCGGTGGCGGCCTTGTGCGCCGCAACGACTTGACCAGGCAGGCATGCATCACACCGCAAACCAACCCTTCTCCCGCTCACCAAACTCATCGCCCCGCTCCCCATTCCTTTGCCCCACCTTGAACCTGCAATTGGCTGCCTCCCCGCTGAAGCCGTGGTTGGCCAGGTCCAAGACCGGAAACAGCACCCCCACCTCCCCCACAGCCTCCTGGAGAGAGGGAGCCAGACGCAGCGGCGCACCCTGCCGCCCATGACCATCTGCCCCTCCACTTGCTGCACCTGGGACGCTGGCCCCTGCAACCCCCGCCTGTATCGCCCCTGAAATCCCTGCCCCTGCCCCTGCCCCTGCCCCTGCACCTGCACCTGCCCCTGCACCCCCTGTCATGATCGCAACGTACTCCATGTCCACACCCACGGCACGTGTGCGTGCCATGGCGCTGCACCACTGCCACAACGCAGGCCACAGGCTGCCGCCCCTGGTACCACTGTTGCCGCTGCTGCTGCTGTCGTTATCCCGAGGCGGTGTCGTACTGTTCACAAGGTGTGCGGCGGTGGCGGTGGCGGGGGGCGCATAGGGCCCTGCGGCGGAGTCCAGTCGCGCCAGGGCCGCCCTGCCCCCGGGCATGACCGCCAGGGCGGCACGTGCCGCGTCCTGAAACAGGGCCCACTGCGCGGTGCGCTTGGCGGCCAGGCGGCGCACCTCGGGCAGCTCCGAAACCAGGGCGGCGTCCCGTGGGTCGCTGGCAGGGGAGACGGAGGAGAAGGCAGGGTAAGGAATTTGGGGTCAATGACAGTGCAAGAATGACACATGGCAGAGGGTTGGCAATCTGTCATAGAAGAAGAAACCAGGACGGCGTCTCATCCAACCTTCCCCCACCCTACCGCACCGGGCCGCAGCCCCATCTAGCTTGCGCTGGCAGCCACGCGCGACGTTCCCCCACGTGGCACGCTAGCGTTTCACGCACATCCCACGCAGTGTCAGCCCGCGGTAACCCCAACCCCCCCGTCCCCACCTGGCGTGCGCCGGCAGCCACGGCGCGCCACGTGGCAGGCTGCACGCGTAGGCCGCCCACACGCTGCGCTCCCGCCGCACAGCCACCTGCAACGGCAAGCGCGAGCCTTTGCAACTTGTATGTTCCTAAAGGCAAACGCGGGTCTCAATTCGTGGCAGGTACCTGTAAGCTGCCGTGGCTTGTGCACAATGTGCGAATTGCCCAGTGTACGTGGATCCCCTGATGTGGATTGCCAGATATAGTCCCCTAGGCGCTTCGTCATCGGCGCAGCCATGTGCATGGTACTGAGGCCAGGGGTGCAGATCAGCGCGCGGTGAACTTGCGAATCGCTGCCGGACACTCATACATAGCCTATCAACCATTCCTGGAAGACCATATTCCGTGTGGCTGCGTAAGGGTTAGCGCCTTCGGCACTTGGTACGATAAGTGCAGTCCCTCCTTTTCAACCAACTGTCATACACACCAGGATACATACCTCATTCGTTCCTACACGCACCTCGTACGCCAGTGCCAGTGTGTCCAGGTGCAGGTCCCAGTCCTCAATGCCACGCCACGGCCGTGTGGCGCCGGGGGCAGCAGGGGCTGGGGGCACGGACGGGGAGTGGGTGGAGGGTGGGCATGGGCAGGGAGGAGCTAAATAAGTAGCCAAACAAGTTTGCATTCGGGCATGGTGGAGGGATGACGCCTCAGGATGGACTAGAATATCAAGATAGGAGGGGGGTCTGGGGTGTGTGCCCTACCACACCCCACCCCACCACACCAAGACGGGTGCCTTGAGGTTGGGGGTGCTGTCAGTCTTGCCGTGTTCCATTGTCAGTACCGTACGTAACGCCGCGCCGCAGCACCACCATACACCACATCCCCGGGCAGGGTAGGGCACGGCCGCCTGCGCCCTCCTTCCCGGCGCCCCTATATGAGGTGCCCCCAGGCCCCACCATTGACCGCCGCCGGCACCCGCAGCTCCCCACCCCGCAACACACACATGAACACTTTCCTCTATCTCCTCCAGTGCACGCCTCACCCTGCTCACTTTGGCAGCAGGACATCATCAGGCCCAGTCGCAGTCGTTGCCCCGTAACCGGTCAAGAATGTGCTGTTAGATACGGAGGAGCGTAGCGACGTAGTTTCTAGCGGCCGTTTTGTCCGTTAGTGTACGACAGCCTGGAGCTTTATAACGCGTTTCGCTCCTAGTCCAGGCATTCTGCCTTGCACTAGAAGCTCACGCGGAGAGTATTCGCTACTCTCCACTTACTTTCTTCCCTCCCGCCGAGCCTCCCGGCTCGCTGCCCACCCTTGCAGGCCCAGCACGCCCTGGTGGGGCGGCGCCCCCTGCACCTGTTCACTGGCCAATCAAGCGTGTGTGGTTGGGGGGACTTTCGGTGGCAGCCGGCTTCTTCCGGGGTTCTTTGTGTTGCGGGGACCTGCCCTTTCGGTCAGGGGCTGCCGTTTCGTGGTCTGGTGTCAGGTGTGTCGGCTGGGCTGCGGAGGGTTTTTTTTGCCCTTGTGGCCCCTGTTACCGTTTTTCCCTCTCCGCGTTCGCCTGGCCGGCCTTGCCGTCTCGGGAAGCAGGGGCGTTAGCGTCGTTGGCTCGTTTTGGGTCGGGGGTTGCTCGGGTTGCCGGTCTTCGTTTTGGGGCTGTGGCTGTGCGTTGCCTGCCCCCGGTGGCTGCCGCTGCGCCGACTTGGCTGGTTGTTTGTGGGTCGTGCCTTGCCGCTCGGGTTCGGCTGGCGTGCGGCTTTGTTGGTTGGTGCGGTTGCGGTCCGTAAGTCTTCGTCGCTCGCTCGCGTTCTGGCGCGCGTGGTGCTTCTGCAGTGTATTGGTCCTCCTCAGCCGCTGCGCCTTGCCTCGGTCTGCTCCCGGCCTATCAGCGGAAGGCTGTCACTTTAGGACAAAACTCAAGACACACAGCACCACGCGCACGGTCTGCTGCACGAGCAGTCTGTTGCACACGTGCCCCCCTCCCTGGAATGCCGCCACCGACAGCCCCACCACCAGGCGTTACGGTATCATGCCGCTATGCTTGCACGTCTGGCCAAGCCCCACCGTGGAGCCCCATGAGCCATGGCCACCCACCTCCCTGGAATGTTGCCACCGACAGTCCCAGCTGCACCGGCAGCCCCAGCACCAGACCGCCCTCGGGTACATCACGCGTGACCTGCAGAAGGGACAGCGCACACACGAGCAGCACGTCACATCTACAGTGAACTCTGTTCTGCAGCATAAAGACAAGTGGACCGCAGACACAAGTTCACGAAGGGAGTGTTACTGCTGCAGCACGTAAGCAGGCACGTCGCTTACGACCCGCAGAATGCGTTCATGCGCGCCTTTGGTGTGCTGCACGAACCGCACGTCAACTGCAAACAGGCAGCCACCACAACAGCGTGCTGGTGCATGCCAGGTCCCCCACCTTGTCACATTACTGTTTTCCCTGCGCAGAGCACCGCATATCCCACCTTCCCCGAGGCCCCATGCCAGCCCCAGTCCACCGTGTTCCACCTCGTCCCACCCGTTGCAACACAGCGCCCAACAGCCGGTGCGGCCCCACCTCTGCACCCCCTGCGCCCCAGAGGCCTCTCGCCCTCCCGCCCCCACAGCCCCCATGCCGCCCCACCCCACAGCCTTCCCCCGTCATCTTGCGTTTCACGCGTACCCCTCAACCCCCAGCCCCGCGTTGCTAGCACTAGCCCGTCACCCACGCGCTCCACGCTCGCCCCTGCCCCCGCCTCACCCTCAGCCCCCGCACGCCGCGCTCGTCAACGTACGGCTCCACGCCCGACACGTCGCCGCCCGCCTCCTTGATCCACTCCGCCAATCTGCCGTAAACCCCACCCGCCACCCCGCCGCTGCCTTTTCCGCCCTCCCCACCCTCTCCCGCTTCCGCCCCACCCTTACTTCCCTTGCTCTCCTCTGCCCCACTGCTGCTTCCCCCACTGCCCTCGCCCTCCCGGCACCAGTACAGCAGCCGGTCCACGTCTTCTGCCGTATAGTACGGCAACCCATCCCGTGCCGTACGCTGCGCCCGCCATACGGCGGGGTGCGCCCAGTCCAGGTCCTCGTCCCGCTGAGGGAGGGGCAGGGGAGGACCCCCGGGCCAGGGGAGGTCCTCCAGGGCTTCGCGGGGGTAGTGGTCCCGGAGCGAGGGGCCGGCGGGGGAGGACTCCCCTGACAGCAGGGAGCCCAGGGTTTGTACAGCAAGCAGGGAGGCGTTGAGGGCGTGACCGGCGATGGGGGCGGAGCGGAGGGAGGTGAGGGCCTGGGGGGAAAGGGGTGGGGAAGGAGGGAAGAGGGCGAGAGGGCAGGGCGGAAAAATCGAGCATGGCGGGGATGTGAAGGTATACCTGGTTATATCAACCTAAGACGCTGAGGGTAGGCGAATCTGTATGTATGGACAGGTCACTGCTGGACTGGCCTGTGCGTCACATGCATCCTTGCGGCTGCAGCGTCTCTGGACGGGGAAGGACTCGGGCAAGGTTGTGATTGCTTTGCCTAGTCATATGAGAAGTTTCAATTGTTTCACATGAGCGCATGCAAGGGCCAAGCTTTGCAAGAACCCTTCGTTCAAGATCCTGTAGAAGGCTTCGTGCTGCCTCCGTTGGGCATGCTCCCACCCACGTGCCTCCACCGTTTCACGTCCTCGGGGCACAAAACAACCGTAACCAGCCTGGTACGCCACATCCTGCTGCGAGACAGTCCATACTTCAAACACCGTGCTGGCACTGCACGGTGTGACACCGATGTGGAACGCAAAGGCGCAGGTGTTCACGTGCGCAGTGCAGGACGCTGCGGTTAAACCCTGGGCGGCTGCTTACCTCTGGATCCAGTGCAGATTGTATAGCAGGAACCAGTATAGCTGTCAAGGCGATGGAAATCGCGACGGAGATTACCACGAGGCGCGCCTCGGCCATGGGGTCAGGCGCTCAGGCGGAGCGACACTAACCGACTTGTTATTATATATGTTTGGATCGATGTACAATAGCACTGATGGTTAGACCCTATCGCGCCAGCCAACAACCTTTCTCTTTAACCAAGTCCCGCACCACGCCCGTAGTTTCATCAGGAGTTACAGTACAACACATGCATAGCTCGTCGCGTAAACGCGCCGAAAAAGGACCTTCACCAGAAACATGAGTCAGAATGGCCCCTGCCGTACGCCACATGGGCCCTACTTGGTCGACGACAGCACGCTACCCATTTCAGCGACGCACCGTTTGCAAAGCCCCAACAGCCCCGTCTCGCTGCTCCCTACACTCCGCCTGCGCTGCCACTACGCACTGCTTGTCCTGTCCCTGCGCTTTTCCTGCCGCGTGTCTTTTGCCGCCGTCCGAAGCTTGGCTCACGCCTCCTTGTACCCTGCTGCCGCTTGCAACACCTTGCTCGCACCGTCCTAGTTCCGCACCCAACCTTTTAGCCATCAGTTCACCACGTCATACGTGACGCCCTAGTTCCATGTGTGGCACCGGGACCCCTGCCCTCTCCCCTGCGACGGCCCAAAGTTCTTATCAGCAGTCCCAACTCCCATCCGCCCCCTGCAATAGCTTGCTCGCCTCCGCCACACACTTCTTGGTCATGAAGCAGGCTGTGGCGGCCGCCGCCTCCGCCAGCCGCTGCAGGCTGCCACGTGCAATGCGGCCGCCGTGCCGCGTGAGCAGCAGCAGCAGCAGGCGGCACAGCGGGGCGCTGGTGCGCAGGGGGCCGCCGCACGTGGCCGCTGCGCACACGCCGTGCACCACGGCGGACAGCGTGTCCTGGGGTACACAACACGGCAGCACCTAGCGTCAAGTAATATGAGTCAAGGCAGCTCACCATGCGCGCACGCCGTGCACCACGACTGTCTGGGTTCTGGCCCGGCATAGCCCCAAGAGTGGGACGGCCTGGTGTGCTACACCGCAGCCCCCAGCCCCCAACGCTGCACTTCGTCCTGCTGCTCCTCCTCTAGTTGTCCTTTCCACAGCAGTAATATGCCCTTGATCCACTCACCGCGTCCAGCGCTGCCCCCGCCGCCTCCACCAGCGCCGCCACCAGGGACACGTGTGGCTCGCCCCACGCGTCGCCGCACGTGGCAGCGGCACGCAGCACCAGCGCCTGCGACACACGAGTTACAAGAAATGAGCTGAGCTGGTAACTGGCACACTAGACTGGGGAAGGGGCGGGTTTCGGATGGGAGGGGAACAAGGTGACATGGCCGGGTAAGTTGGTGCGGTGCCGGTAGGCTGTGGTTGTGTGTCGGTGGCCGCCTTAGCCAGCAGCTGCTTTTGCTTCCCTCACTACCCCCTTGACACACACACCTAGCTTTACGGAAACGCACCTGCAGCTACAGCTGCAGCGGCGCAGCTCCGGGCGGTGCGGTGGCTGCCTTGACCAGTGGCAGCTGGGGCCCCCGCCTTCGCTAACCCTTCATACACACCAACCCACCCACAGACAGACACACCTGCAGCTGCAGCGGCAGCTGGGGCCCCCGCCGTCGCTAACCCGTAATACACACCAACCCACCCAGACACACCTGCAGCTGCAGCGGCAGCGGCGGGGCTCCGGGAGGTACGGTGGCCGCCTTGGCCAGCAGCTGCTGCTGCCCCGCGGTGAGGCCGGGGCGGGCGGCGGCGGGGCACAGCACCGACTCCGCCAGGGGCCGGGGGTGGGCCACAGCTGGTGTGGGGGTTAACAGCGCGATGTTCAGAGGTGGGCCCGTAAAGACCAAGGGCCACGGAGCTTTATACGCGCAGACCCGAGGCACTAGCACGCTTCGGTGGTATGTTCACGCACATTGGTAATCCACACGTCCACGTTTGATCATTGATACGTGCACCACCACCTCGACATGCCCTCCAGGGCGGCTTGCTCCTGCGTGAACGTGCAGGCATACAGCGTCCACACGCAACACAACACGACGCTGACACTCGGTGCCACACGTGCGCTGACTGTGCGCAATGACCCAGCCCACAGCGCACACGCGTCCGCCCACGCATGCACGCACCCCCGCACGTTAATACACGTGCCCCCACCTGCTGCCGCCAGCGCGTCCAGCAGCTGCCGCGGCATGACCTTGTCCACAGCACACACAGCAGGCAGCGCTGCACGACGCAGCAGCAGCCGCGCCGCCGCGCCGCCCAGCTGCACACCACCACCACCACCAGCTGCTGCTGCTGCTGCTGCTCCTTGTCCCTGCCCCTGCGCCTGGTGGGTTGCTGTGGCGGGCCCCACCAGCCGCCTCAGGAGCAGCAGCACGGCGCCGGGGGGCAGCGGGGGTGGCCCGGCATCTGTCGGGAACGTGGGATGGCGCACAGTGAAATATGTACGTGCGTGTGAGGTGCAGCGACGGGGGCAAAGTGGTGGTCGGAACGGGTGAGGGGCCCTTGTGGGAGAGGGCGGCTGCGACCAGCGACACGGACACGCCACAAATGCCAAGATGATGGCACCGCGCATCCGTTAGACACTGTGCACCAACACTTGGGAGGTGCCGTCAGGCCGTCAGACCTCCGCCACCAACACTTCTTCAGCCCACCTCCACTTGATCGGCCACCACGCCACGCCACGCCACCACTCCACCACCCCACGCCGCGTCACCGCGTACCCACCTGCGGATGGCGGCTCCCAGCCACCGCCGCCGCCAGCGGCGTCGTACGGCGGCGCCGCCGCAGCCGCCGTCTCCAACAGCGCCGCCAGGCGAGGCCACGGCAGGGAGGAGGCGGCAGAGGCAGCGGGGTCCTCAGCAGCGGACGCGACAGCCTGGGGAGCGGATTGAGGTTGGGGTGTGCAGGTAGCGCTGCTTAAGACCGGCAGCGGGTGTACAATAGGGGGGTGAGGCGCAGACCGAAAGAGTTAGAGCGAGGGCCTCGAGGGGGACAGGATGCACAGTGCTGGCCGCCGCTGTCTCTGAGGCTCAGGGCAAGCTGCTGCCTACCGAGCTACAGTACGGTGCAGTATAACCGGATCGCCATCTCCACTATCAACGACTCCGTTTGTCCCCCCGCAATGTACTGCTTATACTGTCCTACGTTTCCCCTTCTGGACCCCGTCCCCAACGTGCCGACCACAACAATTACGTTCCTTATCCCGCGCCCACCGGTTCGCACAAGTGACATCCACTAGGCTTCCTGTCATAATTGCCAGCACGCGTGCAGCACCAACGCCGCCCACCTGCAGCAGGCGGTCCAGCTCCTCCAGGTCCCCTCCACCACCACCGCCACCGCCACCAGCACCACCACCTGCAGCTCCACCCGCACGGCCCGGCGGCTCCCCCACAGCCCCATCCGCTCCACCCGCCTCCTGCATCCCCCTCCCCCTTCCTCCCGCCTGCCCCTCCCCCGCTCTCCGCTTCCTCCCCTCCCCTCCCTCGCCCTCCCCGCCGCTCTCCTCCCCTCCAGCACCCCCACCCTCACGCGGACGCTTCCCCTTGCCTGCCTGTCTGCCCGCACTAATTGCTGCCATCTCTCCTGCGACCTCGTCCCGACTTCCCTCCCTGCCACCACTCCTCTCCTCACGCTCATGCTGCCGCTTCTGCTGCTGCTGCCCTGCCGGCCCACTGTCTGCCCCATCCATGTCGCACGGCCCACGCCCAGCCCCTGCCCCCTCCTGCGCCCCGAACCCCTCCGCTCCCTCCCCCGCCAGCTGCCCCTGCCCCCTCACACTGCCATACCCTGGCTCACTGCCGTACCCAGCTGCTTCGTCCTCCTCATCATCGGGCAGCATCCACCACCCCTCCTCCTCCAACCCGAACTTCTCTGCCCCCCCACCGTCCCCTGTCCCTGCGCCGGCCGGTAGCCCAACCAGCCCAGGACCCCTCCCCGTGCCGGACACCTCCCCACCACTACCACCACCACCACCACCACTACCACCGGCCGCCTCAGACGCCACACCCGACGCCCACACGCCCCTGCCCGCATCCCGCCCTCGGACCCCCTCCTGCCCCTGCTCCTCCCTTCCCACCCCCCGCCCACTCCCCGCGTCCGGCCGCCACGTGTGCACCCAGCGCGACACGTCCAACGCAGCTGCCACCCACCACCCCGCCCGCCCCCGCCCGCCTACCCGCCCCCGGGGTTCTGCCCCAGCCCCGCCGGCCTTGGCATCAAGCCCCATACCGGCAGCGGGAAATCCAGGCCCAGGCTTGGGCCAGTGCAGGGATGGGGACAGGGGAGGGCCCAGGGTTGTGTCGCTGCCCTCGGGCGGCGGCGGCCCCGTCGCGCGCAGCAGGGCTGGAGTCGCACCGCGCCCCGCAGGTGGCGGCGGCATCCCCAGGTCGCCCAGCAGGCCCCCCAGCAGCGCCCTGCACCGCTCGTCCAAGCTGCCGTACACTGTATGGCAGCCGCGCAGCAGGCGGAGCAGCTGGCCCAGGGGCGGCTGCAGCGGCAGCGGCAGGGTCAGCAGCCGCGGCCGCACGGGCAGGGGCGGGGGCAAGGGCGGGGCCGGGGCCAGCACCTCCTGTGGGTCCTGCCCGGATCCAGCGCCGCCCTCCTCTGCCCCAGCGTCCCTCTCCTCCTCATCTCCCTGCCCTTCGCCCTCCTCCTCCCGTACTGCCTGCTGGTCACTATGCTCCTGCTTAGTCCCACCCTGCCGTTGCTCCCGCCCTTGCCCTTGCACCCCATTAGTGTGGTAGGGCAGGGGCCCCGTGTGCTGTGAGGACAGAACGGGCTGCGCCAGCCACTCCAGAAGGGGTGTTACGGTGGCGCTTGCCCAGCCGGGGCCGTGCCGGGCGGTACCACGTGCCAGCCAGTCCAGGGCGGCAGGGGGCCCGCCGCCTTCGGGGGGAGGGTGGCTGGTGGCAGCTGGGCGGGTGTGGGGTCCGGCAGGGCCGGTTTGGTGGGGTGGGGGCCTCAGAAGCAGCCGCAGGAGCAGACCTGTTGCACATCAAGGTGGTGCGCAAGGAAGAGCATGTCACGGTGCAGTGGATGGAGGTTAGGGGAGAGGTGCACAGAGGGGCCGGCGGTGAAGCGTGGGGGTGGGGGGTGGAGGGTGGAGGGTGAAGCGTGGGGGTGGAGGGTGCGCGTAGCCACACGTACCGAGGGTGTGGGTGGTGGGGTCGCGCTGGAGGCTGGCGGAGCCGCCGGGGAGGGCTGGTCTGCAGTGGTGGAGCTGATGAGGAGGGGAGACGGTGTGCAGGGGCTGGGGCTCGCTGGCGCTGGTAATGGAGCCTGGCACGCAGGCGTCCATGGCGCATGTTCAAGGGTTCAAGGGTTCAAGGGTTCACTGCGAACGGGACGGCCAGCGGCTGTCGCCTAGTGCTGTAACGGGCCTCTACGTCAGAGCAATGAAGCAATTATATTGTCATCTTATGATA